>JAZGLO010006690.1:1155820-1621218 GCA_036873155.1 Biomphalaria sudanica
GGTTGAATGTTGGACTGTAGAGCCAAAGGTACATGGTTCATTATCTCGTGGAGAACATTTTTTTTTAAACTTTATAATTTTTTTCCCGTATAAATAAAATCTAAGAAATGAAAATTTTTTCTGAATATATATATATTTACCTTTAAAATAAGAGAAAGGCATGCACATTACTTAAAGGTGTTCATCTAGCTTGCTTTTTAATTTTATTACTTCTGCATCTTGATTGATGATTTTGAATGTTAGCTTTGTCTAACAATATCATCAAACCAGTTCTTTGGGAAAAAAAGATAAACATATGAACACTATTGTAAAACATATATGACGACATTGTTTGGTTTAAGTCGGGAGTAAAAATATTGTTAAACTACGCCTAGAGATTCGAAGATCGATGGGAATATTTACCAAAAAAAAAGAAGAAAATGAGTCGGTGATAAAGCTAGGTACACTGTTGTTCGTTGTATAAGTAGAGAATTGAGGCCAATTTCTGGCGCGTAAAAAAAAAAAGATAACCATAAAATATCCCATTAATTAATGTAAGTACTCAATCCACGAGCTTGTAATCAAATAGTTTCAGGTCAGTTTTATTGCGTTTCAATAGGCCTACATTTTCGTTTTTTTAGCCCGTTACACGAGTGTCGAAAATTAAAAACTGGCGCAGGATGAATTAGGAAGAATTCCCTGTTCAATAACATTGAGTTAAATGGACTTGCACAGAATGGCACGTTTTGACATGCGATAACATCACATACAGTAGATGTGATAAATTCTAAACTGAAATTTAATGTAAAAATGAATCGCAATCCCCGAGAAGTGTTGCGGGGGGGGGGGGGGTGATGTCCACCCTGCTATTTTTGGCTTCGATTTATGTTGCTCTCTTCCAATGTATACTTTGGTCTCACAGACTTTATATTCTCTCCAGCTGTCTCGTTCGGAAGCTGCCTTCATCCATGTAAGTTCAAGCAAGATTACGCCTAAGCTTGGCTTTAAGCGATTTCGGGAGGCACCTTTGTTACGCCTATCAACTTTCAGCTTGCTAATGTAATTGTCTTTCAGTAAGGTCGTTCCTGTTACAAGATATTTGCTCTGCCTAGCGTAAAGGACAAACTATAAACATCTTTCTACACCAATGACTAAAAGAGAATTCATTTTCTCCCCACTTCTTTATAAATGTTTAATAAGTCTATCCAAAATAATGGTTTTTCTTAGATAAAGCTAATCGTTGTCAAGTGTTGATAGTTCCTTTTCACAATAACCAAAAATTATAAAATACATATTGATAGGAAAATCATTTATTTGTGTACATTTCAGTGTTTGTTATTTTTAATTAAATATATTATCACTGTCCACGTAAACAAAGTAGAGAAAAATAGTGGTATTATTCATACTTTTTGCGTTCGTAAGAAATGCACTTAAAGTGTTTCAAAATTTATAAAGAAGATTTACACTAAAAAATTGGTTTATAATGGAAAAGTAAAAGTTTAAACTTTTAAGTTCTGTATTTTAAAAAGATAAGTAAAATGTATTTTGTTTTGTAACATTTTTATAATATGTATATTTAATTTTTTTTTATATATGTTCTGATTATTTTACTATTTACTTTAAATAAAAATTATTTGGGACAAAAAATGCAAAATTTTGCTAATAAAAAGTCCATAGAGTTCTCTATTTCATTGTACTACGAAAATAATATACGGAAAGGTCAACCGCCAAAGGAGGATAACTGTTGGAAAAAGATGTCATCTATTTTTAATCTATATAAAAATTGCTACTTTTACAATTTCAAAGGTCAACTCCATAAAACATTATCTTTTCTTTTACTTAAATGTTTTAAAGAAAATTTAATAATTTAATTTATTTAAATTTCAACATTGTTAAGAAATATTGAAGTAGTATATGTAAAATAGTTCAGAAAATATGTGTAGATCTATCTTCTAAACAAAAATCAAATTCAAAGTATGTTTATATAACCTCGTTTTGTAATACTTACATCGCACCTGTGGTATTTAGGTTGAATGTTGGACTGTAGAGCCAAAGGTACATGGTTCATTATCTCGTGAGAACATTTTTTTTTAAACTTTATAATTTTTTTCCCGTAATAAATAAAAATCTGAACTATGATAATCTAAGAAATGATAATTTTGTCTGAATATATATATATATATATATTTACCTTTAAAATAAGAGAAAGGCAGTACTGAAGTTCTTTCTGATGAGCTCTTTCCCCGAGGAGTGTGGCGGGTGGGATGTCCACCCTGCTATTTTTGGCTTTTATTTATGTTGCTCTCTTTCAATGTTTACTTTGGTCTCACAGACTTTATATTCTCTCCAGCTGTCTCGTTCAGAAGCTGCCTTCATCCATGTAAGTTCAAGCAAGATGACGCCTAAGCTTGGCTTTAAGCGATTTCGGGCGGCACCTTTGTTACGCCTATCAACTTTCAGCTTGCTAATGTAATTGTCTTTCAGTAGTGGCAAGTGCAGATAATTCCTTTTCACATGTCAGACTATGTCAGACAATTGTTAGACATCATGTTTAAGAACAATGATTAAAAAGGACTTGTTTTGAATTGCACGTTTTCGATAACATCACATACCATAGATGTGATAAATTCTAAACTGACATTTTGTGTATAAATTAATCGCAATCACCGAGTATGGGGGGATGTCTACTCTGAATCTTTGAGTACATGTGGCCCGCGTTACGAGTGTCAGATATTAAAATGGCCCGCAGATCGAATATTTTCGGCCCTTACTGGACGAAATGATATGTAAAGGCGATACAACCCACACGTGTACCATTTGCACAAACCCGCCAGTCTAACTACGGTGGGACATCGGACGTACCCATAGGCCTACGTACGCACACTGCTGACATTAACTTCATTGACGATGTCCTAAATGACATTAATATTATTATAGTTTGGGTCGAACGGGATGAAAGGAGGGGGAACAGTGAACCTGTCGACAGGTTTGAAGAGGCTTTGCACCCTTGTGCGAATTAATCAATATTTTTTTACTTACTAATGTAAAAATAGATCAATGATTGATCCTAGAGGCTTAAGTGATTTTTATCTTTGTTAAAGTTTTTTTTAGTCATACTGCGTACATTTTTGACTCCCAGTAGCAGTAGATTTTTTAAAATTATAATAATAACAATAGATTTAAATAATTATGCAAATTACGTTACTTGTAATCGAAATATATTAGTATAAGCATTGGCGTCACTAGAGGGGGGGGGTGCGGTCTGCACAGGGTGACACCCGTTAGGGGGTGACACCCAAGTAAAAAACTGCACTTTGTGAATAACTGACAGTTAAATATTAGAACATGTTATTCACAATAAATACATAGATCTATCTACTTTTTTTTTCATTTAAATTTTTTTAAATGAAATTCTATCAAAAGGTTTTAAATGCTATATCACACTTAATTTATCAAGGAAACCTTACTTTCAGGTGTTTACCAGCTGCATGTATGTATATAAACACTGCTTTGATTCAAAAAGAATGTTTTAATCAAAGCCATTGATTTTGTTGCTAGCACCGTAATATAAGGATGCTAACGCAGCCAGCCAATAGTCATTGCTAAACGACGACATTCATCAGGGATATAATTTTATTTAAATCTCTCATGTAATTAATGTAAACTTTGTCAAATTGGAAAATAAATAAGTGGCCATTGAGATTTCTGAAGATGATGACTTTATTTCACTTTTCTGGAAAAGAAGCTCTAACCAAGATAAAGGAAATGTTAGAGTGCATCAGTCAAATGATATACTTTAATATTTTAGGGGAGTTTTCTTCTTTGCTAGTGCCAAGAATGATCCTGATGCTTCCTAATGGGAACGATTTAGCCACTCAATTGCAAAAAAAAAACCTGTGTTCTTTTGATGTCGATTATTTTCAACTAATTTGTATTGCAATGTAACAGAAATGTGAAACTTAAGTAAATGTCCAATATTGGAATATTAAAAGACATAATGAAGATAATATCTGGATTGGAAAATTTGAAAACAAGAGCATCCGGCTACAAATACAATTAACAAGAAAGTCGTTGCTCTATTATTGATGTAAAGAAGAAAAACACTGGAAGAATATTTTGCAAGGACTGTTTCTTAAAAAGCAGAATATTTGACATTTTGTGACCATATCAACATCAAGTCTTTTTTTGAATAAAGAATTTCTATGAGATGATAAAAATGTTACTATAAACAATGTGGTGACTAATGAAAGCATAACACGTTAGCTTAAAGTGTTATAAAAAAAGTTCTAAAAAATCATTGTGATCTAGAAGAAATAAAATTAAAAAACAAGACGAAAATGTCAGTTGAACAATGACAAGATGCAGGACTCAATATTTAGAAAAATTTAGAAAAGAAAAAGAGGTTCACTCTTATGTGTATTGATCGTTTTTTAACTGAGCTTTAATTCCTACTGGAAGCTATCATTGATGTAGCAGATAAATTTGGAGCAATCCAACCTAAAAATTCTTTAGTTCAACAACCAACGAAGTATTGTAGATGTCAGTTTCAAAACATTGGCGATTTTTCAAAAGGCGACATTCAAACAGAAATATGTCAAAATAACCGGCTTTTGCACTGTCTTTTAGGCCTATCATAAATGCATTTTATCAATCAATCGAAATCAATCTTTCAATTCTTCCGGTTTAAATACGGATATACAAGCTCGCTCAAAGAGGTGTCAAGTTTTGGTTATCACTTTTATGGACAAGTGTTCTTATATTTAAGGCTGTTTATTTAAGAACAAAAATTGTATACAGAATTCCTCAAGATCTTTTATTTCGCATTCCTATCTAATGACTGCCTGGTCGTGCGACATGCGTTTCGGTCTGTTGTCACTATATACGAGTTTGAACCAGCCCGCTTCCATCCTCTGCCGGGAATGTTATTTCCTATACAGTCGTTCGATCACCCCCGCAGCAGTAGGCTAAATCTTTGTTATTTTTTGAGTCTTTGAACGTTATGCACTATGGCGTAGGCCTATATCTTATTATATTATATAAAACAGACGTTACTTCAAAAAAGAAGATGATTACTCCTAGGCGGGCCTATAAATGTTCTGGAGGATATTGTGAAACTTCAAAAAATAAATAAATAAATAAATAAACTATCACTCAAAATGCGAATATTGAAAGACGTGTCGTTTATCAATGCACTTGTGAATAAATTAGAGGCATTCTCTCACAGAGTTGGCCCACGATGTGAAGAAAATGCGCATTAAACTCTAAAAAGCTCTGCTTAAATTCATTTCATCAGAAAACATTTTAGTTTTAGCAGATGTAGGCCTACAGCTTTGAATTTAGTGTTATGTTTTATCAGATAGGCCTGTAGTAGGGCGCCTACATTGTAAGTTTTTTTGTTTTTTTTTCGTCCTCGCCTTTGTCCGCCTCTGGGAAGGCAGGCGTCAAATAATCACATTTAAAGAATAACATGATCTATGGGCATAGCCTACACATAAATCTAGATTTGATCTTATGTGCGTAATAGATATATAGCTATAGATCTTGATTCTTAATCCATCTTAATACTGAATTTAAAAAAATAATCTGATTAATTTTTACATTATAAAAGTAGGCGTGGCAATAAATACCAATGCCTATAGAATTGCGTCGAAAGGATTCAAACATTTTTTAGTAAATATAATCGTAACTATTGAAAATCAATATTTTTGTTGTGAAGCCTTAAAACAAAAAATAGCTTTTAAATTCTTAATTGTACACTTACAAAATACATGTGAGACATCAATGGTGATCCGTTAATTATTTTCAACATAAGCTAAAATTATCCCTACGATCTAAGTTTATGTTTTTCCGGTGTATAGGCCATTGAAATGTAACGATAACTCTGATTATATAAAAATAGCAAGACTTAGGCCAATCCAAGAACTCACTATGAGCCTTTGTAATAAATCGAAACAATATGGCGATTGTTGACAAAGTTGGATAGGTGGCATTATTATTTAATCAAAATACACAACTATGTATTTCCCTTTAGGGTGGCCTAAAAGGCTAAAAACCAATAAAGGGAGCTCACAGTCAATTAACCATATAGTTAGTAGCTGTGATCGGATGTTATTTGCAGTCGTATCACAAAAGTCGTTAAATATTTGGTATTCAAAGGTAATCAATTATTATAATATAATTATTGAAATATTATAGATGAGATCTAATTAATAATTAAATCATAATGAATTATGATTTATAGATCTAAATTTTTATTGTTAATAATCAGTCACTGTCATTAGTAATAAAATGGCATTATTCTAAAGTCAGTAAAGTACAGTACTTTTAACAAAGTCAAAACTTACAAACAACTTTGGCAAGCTTAGCTTTACATTAAATTATTGTCTGTTACATTTTTTTTAAATAAACTTTTGTCTTTTACTTTCGTCTTTATTATTAAATTATAAACTTCACTTCCCCACATTCTCATTCATCAAAGTTTGAACTGATCAATTATCAGTTGAGTTGGCTTGCTTCTGGAAAGTTCTTGCTAAGCCTGATTCGACATTACTCTCATTACTTACCTTTGTTGGCCTCCTTCAGTCTTCACTGCCTTCATTGGTAGAAGCAGAACATGGATGGCTGCCTGGTCGTGCGGTTTGCGCGCTGGACTGTCGTTCGGATTTATCGATGGTCGAGGGTTCAAATCCTGCCCACTCCCATCCCCCGTCGTCCTGCGTGAGGTTTGGACTGAAGGAACATCCGAAACATGTAAAACATACAAAACAAACATAGTCGACATAGAATCTAGGTCTAGATCTATTTTTCTATGACTCAGTATGACTATAGGACTATAGTTCATCTTTGTTCAATCTATTCTAGATTCTAGACAATTTTTTTTTTTATCTAGACTCTGTCTACTAATCTAGAATGTCTAGATCTAAGTATCAGTATGGCTCATCTCACACACCACTTTTTCAGTGTGTTTTTAGATTTTAGAGCCTTATTCGGGAGCAACATTAATTCCCATCCACATAATGAAATGACATCTAGTCCACAGTGACTATATATATAATATGTCACCATAGCTTTCTTTGTGACACTTTGTCATCATAGGCATTTTTCTAATGTCTCTGACTCTGTTAGATACATAGATCTATAATAAATAATCTATAAAGATCTACTATTGTTTAGGCCAGTCTAGTATGGCAAATGTATTTCTAGATAAGATAGTAGATCTAGATTTCTATTCTAGATCTAGCATTAGTCCAGTTAGTAGTCATATCAATATGAATAATAATAAAACATCTTGAAGGGATTTCCTTGATTCACTTCTGACCTATTATTAAGATTTTTTACTTTATTCTAGATCCCAAATCATCATTATCAAACTCCATTTGATTGAGAGCTTGAGAGGTTCAAATCCTCTCCTGTAAAAACCCTGGACAAAAACTTTGCGTTGTGATTGTATACTACCATACAAATGGAGAATTTGTGGTTTCCCAGACCTGTCGAGGCAGAGGTCAGCAAGTCCGGGGCAATTGAAAAGAATATGAGACATATATCAGACCTGCCTACAGTTACGCAAAATGCGTATTCGTTATGCAAAAATGACCGTCAGCACGCAAATACGCATTTAACCCGTCGCGTTACGCATTTCGTATCTAATTTCCCCCTCTCTTGAATAGCTTACGAGCGGTCACAGAGGTCACGCTAAGCCGTCCTTTTAGATATCTAGTCTAGATCTAGATCTGGATTCTAGATCTAGAATCTAGATAACTTGTTATACAGGAATAGATCTAGCTAGAGTGTGGCTAGACATTACGTTATGTCATGATTCTCTACATTACTCTACAATCTAGATCCAATTTAGTTGTAGTATGATTTAGATTGTCTAGATCTAGATCGATAACATATACTACCATCTAGTCTAGATCTAGACTAGATTCTTAGTCTTAGTATAAAATAGATTAAGGATGTAGGTAGGCCTACGAAAGTTTGGAGTAGACCTACGTTTGTAGCGGATCCACGGCATCGGTAACAGCCCAGATTTAGAGTAGATTATATTCATTATATAGACATATTATAGATCCAGATCTTGTCTAGATATCATCTCTATTGTCGTATTGATCTAGATTTAGATTGTAGATCTAATCATGACATCTAGATCTAATATTATATATATCAAATATATGACAAAATAGTGGATCACGTAAGTGTTACGCATTCTGGTGCCAAAATACGCATTTTGACCATCAGCGTTACGCATTTGGACTTTTTTTGGTAGGCAGGTCTGATATATCGTTTCTTTTTGCTCCCTGCAGTGGGGGCACCATAGGTCAAACTTTTACATGAGATGTGTGAAATGAGCCAATAGGACAGTGACAGTCCTTCACTGTCTTAAAATAGCAAATATCCCAGGTAAAAAACACATTGGTGAAAAAATGGACAACACCATTGTAGTGAGCACCACCTTTTTTAAATGAACTCTTATATTAATCATGCCTGTTGTGTGTACGAATCGCAGCATCAGCTGACCAAGTTTATTTTCCTTTTGGACATTATGCAAAAACCCCTATCAGAATCATTTGATCCCATTTCAGCTAGATCACATGGCTGATACCACAGGCCACAAATTGTAAATAGATCTGATTTTTTCGATAGTAAAATAGTCCAAGACATAAAATCTCTGATCCTTCACATTACAGATATTTTATAGTGCTGAGATCATTTTTAACAAAATATTGAAAAACTTCTTCCTCTCATTTAGCCATGTGTACAAATTGTTACATTTATACCAAGTCAAAAGTTACTCACAGAAGTTGGAGAATTCTACAGAGGAGAATGGAAACCTGACTCATCTCTAATTGCAATTATGGTACAAGTCTTTTTTTTTTACTAGAATTCAAGTTAAAATAAACCTTAGCATATATAGGGCCATTGTTTGTATAATTAGCTATTCATTATTTGATTTTATTAGTCTATTGTAACTTTCTCAGCCTCAAATTTATTCCTATCCTTGATTTTAGTCTGCCATTTAAAAAAAAAATTTTTTTGTTGGCCCATTTAGAGATTTGAGGGATATTTGCTTAATATCAAACATCTGACTATTATTCGTGATGTGGAAGAAAAAAAAGGGGGGGAGGGTAATTTTTTTCCAGGACTTTGAAGTGTGGTTGAAGTAAATAATGTTCACCTGCTTCTGAAACTACACAATGACAATGGTATTTTTTATAGTCCCATCAAACAAAAATTGATAGGGAAGAAAACATTAAGTAAGACCCTCAGTTTGGAACTCAGCCACTTTGTATCACACATACAAGGAAATGTGCGTTCATAGTATAAATATATATTATATATATGTAGAGATATGTATAAATACATATTGCTTTATTTATTGTTGTCTTTATTAACTTGATCTACAGACTGAACAACACTGTGTTATATTTATTCAAGTTGAAATTGACAGCTCTGTACCAAATCATCATTGTCTTTATGTCATGCAAGAAGGGAAGTAAGTTTTGTTTCTTTTAAACATGCTCACTATAACATAAGCTGCACTATTTTAAATGTAACCATAAATGAATACTAAGAGGAAACAGATATCAGAATTGATCACTTTGAAACCCAAGTAAATTAATTTACTAAACTGTAAAAAAACAGAATTGATTGAAGTCTTTTTTTTTTTTAAATAAATCTCACTGTAGAGCATGTGTCTGATAAATTAACCTCTACTAACATTTTTAAAATTATTATTTTTTATTTTTCTTATGAGGCATTAAAAAATACTTAAATAAATTCAAGTTTGATTTTAAGGATTGTTTTTATAAAAAATCATAATTAAGGAGTCTACTTGTGGCATATGAGGTGGCTGAGCAGTAAATCGCTTGGCTTCTGAACTGGGTATCCTTGGAATCCTGGTGAAGACTGGGATTTTAATTTTGGGATTTTGGGCGCCTCTGAGTCCACCCAGCTCTAATGGGTACCTGACACCAGTTGGGGAAAAGTTAATCGTTGTGCTAGCCACATGTCAACCTTGTTAACCGTAGGCCACAGAAACAAATGACCTTACATCATCAGCCCTATAGACCACAAGGTCTGAAAGGGGAACTTTACTTTACTTTTGTGGTATATATATGCATATTCTGCGTGCAATAATTTGATGAGAAGCCTTAAAATTTTGTCATCATTTATTCAGAATAATGCCTGCTGAATTAGTCAGCATCCATGTCTGAATTAGTAGTTCTTGCTACAAACTTTGAAACCAAAAAAGACAGTATTGAAAGAAATATTGTACATCTCTGAGGTTGGCTGAAACCAAAATTCTCAATCTATTTTTTTTTTTCTGTTGTCAAATAACTAAACTTGTATTAGTTTTATTAATATATTAAAGCTTTATGTTTCAAGACTTGTAAATGTTGTTATACTTCAATGACCAGAGTTCCTTTGAGTCCCAAAATAAACATCAATGGCATACTAGACAGTGACAGTGTCCCAGCTATTAGATTGACCTGTATGGCACAAGTCCGGCTACAGTCACAGATATCATGGTCAGATTTATTTTTATCAAAACTTTATCTACATAATATAGTACTTATGTTTAGCTAATCTAAATCTTTTTGTATTCATTACAAAGCTTATAACTCCTTCAGTCTGATACAAATCTTGTGTACATTATTTCTCTTAATTGCCATTGTCTGATAAAATTGAAACTTTGCACAATTATTCTTTGTCAATATCAACAAATAAATCACTAAAAAATTAACCAGTTGGTAAATTAATTTGTGATAATCAATTAATTGTGTTTTTGTAGAAGTGGGGAGATAAATCTTGCAGTATTGAGATATATG
This sequence comes from Biomphalaria sudanica, assembly GCA_036873155.1. Classification (NCBI taxonomy): domain Eukaryota; kingdom Metazoa; phylum Mollusca; class Gastropoda; family Planorbidae; genus Biomphalaria; species Biomphalaria sudanica. Next base: position 1,166,629 of record JAZGLO010006690.1, read on the forward strand.
ACTGTAGTTGTGTGGTTCTTTTCCTTATATAAGCTTTGCTTTTAAAAAAGTATTTTAAAAAAATATTTTGCTTGTTTATAAATTTGATTCAATTTATTAGACTTTAAATATTTCTATTCGCTTGACCGGATGCTATGACTATTCTGTTTTTAACAGCTTTCTCTCAGTAAGAGATGAACTTGTTGTGGCTACAGTTGATGGGTGTTTAAGCAGGCTACGCTGGTCAGGAAATAAAAATGAAAATGCAACTCTCCATTTAAAAGACATTCCAGTGTCAACAGATTTACAACAGTTCAGGGGTAAGGGTTGCAATACTTGAAGTATTTTTCAGAAATATATCTTACAGGAATGTTCTTACCAAGTTTCTATACATAAAATACAGGAATATTTAACTCTTTCTCTCCGTAATTATTTTTCAACATTTTGCTCATTACTATTTCTCTACCCTGTTATGTTTAAGCTTCAATAGCTTTGTTGTTTGTTATCAGAAAATGTTGTATCTGGTATAGAATTAAAGGGACATGCATGCCCTTTTTATATAACACAAAATCATGTTTATAAAATTAAACATTAATTTAATTTAACAAGGTCAAATAAACGATGGTATCGTTGATTAGGAGAGAGTTAACACCATACCATTTACTTTCTATATTAATATTTATGCAGTACATTGACGAAACTCAATTTTTTTTTCCTAAAGCCACCAGACCTTCAGAAGAGGAATATGTGGTGGAGATGGAATACAGTCCAACGCTAGGAGGCTATAGCATGGTGTTGTCATCAGGGAAAGCTGTCTTTGTCATTCCACCTTCCAGTAGAGGAGAGAAAACTGTAGGTATCTGCGTAATTGTAAAGATTTTTTATAACCAAATCTCTATTATTCTATCTTAGATTCTCCAAACCTTGTAGTGTCATTTCATTGAAAACAAGATAACAAAGCGAGTTTGTGTTATCAAACAAACTCAGAGGTGGTCCCTGTTGGAGTCATTAAAAAAAAAATGGTAGTACCTTAATAAAAAAGTATACATAAAATTGAAGGCGTGAAGCTCATGTTTTATTTTTCTCCTAAAGTCTGTATTATTATTGCAGTAACATCATAAAACACTCTTATCATAGGCTTTATAACACAAAGAATGACAAAACAGTTCATGGTAATACAGTACATACGCACACACAAGCTGACCTGGACACCAAGCCAGTTTGACACACCAGTACAGATCAGTTCACAACACACTAGAAACATAAATACACCACAATTATCAGCTGCTTTTGTTTTTGCATTGCTTCTTATATTCTTTTTTTTTTTTTTTTTTTTTTTTGTGAAGACTGTTATTGAAAATTTGATCTGACTGTAGTCTTTATTGTGATTCAAACAGAAGCAACGACTACTTACCCCTTTGTTAATGAGCTCCCTTTGTAACCATAATTAATTATATTTTAAATAACAAACAGCTCCAGATGAAAAGAAATTGTAAGCATGTTACATTAGATGAGATCATGTTTGATACTATGAACAATGAGCTAACCTTTATATGACTCACAGAATGCACATGGTGTCTGGGCGCAGGATGTCAGTACTGCTGTCAGCGTGGCTGTCAACCACAGATATAGACTAATTGCTTTTGGTTGTCGTAGGTATGTCTTGATGTACTTCACTCATTGTATGTTTTGATGCACTTTACTTATTGTTCACATGTTGTTTTAATACTATTGCAGTTCATTTCCATCTAGTTTTCCATAAGGTTTCTGTCAGGTTTTAATTTAATGAATTAATATGGCTTATGCTAGTATCCATAATGCTAGCCTTAAAAAGAAATAACACTGGTGGTTCACCAAATTTTCGTTTAAACAAAGCTAAAAGATTACTTCATAAAATACTTTTCTGTTGTTATAAATATATGCATACATTTGGTTGTTCTGTTGCTTCCTTTTGAAATAAAACATACATATACCTAATAAGAAGTAATTGCAATGAACAATTTATTGAGTATAATGACATATTTTGTTTTCCTTACATAGAAACTCTTTAAAAAATGTTGAGATATTTTTTTTTTTAGATGAGAAACTAGCCTTTAAGAGTAATTATTGAAAGAGTTCATAATAGCTTACAAGATTTGTTAAAATGAAGGGCAATGGGTTAAATTTTTTTTTTTTTTAATTTTAATTTATTTAAGGAACCAAAGCAAAAAGCCTTCATTTCTTTACAAAGCTAATATATTAACTCACTTCATCTGTTTTCTTTACATTATGTATAGATCTAGTTTTTTTTTCTCCCACTTCCCCAACTCTGATCAAGTTGACCATTATTCATTATCCTCAACAAAACAGGAATTAAAAATTAAGCAATAAATTTATTAATTAATCTCACAGTATTGAGATATAAGTCTGTAAATGGGCAGTTCTTTCACTTATATAAGCTTTGCTATTTAAAAAATAATTTATATATATTTTGCTTGTTTTAAAATTTTGGCGTAAAGTCTATAAAGAAATTTTAAGTTTGACAAAATGTGTTACAATTAATTTGATAAATTTATTTAAAAAAAACCTGTTAGTTAAAATCAATGAGTGCTCGTTCTTTATATGTCTCCAGTGGTGATGGCATTGTCTATAATTTGGATGAAGCAGTGGGGGCTTTGGAGGTCTCACATAGACTTATTATCTCAAGTAAAGAATTTCCAGGTAAGTTATTATGTTTGTGTCAGAAACATTGCATTCATATCTATTTACCTAGTTTCAGTTAGGTTCAAAGCAAATTTTAAGTGTTTCCTTATGATTAATGACTTTATAAATTTTTTACTTGTAGACGCAGGTGCAGTGGCTGGCTCAGTCACCTGCATGAAATGGACACCAGATGGGACTGCCTTGGCATTAGCATGGAAAAACGGTGGCTTATCCTTGTGGAGTGTGTTTGGTTCCTTGCTGTTGTGCACTCTGGGTGGTGAATACAGGTAGAATGATTTATACAAAAAATTTTTTAGTCATATTCCAATATTATGAGGCAGCAGGAGAAAGAGAATGGGTGTGACTGTTGAATTGGCATATCAGAATCTGAATCTTGGTTGAGGCTGAGTTTTTATTTGGGTATTTTAGAACTTTCTAAGTTCTCTCCATTCTGTAGAGTAGCTTTAATCTGTCGGATCCAGACCATTCGTTATAGAAGGCCTCAACACTGACCTGCAATGTCACAACCTGTGGGCAGATTAGAGCAATAGCTCATTGCCACATTGTTATATAGATAATGCAATAACATTATATTGTTAACCTATTTCAACAAAAATGTGTTTAATAATCCTTGCTTTTAGTAGAATATTACTTGAACCAAAGCCAGGTGAGACATGTTACATCAAAAGATGCCATTTTGTGCACTATTTCACGCATTTTCTACAATTTTAAAATTCCACTATGCACCTTTCAATCTCAAAATATCATAATTTATACATAAGCCATTTCTAAGTGCAATGAAAAGAAAATTGTGACATTTAAATAAGAAGTTTTTGAGTTATAGACTTTTTAGTGAACCAATACCTATTTGTCACCAATACTAGAGAAACACTCATTTACAGAATGTTTATAACATGATTTTGTGGTATCACCATAATGTGACTATTAGGTATTTCATTTTTTGTATGCTGCATCATACTAATTTTTTTTTGTAATCTTGTGATTTAAGGAGTGGAAATACATTTTCATGAAGTGTTGTTTTTACAAAGCTTATATCAACTCTCTGTCTGTCTGTCTGTCTGTCTGTCTGATTCAACACATTATTTCTCTCACTTCCCATTCTCATTTCAAAATGAAAATGCTGACAATTATTCTTTGTTGAAGATAATACACCAATCTATAAAACAAAATTAACTAATTAATTAATTAATTAGTAGTAATTTATTAGTTGTGTTTTATACAGAAAAATTGGAGATAAATCTTGCAGTATTGAGAGATAGCAATAATTGTGCAGTTCCTTGTTGTTTTTTTTTAAATATTTTGCTTATTTTTCTCTTCCTAGTTTGTCGGAAAGTGGAAATCTTTTTCCTCCGTCTATAATCTCTATGGAATGGGGGCTTGAAGGATACCACCTCTGGATGGTCACAGTGAATAATGAGAGCTCCTGGTCTCAGAACTCGCAAACTAACAGTGACTCTGTGGACGGGTCCTTCTCCGATGAGTTTGAGAAGTATGGGCCCAGCCGAAGTGATGAGGAGAGCGATGAAAACAAAGAGGAAAGAAAAAGTGTTTTGTCCAGCAGTCATGACTCGGTGTGCACACAGCTGATTCAGTTTCAGTTTCTCAAAAGTGCACTCACAGTTAATCCTTGCATGGTGAGACATGATTTCATGAAATCTTAAAACATGCAAACATATGTATATTAAATGTTCGATTTCTGAGTTTATTTTAGTTTAGTTTATTCTGTAGATTACCTTAGTTAAAAGTTAATATTCAATTAATCCATTTTTTGTGCTAAATAATTATGGATTTTATTATCTACTTTTTGTGACCTTAGATACATTAATTAGTAGGAAAATTTGTAAATTTAATCCATTTTAAAAAACAGGAAATTCGTTTTGTAAGTAAAGTATTTCTAGGTTTGAAAACAATTATTTTTAAATTGCTTTTCAGTTGATTTTTTTTTTCTTCATTAAATTTTGTTTTGGCTTATATTTGTAAAGCTAAATTAAAGTGTTAACAAAATTACAGTGGAAGGAATCTTTTTATTTTTTTAACTCTAGAAATTAAAACTGCACCAGTCCCTGTGTTTGCAATCAGCTCAACTTCATATAGAAGCTGAATCATTGTTAAAATGATGTATTTTTAAGTTTAGTCTGTAAGTTTCCATGATATGAACTTTCCAACTACAAATATTTCTAAACATTTAATTTTTTTACAAATATATTTAAAAAATTTGTTCAAAGATTTTTAAAAAATTTTAACAAGTTCTAAGAATTTGTTTGTTTCTTTGCATGTAATGGTCCAAATACTAGCACTGAAGACTTAATGCAGATATTTGGAAAGCGTTGACTTGCGAATGAATTTATATATTATATTTTTACAGTTGTTTTTAAAGCTTAACTTTTGTGCTTATAGCATGCTCAGAGCCCTGTGATCCAATCTCTTATGTAGACCAGTGGGAAGAGGGAAGGAGTCCTAACTAAGAGTAGATTTTCTGTGCTGCAACTCTTCTCGAGTTTGGTGTCGAACTCAGACTCCCTTGAAAAGCTAGCCAAGCTGTTTATGCCTGTTGGCCACACATGTATGCTTAGTTTGACTATAGTGATGTTACATTCTTTTAGTAGACTGTGTGTAAAAATTATTTTTTTAGGGTAACCATGAGCATGTGTTCTTACAAGGAGAAGATAAGCTCTACATGAGCACAGGAGACACCATGTCCCGGGGACACACTCAGTACCAGATGTTCCCCGGCAGTAGTTCTTCTATCAGCTCTGGCCACGGTTACATTGGAAACAAACAGTGGCAAGTGATACCCATCTCTCACATTTACCTGGCGTCTAACTGGCCCATCAGGGTAAGAATCTTAAAGTATGCTGTTACTTAAAATTCTTTTTATACAGTGGCAACCATTCTGAGTAAATAATCATACTATTCAAATTTCATTCCTTTTCATTGAGACCATGTAGAAATAGTCTTTTTAAAGTGTTTTTTTTTTTTTATAAAGATTAGGGTGAAGCTTTAAAAATTATTTTTGTAAGGAAGATGAACTAACACAAAAAGACCTATTTGCTTATGAGAAAAGTAGTTATTTTAAATGGAGGCACTGAGCAGTAAAGTGCTTGGCTTCTGAACTGGGTATCCCAGGTTTGAATCCTGGTGAAGACAGGGATTTTTAATTTCGGGATCTTTGGGTTCCTCTGAGTCCACCCAGCTCTAAAGGGTACCTGACATTATTTAAGGAAAAGTAAAGGCGGTTGGTCATTGAGCTGGCCACAAAACAGCCTTGTTAACCATAGGCCACAGAAACAGATGACCTTTAAATCTATAGCCCTATAGATCACAAGGCCTGGTAGGGGAACTTTAATTTAGTTCTTCTAAAGACCTACATATCAATAGAATATGTTTTAAAGGAATGCATTTTGCAGAATAAAGATTGATATATTCAGGCTTTTTTTTTTCTAAACTATCCGCAAACAATTCTGAAAAGAATTAATTTAGTTTTTTAAAAATTGAGTGGGGAAAAAAATTAAAACTGTTACAAGTAATTCTGAAAAATGAATGATACTCTAGTTTAAAGATAGAAAAATGCTTCATGCCAATGTCAGGGCTTGCCTTTATTTCAGTTGGTTGTTTTAAAATTCACAGTTTTTCTTTACTCAGGATATATTTTAATGAGTATAGTTAATCCTGACTGATGTTATATTCGGTTGAGTTTTATTGAATAAGATTTACAAAATTGATGTGTCCTCATCAGTATTCATCAGTGGACAAAGCTGGGCAGTGTGTAGCTGTGGCTGGAAAGACTGGATTCGCCCACTACGCTCTGTTCAGCAGGAAGTGGAAACTTTTTGGCAATGAGACACAGGAGCGTGACATGGTTGTGTCCGGGGGGATCACATGGTGGAGAGACTTCATCTGTTTGGCCTGTTTTAATATCCAGGCGCAGAGGGATGAAGTGAGTGTTAAATATTGTTACATCTATATATTTACCCTATGATAATTCTCTAAATATTCAGCTGAGGTGAGGTAAAACATGATGTTATTACTACAGCCCCTTAAAACCCTATGCAATAGTCCTAAGAGTCCTTACTACAGCCCCTTTTAACCTATGCAATAGACCTTACTACAGCCTCTTATAAACCTATGCAATAGTCCTTACTACAGCCTCTTATAAACCTATGCAATAGTCCTAACTACAGCCTCTTATAAACCTATGCAATAGTCCTTACTACACCCTCTTATAAACCTATGCAATAGTCCTTACTACAGCCTCTTATAAACCTATGCAATAGTCCTTACTACAGCCTCTTATAAACCTATGCAATAGTCCTTACTACAGCCTCTTATAAACCTATGTAATAGTCCTTACTACGCCCCTTTTAAACCTATGCAATAGTCCTTACCACAGCATTTTATATACCTATGCAATAGTCCTTACTACAGTTACTTATAAACCTATGCAATAGTCCTTACTAAGCCCCTTTTAAACCTATGCAATAGTCCTTACTACAGCCTCTTATAAACCTATGCAATAGTCCTTACTAAGCCCCTTTTAAACCTATGCAATAGTCCTTACTACAGCCTCTTATAAACCTATGCAATAGTCCTTACTATGCCCCTTTTAACCTATGCAATAGTCCTTACTACAGCCTCTTATAAACCTATGCAATAGTCCTTACTAAGCCCCTTTTAAACCTATGCAATAGTCCTTACTACAGCCTCTTATAAACCTATGCAATAGTCCTTACTATGCCCCTTTTAACCAATGCAATAGCTTATAAGGATGAAGTGAGTAGGAAATATTTAAAATGTTATTTCTTTATATGTAGCTGTACATTTATCATTACTTCACAGTAGCTACTTATTGAGATGTGTTGGTATAATAGTTATTCAATATGCTTTAACTCATTGAGTGCGGTGTTATTTTGTCAAAAGCTACTTTTTTAGAAAAACTTTTTTTTCTTCCTAGTTATGACTAAAGCAAAAATTTGTAATTCAAGTATCAATGATGCTATAGTAACATTTTTGGTATCAAATTAAAGATAAATGAATGGAGAGTTTGAAAATGTAAACAACTTTTCATTTAAATATAAGATACAAATTATAATCTAAATAATATGACATAACAAAAAAACGGATGCCAGCCTTAGTACTTGTGAGACCTAAATCTAGATTTTCATCTTTGCATTACTGTTGAAACAGCATATTAGAATACTTACAAAATAAAAAAGAATAGTCATAAAACAGTCAATAAAAGATGATGAATCACTGATTATATTATTATTTTTACCTGGCTTTCTAGCCAGCCAAAAAGGGAAAGTTATTGCACTTTATATGACTACCAATAGCAATAGATACCAGCACAAAATCTATCAATCAAATGTACTGAAATATTATGTACATGTGAATCAATGGGATTTAGATCTATATTTCTCTTACTTTTAATTGCCTAAGACATCTTTGATTCCAATACCACACCAGTGCAAGATATAGGCTAGCAAGAGATCCAAGCATAGATCTCAAAATAGCCGAAGGACAACACCAATTCTAATTCATTTTACCTAAGATCTAGACCTAGATTTTCATTATTACTGTTCATTTGTGATAAATAATGAATGTACAATAATTTTATATTTCACTTTTATTTACCAGTATTTATTTTATATACAAGTCAGAGTGCAATATGAACAAATAAAGCCTTGGCGAAGATGATTTTTACAAATAAACAATACTAAAAAAAATACTAACAAAATAATAAGCGAAAAATGCCTAGCATGGATAATTGGTGGATGTAGATCAACCATTTCTGTTGTTTTCAATAATATACTATACTAGCCTGACATTACCCGCGGCCTGCGGGTCTAAGTTTGTGTTTACTAATCAAATGGATTGGATTTAAATGTATGTTAAACGTAGCTAATGATCCTTTCAAGTTTTTTCTCTTTCGCTACGAAAATAAAATTAGTTTTGCGAAAATGGGTTTACCCGGAGCCAATACATACATATCTATTAAAAACGAAAAGAGCGATAGCTTTGTTAAATGAATGGGATTATAAAGCAAACAATTAAATGAAATAATTTTTAGTACGCGATTCATGAATGAATATAGGCCTATCTCAACCCGGCTTCGCAGCTTTCGTAAACGAATGCAGTCTATTAAAAATGCTTTAGAAAACCAAATTTGAATGTTTATTTGATCAAAATATGAAATGACTGGACTATAATTAGTATGTTCATGTGTTAAAGTATAAAACTATCTGTGCGAAGAGAAGTTTTATCATCTTAGAGTTGAATTAGAGTTTTAGATCTGGGGATGGGATTATAAAGAAACAATTAAACGAATTAATTTTTAGTAAGCGATTCATTACGGTATTGTCTAATGAAAGAATGTTCGTCAGGAAATCTGTAGTCACAGATATAAGGAACTAATGTATGTAAAAAATGCTTTTGAAACACAAAATTGAAGGCTAATTTTATTATATAATGAAATCAATGGATCTTCTTTTGTATTTTCATTTGTCAAAGTAAAAAACTATCTACGCAAAGTGTATTTCTTAAAATTAGATGTAGGTCTAAATCCTTTCGATCAACATTGTAGACATGGCCTAGATCCATAAAATACTATAGCTTTAATAGAGTCGGACAACTTTATTTTTTTTTAGGGTCTTAAGTTTGTTTTAGGGCTACAATACATACACTAAGGTCTAAGTTGGTACCCAAGAAACATTCCTGCCAAGTTTTATCAAGATTGGTCTAGCGGTTTTGATGTCTATAAGTCACATACATACACCTCACATTCTACTTTATAGTATAGATTATATATCTAGAGATCTAGCTAGATGTAGAGATAAAAGCTTAGATCTAGTCAATCTTGATATAATACTATCATATACATTCCAGACCTAGCCTTAGCCACCCTTGAACAATACTAGATCTGGATCTAAATAGTAAATACTAATAATATCCAAGTCTGTTGCTAAATCTAGACCTACTATCTATCTAAATCTTCATTATCACTTATATCACTATTATAGAAATTCTTAGAAATATAAAGTTTCTTCTCTTCTCAAGTAAACATTGTGGGTGTGTCTTGGACTAGCCTAGCCATGACGTTGACTTTTGCAGATAAACAATACAAAAAAAATCTAAAATGGGCAAAAAAATGCCCACAGCCCACAGTGGATGATTATTGGATGAAGATCTAATATTTCTGTTCTTTTTATTTGTTCTACCCTTAGATCTAGAGACAATATCTTATCTTATATAATACAGACGTTACTTCAAAAAAGAAGATGATTACGTCCTACGCGTCATGCATTTAGTCATGCATATTAACTAATGACTTAAATTCTTTAGTCTATTATTAAACCAGCATTTATTTATTTTGTTTGATGTGTATTTAGTTGGTATATGATTTTCTATAATGCTTTTAAGATGGTTTTTAATGAAATTCCAGAGGTCATCGACTGGTTGGTTAATGTCTTTTTCTAATAAGGATGTTTGTTGAAAGTTTAATGCAGCTTGGTGTAGTTGTGTTAGGTTACATTTATTCCAGAGTAAGATTTTTCTTTTGGGTTTTGAATTGGCTACTGCTTTTATCTGACTGTGTATTTTTATGATCTCATAGTCTGATAGACCAGGGATAATATCATAATCAACTACTAATCCAGGTCTGTTGGTTAAGAAGAGATCTAATGTGTTGTTTAATCTAGTTGGCTTTTTAATGATTTGATCTAAACTTAGGTTGTGTGAAGTTTCTATGAAAAGCTCATTTATGTCCTTAAGGTTTTGGTGTTTATCTATGGTTAGTGTTTTCCAATTTATATCAGGTAGGTTGAAATCACCCATAATCCAAAAAACTGCATGTATTCTAAACTAGAATTTGGTGGTCTGTAAATGCTGCCTATTATTAGGGATGTTGAGGTGATATTAATTTTACAAAATGTTGATTCTATATTTTTTGAGTTAGGTAAGGTAATTTCTTCTGCTATAAGAGTGTTTTTTATTGCTAGAAGAACTCCTCCATGATTATCAGCCCTATCTTTTCTAAAAATTTCATAATTACTATTGAAAATTTCTGCATTATAAATTTCAGGATGTAGCCAAGTTTCTGTTCCTGCAATTATGTCTGGTTTCTCACATTCTAATAAAATTTCTAAGTCTGCTGTTTTGTTCCTAATGCTTTGAAAATTTATTACTAAGGTTTTAAGGTATTTTGGTATTACTTCTTTAGTAGGTTTGTTTAGTGAGGCTGTTGTATTGATTTTAGTAGATTTAGGTTTAACAGAAGTGGATCTGGCTAGTGGTTGGTAAGTTTGGTTTGGGAAGGTGTTTAGGATATTGTATGGGTTAGAAGTGTCTGCATCAAAGGAATCAAACAGTTCTGATGTAAACTGAGGTAACCCACACAGTACACAGTGCCATGGTGCGTGTTTGTTGCCTAAGGCATAATACACAGGTGTATTCATATGGAGACATGATGCATGGTACCATTCATCGCAGGTGTCACATTGAATGGCTTTCTGTTTCATGGTGCATACTTTTTTGCAGATGTTGCATCTATCTTTAGATCTAGGCCCTGGATTTGACCCTACATCTCCTGCTATTAATATTAACAGTGATAGGTATTTATTTCTGCTGTGTCTGATTGAGAACTTCCATTTGTGATGGGTGATCTTCTTTAATGTTATGGATGTGTATGTTAGGTTATTTTTGAAGTTGCATTGATCTAGAGTGTGATGATTGATTATGACTGTTGTTTCCTTTTTAAGTTTAGTGTTGACTAAGGTAGATCTAGTTCTATGTTCAGCTAGTGTGTATTTAGTAATTATTAGGATAAATAGCCAGAGCAATTTCATGATGACTGTTGTTGATTTTAGTTTTTAAAGGTCTAGTCTAAATCTAGTTTAAGGTTTACAATGCCTAAGTTAAATTCAAAATATAGACCTAGACTAGATCTAATTCTAGATCAATATATTTATGTGTTTAACTAACTATATAGTATATTACTATTAGTTATTATTAGTAGTATTAGTAGATGATTAGTAGATCTAAAGCCTTAATTAAAGTCTAAGTCTAATACTAGACTGAGTAGATCTAAAATCTAAGGATATAATAATAAATATAGACTAGATCTAAATAATATTAAATATATAGATTCTAGATCTATCTAATTATATTAAGATCTATATAAGGCTAATAAAAAAAGGATTAGTGAGACAAAATAGTCCTAAACTAAGAGTTGTTAATTTGAATAAATTAGTGGGAAAAAATGCTGAATTAAGTTAAATATATAATTTAAAGATATTAGTTTATTTTAACTCATCTCTGATAACAGTAACGATAGCTTAGGTCTAGTCAATCTCAATCCACACTTTACACCTAGGACCTAGCCTTATGACAATACTAGTTCTAGATCTAAATATTATATATATAAATAATAAATACAAATCTAGATTCTAATAAATTATTATTATCCTACACTAAATCTAAACTTATACTGGATCTAATCTCGATCAAAATAACTATTTATTTGTGATAAATTATAGAATAATTATAAAGTTTCTTCAGAAGTAAACATTGTGGATGAGTCTTGGACTACTGTAGCTATGGCGACATTTTTTACATATCAAAAATCGTTAAAAAAAAATTTCAAATATAGTCTAAATAAGGTTTAAAGCTTGGTATTGCTATGTAAACATAGAATAAAGAACTCTTTTATAAAGAGAAAATAGTTCTAGCATTGTTAGTTAAAAATTTAGATTAAAAAACGCAATGAAACCAAGGTAGGGTACAAGCGTCTTTCCCAGAGACGTTCCATGCATTAAGGGTAGTCAGACCGTCTCTGGGAAAGACGCCCCGCACTCATTGAGTTAAGCTGGCTGACGACATAATTATATCTTTTTTTAAATATATAAATTTTATGTGACTTATGTAATTCACTGTATTGCTTTCTACAACATGAGACATTTATTGAAATTAAGAACTGTTCTATAATTACCCACTGAACTTTTGTTCCAATTTGTTTAAAAACATTTGTCTTTTGTTTCATGAAAACCAATTTTTTTAATCACCTTTCTATCGAAGCTGTTCACATTTGTTATAAATGGATAGTAAAACAAACTGCTTAACATTTCAACTGGTGCAGTCATCCTTCCTTGTGAATCGGAATCTCCATCTTTACTGAATTCTAGCCATATTTAAATGAGGTTGATATTATATATGGTTTTGTAAACTCTTATAAGATTTATCTTAAAGGTGTTTTTGAAGTATTTATAAAGATTGTGTTTGTATATAAATATATACGTAAATTTTAGATTCGATGTTACCCACGCACTTGTAAGCTAGACAACACATTTGCCCAAATTGTGAAGGTCCAGTCGCAGGTACTCTTACTCAACACATTCCGAGATATGCTGATTGTGTTTGGCGGGGACAGCCACATTGGCATGTTCAGCCTGGAGAGGAAATCTGGCCAACAGAGTAGGTTGCTAACTAAGTTGAGGAAAAATAAGTTAAATGGCATTGTGATTGATTTGATTGCATTTCTTTCAGAGACAATTCTAATAATTTGTCTTTTATTTCAGATCCGTGTGTATTAATCACCAAAGTTCAAGAGATTTCACTAAGTAGCTTCATTCCTCACCCATTGTGTGTGACTGGACTGACATTGACTTCACTGATGTCTGACGCAGGTAATATTCTTTTCAGATCCTTATGCCTATTAACTCTTTCTCTCCGTAATTTATTCTCCATGTTCCGATGGAATTCTTCATTTTTCTTACTTGCATTTTTTCACCCTGTTATAGTTAAGCTTGAATAACTTTCTTGTTTGTCATCAGAAAGTGTTTTATTTGGTATAGAATTAAAGGGGAATGCATGATCTTTTTATAGAACACAAAGTAAAGTTAGGAGAGAAAGAGTTTACCAGGTTTTGCAGAGTTAAATTGAATCTTGGGTTGGTTTTCTGGAGCTTTTTCTTTCTAAAATCTGATGGCCATAGGATTTGGATGGTTACATGAATTGTGGGATTAATATTGTTGTCATTCTGCTTTGCACACAGCCACTCCGCACTATACTGTGCACTGCTTTGTAAGTCTTTTCAAGTTATCAAAATGTTTTGGAGATACATATTGAAATGTAATTTCTCATATGAGATGCAATTAATTGCCTTGGGCACAAACTGTCATCTTTCATAAACAGAGCAGAGTTGTGTTTACTTAGCGCCCAAAGGCAGTAGGAAAAACCTTCTCCCAGGTACCCCCTCCCCCCAACTGGTCCACAAATGAGATTGGACCATAGCGCTCTGAGCATGCTATAAGCATGAAAGCAGCACTATATAAAAGCTACAATTTAATGACATACCAATGTGAAATTACCCAGATAACGTTTCTAAATTTGTGTGTTTATTTAATCTTACAGTCAATGCTAAGCTTCACCCATCAGCCAAAGAAGCGGAGTCAATGTTAGTCAACGTCTCAGGGAAACTCTTAATGTTCCAGAGGGACAGGTCAGGACCTCAGATTAAAGAGGAGAAAAATAAACACAGGCCTGTAAGTGTCCTAGTTGAAAGAGTTCCAAATCATCTGTGATGTAATCTGAGCCGACTCTAAGTTGATCAAATTAAATTAAGTTGTTGATGGCCTTTTGTCTCCTATTTTTACTGTGGGTGATCATGAGACAACTTCTTTTAGATTTGAAACTTATTAAAGAAAAATATTATAGTAGGAAAATAAATTGAAACAAAATTTTATGATGTTATTAAAGCATTTGAAGCATAATTTTAAAAAAAATACTGTTGCATGTTTTATTTAAGTCAGCATAATTTATGTTCTTATAAAACTTCTGTGTAGGTACCATTCTGTAACCCATCTGTGGTAGCGACGTCCGTAGAGAACTTATGGACGACCACTAGAGCTAATGTTGGGAAAATTCAGTTAATGGAAGCAATGTGGCTTGGCTGTGGCTCTCATGGAATGAAGGTATTGTACACAGGTAGAAATAGGTTTGTTGTTTTTTTTTAATTTAATTATTTCCTCGACTAAATTTGTTTTCTTCTTCTTTAAGGTCTGGTTGCCACTTTTTCCTCGAGATGAGGGCAAGGCCCATAACTTCATGTCGAGGAGAATAATGCTGCCTTTTCGAGTTGATATCTACCCTCTAGGTAAAGAAATGCCAGTTTTGTCCTGCTCATCTTGGATTGTACTTAGTTCTTAAAAGCACTTAGTTCTTACCAGGGTTGCATAGACTCTTCCAATTTGTTTTCCAAACTCTTGGCTTAAAAGGTCAGGCATTTTTGTTCCATACAGTATATCTTTTTACACAAAAGTTTGATCCACACTTGATTTTGATCCTACCAGTTGTCAGGTTTTATCACATCCTAATCATTACAGACTTACTTTTCTCTGAGCCTCTCATCTACAGACTGTTGAAGCCTTCTCAACAGAACAGTGCTGAAAACATAGCCCTGGACATTGAGGAGAGTAATTCCCCTCCAGTTATTGCAGTCTGCCAAGTTGCCCTTTTTTTTGGAAGCTTTAAAATCACTCCTTTTTGCCAGTCCTTGGGGACTTATGACTTTTTTTGGGAAATCATTTCAGATATTATCCAACTAGAATGAGAAATTATAGACCACCATCAACTTCCTGAAGTAGGAATTGATTCTTTAAAAAAAAACTTTTTTGCATATTATTTGTTTGAAAAAGATATTTCCTCGAACTTCAAGAAACAACTGTATGTTTCCCCAGCTGTTTTGTTTGAAGATGCTGTGATTCTTGGTGCTGCCTGTGATGTTGTCTCATATACGTTCACATCAACATCGGAGAACAACTCTGACCTCCCATTTTGTACATTAGAAAGAACTGTGAGTAATGTCCTCATCATTTTATTTCAGTTTTGAAATGTTGTCATTAGATAGGTGCAGGAATATTAGAAATGTTGGATGAATTCTAAGATTCAAATATATTTATAATGTATAAAAAAGTAAAAGTAACGTTTCCCTTTCAGACCTTGTGGTCTATAGGGCAGATGATGTAAAGGTCATCTGTTTTCTGTGGCCTACAGTTAACTAGGGTGTCATGTGGCCAGCACAATGACCAACCTCCTTTACTTTTCCAGCTGGGTGGACTCAGAGGCAAGAGAAGATCTTGAGTTTTAAAATCCCAGGATTCGAAACCTGGACTCCGGTACGGAAGCCAAGCGCTTTACCTCTCAGCCACCGTGCCTCATATTTATAATGTATATCTTGTTATAACTCTGATGGTGGTGCGGAAAGGGGGAGTAGTGTGTGTGTGTGTAATCAGCTGAAGCAAATGGTCCCAGACCAGCGCTAAATGAGCTGTCAACAAGTGGCAACTGTTAACCACAAGGACTAGCAAAGTTTCAAGAAATATCTAAAGTGAATACTTCTCATACCAGTCATGTTGAATGTAATCATATGATCAACCAGAATAGTCGAGTGACATTCCGTCGGTTTCTGAAAGGCCAGCAGGGGACCCTATATGAAGAGCAAAGGTGTCACAGTCAAGAGGTTCACTCAAGGCTTGGCTTGGTTCATTTCAGTGTGGTTCTGTATTGTGTATTACGGCCGTTCAATGCAGAGTATAGTGAAGACACCTCACGAGTACGATATGACCTCTTGATCCTGATCTGCGATCATGTCGGACACAACAAGCCCAATGTGTGAAGTCAGTCAGGAACAGTTGAAACCATTAAACTGTTACGTTATTTTGGAGCCCCCAGTTGTGAAATTCTTTGAGTTGGTAGTGTCCTGTGTTGCAGTTTGCAGAGAACCTGGAAGTTAAAGTCGTTACAGTATATTAAAATACTGGTATTTTGTTACAAGTTTCCATTTTTCTTTAGCACATTTTGTATAACACTTCTTGTGCTAATTTTTTATAACAAGTAAGCTGCATAAATAAAATATTTTCTGTTCTTAATGGATTTAAACTTGTAGTTTTATGTAATTGCATGTCAAATGTGATAGTAGAAGGGGAAAAGCACTGGTTAAAATTCTAGTGGAAATTAGGATTATCCTTGACATTTTAGGATACAGTAGAACGTCGTTTATCCGACTCAATTGGGACCGGACACCGTTCGGATACGCGATTGTTCGGATAACCGAAAACCGAAGCGATCCATGCAGTATATGCAACCGGACACTATACGAATATTGAAAATCATCACATGCGGGACACGTGCGTGAAGAACGAGCAAAATAGGTGACAAATGTCGCAATTTTACCTTTATTGTGGAAAAAAATCACTTATTTTTCGTATTCATACAGTATATGTGCATCACAGTACATGTGGTTGATAAAAAAAAAAAAAAAAAAAAACTGGTCCGGATATTTGACGCTCCGGATAATAAACGTTCGGATAAACGACGTTCTACTGTATGTTCTTCCACTCCATATCTGTTAGTACATGCAAAGATTTGTTGCTGATCAATCTGCAAATATCTGTGTCTTGAAGGAAAACTTGGACACAGTTTCATAGTTGTTATTGTTTCTGGTGTATTAGAAGTGTTCCCTGCTAGTCATAAATGTTAAGTAGTTAAAACTATGTAGCTGGGGTTCTATGTTGACAAATCATGCATTTTTGTGCTACAAACACCAAACCTGGCACAGATGTTCAGTTTTTTATGCTGAATAAAATGTGATACAGGGCCACAGCAAAATTTTAATCAGTTTCTACTTATAGTAACATTTATAGTAACATTAAAAATGGCCGCTTAAAGAAATTCAAGTAAAGTGACAAACGGATAATTTTTAAGCTGCAAACACCACACCTGGCACACATGTTCAATTTATAATGCAAAACAAAATGTGATACAGAAAATGCACAAGTTTGTTAAATTTTTTATTTTTAGTAACATAAAAATGGCCACAAAGGTAAATTTTGAGTATGATGATAAATTGACCCTACATTTTTGAATCTGGTTCAATTAGTTCAATTAGTGTTAAATGCTTGAACTGGATGTTGTACTGGAAAGTCGGCTCCACAGACACAGCTGCATAAAGCAGTGCATTTTAATCCGGCCTTGTTGCACTTACAACGCTTGGATCTGCATTCTTTTTTACAAGCACATTTCAACAGTTCACGACAAGTCAAAGATGCTTGTGGCAAAACAGTCCAAAAAGGCTGCCATTGTCTGTCCATAAACTGCCAACCCCAGTCACTTGGATCTGGAAGCACTGGTTGTCGTTCATGTGCCTGGCTCCAAATATGGCCTCCTTGGTAAATTGCCAGTTTGCAGTGCTGAAACAAGGCCTCACTCGTTGCAGGAATGTTTTCAATTTGGCGGCCAGTCTTTGTAAACATGTATTTCCTGGCACTATTGACATCATGGCAGTTGCTACCTCTGTCATACAAAAGCGTCAAAAAACGCTCCAGAACTGACATGTCATTAGCTGTTAGTTCAAATGGAGCACAACACAGTTTTTGAAATGTGTCTGTAACATGGTCGCATTTGCTCCAGACCTCCCAAGCTGTCTTCTTGCCGATACCATTAAAACAGCTGACGGTGTCACAACCTGTAAAACTGTGAAACAAAGGCAGACATTGGGCTTTGGCAACACCTAAAACTTTGCTTATGTCACGAGCTGCAATGTATCGGAAGTCTTTTCCTGCACCCATGGCAATCCATAATTGCAGGTGAGGGTGGCGAGTCATGGCAGCAACAGAAAGAACCACAACATCTGTGTCGACAGTGCGAATCAGAATCCTGCGGCAATGTTCAGCTGCATGGGCCAGGTGAAGCATCATCCGTGTGTCTGCTTCCTCGTGATTACATGGTGAAAGATTCGTGTGGTCAATGGGTTTATTGGAGATTACATCTGGACCTTGAGTGGTAACAATAAATTTCTCTGATTGTACTGTAAGATGATATTGTGCTAGGAATGCAAACAACTGGGTCTTGTTCGCATCCACCCGCAAGAAACTTCCCCACTGCGATGGTAATACGGTTTCTGGCGTCACAAGCTTTCTCTTCTCTAGTCCTCGTCGCTCTCTTGTGAAAGCTTTTAAGCTGTCACTTCGATAACAGTCCCAAACTACATCTAGACGATGGGAGACATTTTGCAGGGTCTGCATCACATATGGGATAAACACCTGGTTTGCGTAGTCAGCAAATGTTTTTGCAGATCCTGGCCTCAACATATCGACAACAGCCGCTACATCAAGGATGGTCATGTCAGTGACTGTTGGCACTGCTGATGAAGTTTGGAGAGGTTCCAAACACTCCAGCAACCACGACTTGTTTGACATTCTCATTCGTCCATCACAGGACAGTGATGGAGGAGCCGACTGATTTTCATATGAAAAAAAGTCTGTCAAGCCCCCATTTCTGGTTTGGCATGCTACATACAACCTCGAAAAGAGGTACCAGTCACTTTTCAGTGATGAAATCCTATACTGTGGCGCTGATCGCTTCTTTCTTTTTGCACCAGCCATCAAGATGAAATTGTTTCGCCTGATTGGAGCAGAAACTGGCTTGGTCATGTCAACAAGTCTTTCTTGCATAAATTCGTTGTATTGAGCTACACCAGTCTTGTGTATATTACTCAAGGTCTTGTGTACAGCAGCATCAACAATGTTGTTATCATGAAGAGTGACTAACTCTGCGCTTTTTTCTAATTTGATCAGATCTCTGATCTGTGCAGTCTACTTTAGGCTGAGCCTTCCTGTATAGGCTAGTGAGACAGGCAGGATGGTATTTCAGTTCTTGGGCAATCACATCACCTCGACTTAATTTTGCCAAAAGGTGGCTTTCTTGAAGAATCAGAGCACAGTTCCTAATCCTTTCATCCACCTTAAAAGTAGAAGCATGTCTAAGATCCTTTGCTGGTGCTTTCTTATCACACAAAAAACAACTGAGATCCTTATCAACTACTTCATCTCCAGATGATCTCTGTTCCCTGCGAGTAACTTTTTTAGCAGGTACACTTTCCTCACCTGGGTCGCAAGATGCAAGTTTTCTCTTCAGTTTTGTTGTATTATATTTTAAACGACATGACATATGAAATGAAGCTTTTTTTTTCATGAATGTTTCCTCAACACCATCTCCATCATCCAGTCTAGTTAAAATGTCAGGTGACAGTGCACCACATTCACCAAACTTAGTCAGATTTTTAGCCAAAGTCACATATGTAGATCCTTGATTTGTTTGTCTGGCATTTGCGGGACACTGTAATTTTTCTTTGGTATTTTTCTGACAAAAGGCACACATATCCCATTTAGTGGGTTGAAAACTAGCAGCATCTTGGTTTTCATGGCTTACATTATGATTGTCCATGGCTGAATAAAAAGTGGCTGCACAATCTAAAAGAAAGAGAAAAATCAATGTTTAATTTGTTGAATACTGATCCAATACAAAGTTCTTAATAAAATCTTTACCTTATTTAACTAAGTTATTAACTATGTTTAACTACGTTCAGTAACCGAGTTTCTACAAACTGGAACAGTTTGCCTACCAATGTAAAACGAGCACCCTCAATTAAAAACATTTTCAAAAATCTCATAGACAGCAATCCAAAATGTATACTGCAGTTTAGATGCTATGACGAATGATAATGAAATAGGAAAATTTAATGCATCCAAACACCTAAAAGGCCTAACAGCCTGCACATCAACAAGCTCCTATTACTACTACTACTACTACTATTAAAATATTATGATTATCACAACCAGTTTGTTGGTTTTTTTAAATGTGATTACTGATCCAATATTATAAATTATCTGCATCCTATATTATATTCTATTATTATCTAAGAAAAATGAATGAAAGCACTTTTGCATCAAATTGAAAGCTACTTACCCAAATCAATGAATCTTTGCCTTTTCTGAGTTTCCAAAGACACTTTTGACTTTCTGTTTTGTGTTCGCGTTCGGCTGTCTTGCGATTCAGTTTGTGCCGCACAGTACTCTCGCACTGAAGGCTTTATTTTAATTCTAAAAGTATGCGTACTCGGTAACCAATAAAATAATCAAATAGGACAAATTATTTAGTTAATTTTGGTATAAAAAAAGGAATTCTATGTTTACTGCTTCAAAACAAGGAGTTGCAAATAAATAAATTCCTACGCGTCTGCAAATAGTCCCTACGCGTCTGCAAATAGTCCCTACACTTTATGATAATATTACGTTAAAAAAAACAAAGATTTGGTTTGGCTCTGTTTCTAAATTTAAAATATTATTATTTGTGAACACATTTTAACTCATGTCATGTTTGTAGCATGATGATGCACGATCTATGCTTATCAATGCAACATAGAACCCCAACTAATGGTTATAGTCGTAGTTGTGATCAAAATGGCATTATTGTTATTTTCACGTACATAATATAGATACAATGTTGTCTTTTATTTCTAGAGTCAAATATATCTTCACCACATACTCAGGCAGTTACTCAGGAGAAAGTAAGTCTGCTCATTTTTTAATAAGCTTATATAAATTCACTCTGTCTGTCAGGTAAAAAGTTTGTACTCATTATTTCTTCAACACCAAATCTCAGATCAAGCTAAAATTGTGCACAATAATTTCTTTTACCTGACAACACAAGAATATGTAAAAAAAATTAACCAATCAGTTAATTAACTATTAGTAATTAATTATTTTTGGGGGGGAAAGAAATTGTACTGAAGTGGTGGTATAAGCTGAATTAGACGAGTTAGTCCCTTCTATAGGTTGCTGTTTTGAAACAATAAATAACTATAGAATCTTGTACTTTCATATGCACCTCACTAGAATGGTGATTAGAATGTTGCCTTGAAGAGGCTTGAGTCTTGAGTTCGAATTCAGGTCATTATCCCTTTTTTTTTTTATAATTGCTTTTAAAAAACGATAACGGTAAAATTCACCTAGATGTCCCTTTCTTTTAACCCCCCCCCCCCCCCCCCCCCCCCCCCCCCATTTTCCCAAATGGTCCAGATAAGTGATAGGATCATAGCATATTGAGAAAGAAAAAAGCATGAAATAGTGCTGAACAAAAACAATAAGTTAGAATATTTCTAATCGCACAGATTTATATTTGTTGGTCTAGATCTATTACAAACCTAATTACATGACTGATCCAAACTAATTGATACACTTCGTATAAGCTTTGGGTTTGTTTTTTTTAAAGTATTTTTAAAATGTTTTTCTTGTTGATCTGTTTTATTTAAACAAGTATTTTTGTTTCTCCACTTTAACAACATGAGCATACAAATTGTCAATATCTGTGTTGTTTTTATCACAGTTTAGGTGTGAATGCACTAGATTTGGCCAGGAGCTGTAATGAGTTAACTTATTTTCCCCACGTGTTAGAGTTACTTTTACATGAAGTATTAGAAGCAGAGGCTACATCTAAGGAACCTATACCAGGTAGGACAGTGACTTTGTTTATATTTTGTTTTTAAGATTATGACCAATTTTTTGAATTTTTTTTCCCTTTTGTCATTAGAAAGTCTTATTTTGTTTCAGTAAATTAAAATTATTTTATATTTGAAACAAGAGTTGCCTAAACAATTGATATAACAAACTTTGATGAATTTCAATATGTTTTTGTTTTTTTTACTCCTATTATTATAAAGTCTTTTATTGTTTCATTAATGTCAGGTTCTTTTTCTTCTCTTGGCTCATCTAGATGTATTTCTATTATTTATGTATGTCATTTTTTCTGATCTTTGTAGATCAGCTATTTACAGCAATATTCTTTCAGTCAATTACTTTGTATTATTAAATTATCATTGACTATTGTTAAATAACACACTCAATAAAACCACTATCTTCAGCTACTAGAAACAAAAGTCATACTATTCTGGACTGGTCACAAAAGACCACTGATTAACACACTCTCTCTCTCATGCAAATAAAAATAAAGCATTCAAAATATCATATGTATAGTGTTCACATTGCTTACCTGGGGAATATAAATAAAGTGCCATAACTCTTTCATACTTAAATACCAACAAAGAAATAGCACCTTCACTCTTGCTATACCTGCCTTTGACAATTAAATTAAATTAATAGAAATGTTATAAACCTTTTTTGAAACAATCAATAATGAAAAAAAAAAACTAGTAGCTTTTTTTAAATTTTATTTGTATGACATACTATATTATGTTAGTGTATAGTGTACATTGCTAAGGATTCATTTTCAAAATTTGATTTGATTTTCTTTTAATATGTGTCACAGTTTCTTTTATTGAGATTGTTGAGATGTTACTGTGACATGCCGGGGATTCTGTAGATGTATCTCTAGATCTAAATAAATCTGAGAGATTCAATTAACGAAGATCCTTTTAATTCAAATACAGAACTTTAAAACAAAACTTGGAATCACAATAATATACACTATGTACAGAAATAAAACTGTATCAGATGAATATCTTCTTTCTAAGCTCAATAACAAAATATGTTCAGGTTAATGCTAGATCTAATAAAATATAAGACGTGTCACTTCAAGTTACAGCTCAAAACTAAAATACGTCTTACCGGTATCTCTATAAAATTTCCTCCACAACTCAATCTAAATCCCACTTTCTTCCAAATCATCTTCTTAACTCCACCCCAGATGCTTGCTTTAGCCAATCCAAATACTCCGCACCAGATGTCAAGCTGTCACCGGATGTGATGACGTCATGGGTATTTCTTGACACTTGCACGTGCGGTTTTTCTGTACGGAACATAAATATACTAAGTTTATTTTACCGTAGACTAGGTTTATTTAAATTGATACGTGACAATATGTGTTGTTTTTTTTCTATTAGATCCTCTGTTGCCCAGGGTAGTTGCTTTCATCCAGGAATTCCCAGAATTCCTTCAGACCATTGTTCATTGTGCCAGAAAAACAGAAGTAGCACTTTGGCCTTATCTTTTCTCAACAGTTGGAAACCCAAAAGACTTGTTTGAGGTAACGTTTCAAAGAGTTTTAAAGTATTTGGTCTACACCCAGGTTGATTTTACAATTAGAAAATAAAGAAACAATCTGGTCACCATTGTTTAATTAATTTTTTTTTTATTAGGAATGCTTGCTTCAAAGTGATCTAGAGACTGCTGCAACATATCTCATTATTTTACAGAACTTGGAGAAACCAATAGTCAGTCGTCAGGTATTTCACGGCATAATTTTATTTACTTAGAAGTTTTAACTACCTAAATGTAGTAAGTCATTGTAAATTTATGACAGGGATTTTTTATATCAATTTTAAGCTAATAATTAATTGAGATACATCTGAAAAAAAAAAGGATTTAAAAAATTAAAATAATATTAAAAAAAAACAATTGTAATCGAATTTTGCATATAATATTATTTATAAACATTTTTAAAAGTTCATTTTATATTTATTATTACAAAAAAGATCATTTACTAGTTTTTGTTTTATTATATTTTATCTTTAAGTAATGGACTGTTAAACATGAATTGTAATTTTTTATTGCTTATTATTTTCAAGCATGCTACCATCTTACTGGATTCAGCGCTAGATAAAGGATTCTGGGAACTTTGCAGAGATTTGGTTCGTTTCCTTAAAGCAATAGGTAAAAGTGTCTCTAAATCTTTCCATTAGCATCTTAAAACCTTTATCTTACGTTGGCCCTTGAATGATATTTATGTCAGAGAAATAAAATATTGAATTAAATACATTTTCTGGCAAGAATTTAGTTTGTTTGATCATGGCTTAAAACCTCTGAAAGAAAAGGATGGAGAAAATGGATGCTTTAGGTTTGGCTTTGTATCTGGATATGGTTCCTTATTACATATCTGCAATTACAAATATTTTAAAAGTAATTTCTAAAAATAAATTTTGAAACTGTATCAGTTCTAAGTAGGGAGATATTCTTTGTACTGCAACCTACTTCTCTCAAACATCAGTCCTCCTTTTTTTTTTTTAATAAAAAAAGGATAGTTACTTTTAGGTAGAAATTCAGAGTCCTATTAATTTGTATTGTTCTTTGGGCCTAACATACTAAAAAAGTTTTTTTTAATGTCAATGTCTGCCTAAATAATTCAGTGAATACATAGAGTAATCATTGCTATTTTACACCTTTTAAATTCGCTCTAATGAACTTTTTTATGTTTGCTCAGATTCAACTGAGCCCACGGAATCTCCAACTGCATCAAGACTGTCAGGTACCACTTCCCATTCAGCCTTCCCAGCCAGTCCACCTCTCTCCCAGGCCAGTCATGCAGGGTACAACTACACCAATGTCAGCAACGTTGGACGCATGAGGACATCAAGTATTGTGGAACCTCGAGAGATAAAGCTTGTACAGAAGGAGAAAGCCAAACACACTGTCTCTGATTCATTGCTCAGTGCAGGGAAAAGGTTGGTATAGACTCTTTCAACTTGTCTATATTGAAACACACTGTCTCTGACTCCATGCTCAGTGCAGGGGAAAGGTTGGTATAAACTCTTTCAGTTTGTTAATATGGAGGGTATTATTTAAAGCTGGTCATGTTAGGTTTAAATTATTTTTTATTATGCATAAAAAATGTATATTGCTGCCTTCTTGTAGAGAAATCTTCTGTTAAAGTTAGTGAGCTTTTTTTTTTATAAATATAAGTAAATTTCATGAGATTGTAGACTTGGATCAAAGTGTCTTTGACTTACCCATTGTGGATCATCATGCTGGCTTCATAGTTCCCTGTAAACTTTTAGTGATAGTATATTAGTTCATGGTTGAGTTTAAATATTTGGTCATTATGCTGATATTACATAATTTGATCAAGGTTTAGTTACTATTTAGCTAGTTACTAATTAATTAAAGATAGGGTCAGTGGTTAATCTTCAAGATAATGATAGGGTCATCATGCTACATATTTAGTTATGACTGAACAAATTTAACATCACTTCATTTCCATTACTTGTTCAACACACCTTTAATTGATATGGAAAGTTTAGAAACAATTCTCTCTTTGTCTTCCCTTGTGAAATAACTGTTAGCTTAATTGTTATGATATGATTTTTTTTTTCAGAAACCCTTCACTCAAAGTCAAGGTGACAGAACCCACAGCTGAACAAGTGTATATAGACATGATATTGTGCCGTCACGCCAGAAAACTTTTGGCTTGCAATCAAATAAGGACGCTGGGTTATTTTTCAGCAAATATGGAGGACTTTCAAATTGTGTCCTGGCTGAAAAGAGAAAGGTAATTATTTTTTATCATTCAAAGTAAGATTGTAAAACGATTTAACTTATATTATTATTATTAAATTAATAGATGCAATAGAGAGGCCCACCCACCACTTCCATTGTCTGCCTCTCCTTCTTTTCCCTGGTACTGTTCCCTACATGAATGTCTTTGTGATCCCTGAGGATCTCATTTAATAGCCTTACAGACTAAACTTGCGTTTTTAACAGTGGTCAGAAGAGGGTCATAGGGCCCTATCGCTTTTGTGATCCTGTTTCAGATTTCAGTACTTGTAACATCATCTATGTATGTGTTGCCTAGAGTCAGTGTGCAAGCCAGATGAAAGAGATCTGACCAGGTTATTAGGTCACATTGTGCATGTGTATGAAAACAATCTCTTTAATGTCAGACCATATTTTTTGAAGACCTTGACTAGATGTAAATCATGGTAATTTAGAAATACTTAAAGATAAAAGGTTAAGAGAGAGTTGAAGGACAATAAAATAATTATGCAAACAAACTGGAAAAGTCTTTGAACAAGGTTATATATTGGAACTTAAAACTAACTATTGAGGTGATTGTTCAGTGGTGATTGTTGAGTGGTCACAATTCTGTGATGGATAGCTTTTAATTGTTAGTGTGCTTTATTTATTCAAGTGATCTATGTTTTATTCCAATTCGTTCATCACTGGATGACTTGAAGGCATTAAACTATAGGAAAATATATTCTACACTGTGTTTCAATAGTGTGTTCATATTGTAATAACTTAAGGGAGGCAGCTCAACGAGACATTGATGTTTACTTATAAGACATCACAAATACATGTAGAGCGTGTCTTGAGCACAGCATCTTCCTTAGCTCTTTCGGCTTGGGCGGAAATCGTTCTCTCTCATGTCAACATCCGACTTAGTCTTGTCACTAATAGTGCGTAACTTCTGCACTATCTTGGATGGCGGTGTGCATGGCAAGGTTGTAACAATATAGAGGCATCTCTGAACTCACATATGTCACATAATTTGAGAGATAACACTACTCTCCTAAACAAGTCATGGCACTTAGAATCCTAATCATACATACGTATGCAATACTTTTTGTTTATTTAATTTTAGGGTAAGAGCTGGCAAAGTGGATGACTTTGTGACTGCTCTTAGGGATATTCATTCTCAGTTTGAGTGGCCAATGCCAGTTTTGTCAACCAGTGCATTGAATCTTTTGAAAAAAACCTTAGCTGGTAATGTATCTTTTTTTTTGTTCCACTTCAATGTTGATTTCACATTTTTTATCTACTGGAATGTTAAAAATGTACATCAGATTAGTTATATTGTTTTCATGATTGATTGTTAGCTACATGATTTTTTTAAACTTATATTTTTTCCTAAAACTTATCTATAAAGAACTTAAACTGTTGGCACATGTTTTAAACCCTAAATGTAGATAAAATTGTTAATTCTGTGAAAAGAAAAAATTCATGTTTCCATGATTTGAAGGGGTGTGGGGGCTGAGTTGTAAAGCATTTGGCTTCTGAACTAAGAGTTCTCTGGTTTGAATATTGGGATTTTGAATGCGAATAATCCATCCAACTCTAATGGGTACTTGACATTAGTTAGGGAAAAGTAAAGGTCATTAAGCTGGCCACATGACACCCTTGGCTACAAAAACAGATGATCTTTACATCATCTGACCCATAGATTGCAAGGTCTGAAAGGAGTACTGTACCTTTTTTTATATGCATGGTTTAAGCATTTTGTTTCCTAGGTATACCACCGACTTGAATTATATACCTTTATTTCATTATCAGGTGTGATGTTAGTATTTATTTTTTAAAATTCAGCTTCCTCGTCATCTTTGTCATCATCACTGTTAGAAGATGAGTTTCTGAGCTCGACTGTAGAGGGGGAACCACTCCTTGATTCTGTGCTCACACACCCAGTACTCACCTCTGTAGTGACAAACACACTCAGGCCGCAGTTGAACGAGCAGGTTCTGTCTCAAGTGGGCTCAGATGAAATCATATTGAAACCCCAGAACCTGAAAAGTAAGTATTAGTGTTGTTGTTTTTTTAAATGTATTTGTATTTCTCTCCCTTTTGTTCAGAGAAATATCTTGCAGACGTGAAGATTTTTCGACTACTTTGTACTTGAACCTGATGAAAGCAGATTTGCTCTGAATAACATTCCACATTTTGGTCTACTTTGTACTTTACAGCAGATGAAAGCAGCCTGGCAACTATTGAAATCTCTGATTCCAGTTCACTTCTGGGAGACTAT
This sequence comes from Biomphalaria sudanica, assembly GCA_036873155.1. Taxonomy (NCBI): domain Eukaryota; kingdom Metazoa; phylum Mollusca; class Gastropoda; family Planorbidae; genus Biomphalaria; species Biomphalaria sudanica. The sequence continues at coordinate 1,194,670 of JAZGLO010006690.1, forward strand.
GAAGTAGTGAATGATGCTGTGTTTGGTCATGATGCTCAACTGAGTCTGGACATTGAGGGCATGTCTCAGGAAGTAGCTTCAAGTAGAGGCCCTGAACAAGCACATCTGGAACTTGAGTAAGCTTCATTTCAGTCTAGTCAGTCAAACTGCTGGCAGTTCTTAATGTACAAAAATTCATATAAAGAAAGAAAAATTTAAATTTGTATGCTGATATATATGAACATATTCCTTTAAGGCCTTGCAATGTCAGATATAAACATATATATATTTATATAACATCCAACTTCTCTTGTTTGGCAGAAATATAAGGACAATCATGCATTTTTTATTGTCTGTTTGCCTGATACTCTGTGATTTTATCTGTACTGATATTACTTGTATCATAACAAACTGATTGCCAGTGTGCTATAAACTGAATAAATTCATATAACTATTTTAATATTTTTTTAATAATAATTACACTGGTGTACATATAGGTTAGTGCATCTCTTTCTTAAATGCCAGAACCATAATTTTAAAACAGAAATTTTTTATTTTTTTTTGTATTTGTTTAATGGAATGACATATAAATAGAAAATTAGGTTACAAAAAAAAAAATTTTTTATTTTGAACTTTTTATTTGAAATTATGTTTATAGCCAAATTTCTTATTACTCTTTCTCAGGTACTTGTTACATATCATGTTAGAGGCTGGCTGCCTGGAATGGGCTTTAATACTGGCCATTGTCTTGAGAGATAGTCTGGCTGTAGTTAGAGTCGTGAATGCTGCCAGTGCTGCTGAAACTCCGTGGGACATGGTGGCCAGGATGAGAGAAGGCGTCAGCTACTTGGAGCTTTGGGCTGATACAGAATGGTAAGCTGACTCTAGATTGAAGATTTGTCCTGTAACCTTTTAAGTTTTTCTTGGGATATTAATTACAAATACTTTCCTAGTGTATGTAGGACATAACCATTTTCTCGGGGTAATGCTTTCCTGAAATATATTAGGTGTGACACTATTCTGGGATATGTCTGGCACTAAGCTTACCTGGAAATTGTAAAGCATAATGCTATCTAAGGATAGTAATGCATTCCTTTATTATGAAATCATTAACCCTTCTCATTTGCTCAAATATTATATTTCCATTTTTAATACTTATCACTTCAACATTAGGAGGTGCAGGTGGCTGAATGTTAATGTGCTTGGCTTCTGAATCGGGGGGTCCTGGGTTTGAATCCTGGTGAAGAATGGAATTCTTAATTTCGGGATCTTTAGGGCGCCTCTGACATTAGTTGGGGAAAAGTAAAAGCGGTTGTTCATTGTGCTGGCCACAAGACACCCTCGTTTACTGTGAGCCACAGAAAAAGACCTTTAAGATTATCTCCCCTATAGACCACAAGGTCTCAAAAGGGAATTTTACTTTTACTCACTTCAACGTAATTGAATATTGATTTAATCTTGTACATATTCTTGATGTTGATCATTTGCCATCTGAAGAAATTTTCTCAAGTATAACCTGTTTTGATGTGGGTGGCTTAGTATGAGTACTTGGCAGTCTGGGGTTTTGTGGTGCAAATCAAATTTTGTACTTGAGGTTTGAGAACGATTCTATGATCCTGAATCCTCCCAGCATTAATGGGTGACCATCATCTTGGTCTCCAATATAGATCCTCATAAATCTATGGAATTTATTTGCATTACAGAATTTACTAGTTACTTTATTTTAATTATTCAGATATCAAATGTTCTCCAGTTATGGTGTTAAGAGATTAAGAAAAGAAGTTTTATAAAAAAAACAAAAAACAGAAGCTTCATTTTAGTAGGTGAAGACATTTATTGTACCTTTTCTTCTTAAACATGAAAATAAATATTTTGTCTACAGCTTAGGCTACAAATCATTCTTTTATCAAATTCGTGGAGAAATTCACAAACTGTCCAAACTGGAGAGTCCAGCTGCAACTAGTCTCAATGTTGATGTTGGGAATGGTGAGGCTCCAACCGTAGAGAAGGGGACGGCTTCCCCTGTTAGCGACAGCATTCGGCGGATAGATCTTGACCCTTTAATCTCACAGCAAGAAGGCTCAGCCCAAAACAAACGGGACTGCATCATCTCTTGATGTTGCCAACTTCAACGAACATCTTCCCTCCCCCTCCGAATTGATTGTACAACACATTTTTTCATGTAAATATTGTATTTCTAAAATTGTACATATAGTGTTGATGTCAACAGATTTTTTTGATGACTCTATGATGTTGATATTGATTCTTTTTTTTTTATTTCATGAGACTCGGTTAGTTCAGCCTGTTGTGTACAGCGTAATCTTGACATATGTTATGAATAGTTTATAATGTTCCATTGTTTTGCGTCTTGTGAACATCAATTCAACGTTTTGGGTATTCTTTTTATGTATAAGTCAGTCAAACAAATGTTTGCTCGATATGATTGTAATATTGCCTGACAGAACCAGGTTATTTTGTGAAAAGTGCATTTTGAGAAAAAGATTCCTGTTCTATCCATTTTAGTTCTGCATAGGCTCTTTCTTTTAAAGTACAAAAGCAATAGAAAATAACAGGTCTTCCTCGTGTGTTTCATCTTAACGCTCACACTAACTGAAAAAATAGACTATATAGTTCATAACTAGTTTTGAATCACAATCATCAACTCTTAAAAAGCTCATGGCTTGGTCAAAAATTGCCTGGTTTGATGACTAAAAAAACATTAATGATCAGAATTTAACTGGCTTTTATAAAATTACAAATTTTGGCCATTTTTTTCTTTTGCCAAGTGGCTGGGTTCTGCTTGGCACAGACACAATGCTCCACTGCTAACTCTTGTTAAGTGTTAATATGGTCCTGATATTTTGTTGACTAGTATTGTCCCATCCACAAGTCAAATTGTTCAGCATTTAAAAAAATGGTTGCGGTGATTTAATAAAATATTTTCTTTCATCTCAATATATTCATAATTTCACCATAGTTAATTTCATATGCTAAGTTCGCTGTTTTTATCTTAAAACCATTTCTTGTGAAGAATTTTGCTTTCTCAACAAAATTTTTTTTTTCTAACCCAGATCTATTTGATTCTAATTTAAGCATAAAATATTTGATAGATTTTATCATTTGATAATCTTCTCTTCTTAATGTGAAAGTTTTATTGCAGCTGTTTAAATCTTTAATGATCATTAAATTTTTTATTGATCGCAATAATTCCTAAGTCGTTTCAGAACATATCACATTTTAAAAAATCTCTTCCATTTTGCTATTCACTAAATCTATTTATAAATAGATCGTAACAGAATATGGGTGTAGCATCAATAACCTTAACCGTTATCAGATGCAGGGAGTCATTTTTGTTGTTTTGAATTTAATCCACTTTCAATTTACCTCAAATTAAATTTTAATCTCGCATCACAAATTTATGACATTTTGATTATCGTTTTCTCTTCTTAACTGTTGATAACAGGCCATATCAATAAATACTTCTCAGTTAGTTTGCTAAAAAGCAATAGAAGCACTGTTAGAGAAATAACATTTTGCAATTTAGAACAACATAAAATATAGACTAAGCAGGAATTGTTATGTTGTAAATACATTCATATCTCACCAACAAACTTTTTTAGAAAGATTTTAGATCCAGTTAGCTTGAGTATCATGTTATGTAGGCATTTTGATTTAGGTTAGGACATGGCTGTTGTTCTTGTATATACAATTAAAGAAAAAGTTTGGATAAAGAATAAATCTACATTAAAACAATTCTTATATAAAATATTTTTTTAGATTTCATTTTGAAAATGCTTAAGACACAAGTTAAAATATCTTGCATGACAACAAACTTAAAAATCAGTACATCTTTATTACATTAAATTTTGTGTAGCTTGATATTAGTTTTCAGACTTGCACAACTTAATTTTGGCCATCCTAATAGATAGTAGCTTCACCTAGAGCATCTGAGTATGCAGCTCATCAATTAAGCTGGTACTTTTCAAATGGCCTTCCTGAAAGGAAACATTATAACAAGCTAGCCAAAATATCCTATCTAGTGATGGACAGTGCTTGAACTTCTAGCCATCTTTATAAAACTCAAAACACAAGCTACTTAGCCAGGTAGTGATGTAGAAGTAAAAATGGACACCTGAAAAATCAAATAAAGATCACTTCTGCATCATGGTTTGAACCTGAGCCCCCCTTTCGATTAACAACCTGCAGCTTAGCTTCTGGTCCAAATCACATCTATAGGATTTTATATAATGTTTAAAACAGCTGAGTTTGTTTTTTTTACCAACATAAATGTTTTAAACTGTATAAATGCTACATTGTTAGTAGTGAGGATTTTTTGTATTTATAATTAGAGATTCTTGGATGTGATGTCAAGAGATGAATATTGCTGTGTTTGTATTGTCAATGTGGAAATCAGCTGAGAAATTCTATATATTATCATCGTAAAAGCTCACTTTTGCTACTTCTTCTCTCCCCCCCCCCCCCCCCCCCCCCCCCTGCGTTCTCATTATTATGATGAAGGGTTCAGATGACTAGGTCTGAGGGGAAGTGCACTGGCAAGCAGATGCATGTAGTTTTTCTTCTATAGAGGTGTCTTGTTCAGGCCTCGCAATGGACAGGGCAGCTTTGAAGGAGTTGGTCAGAATTCTCTCCCTTTGTTACAGCTCTAATAGTTTTAGTGAAGAAATTAATTTCTATACACATGGGTAGGTAATGTCAGAACCAACTTATGTTAAAACTGTAAACATGAAAAATCTCACTTTTAAAAAATATAAATGAGTGAAACATGTATGTTTTTATTTTAAGTATTTTATTTATTGTAATATTTCAATACAAATTCCATTTAGATTGTTTAAATGAAGTCTATGAAGAAATGTTTAGTAAACTATTAGAATTAGAATTGTCTTAATTAGTTAAAAAACTTATTCAAAACACAATTTAGAACTTTTTATTTTAGCTTAATTGTTCAACACTTCCTTATTTGTGTTTTTTTTTTTTTTTGAAGAGTTATTACCCCACTTTTTAATTCTTCTTTTTATTCTTCTGAAAGGTCTTGAGCTAAGGTTTGTGCACTTAAAGACTCAAGTATATATATTTTTAACTTGTATACATACAAGCAATATCTTAACCTTACAGTATTGCGCATGAGTGGATATTGAACATTCTGACACTTTGTTAAAAGCAGAGTATACAAGATTCCAATTGGTCAAAATAGTGAGCTGATTGAATACTGAGCTTAATATCCTTGATGTAACAGTGTCTGGCATCAGTGGTGATATTTACTTGGAATTCAAGGATGCTGTCTTTTGGGGATATTAAAGCCAGTTTATAGATTATGTAAATATAGATATAGTCATTAAGTTAAGTCCAACAGAGTACTAAATTATCACTTCTCCCATGGCCTCTAGAAAGGAAACATTTTGAGACTATGTTTAGCCAACAGATTTTCTAGTTTTATTTTTTGCTTTTAAGACAGATCTTGAAGACAGTGACAGGCACAGTAAATGTCAAGACAGTTCTTGTAAAGTTCTGTTAGTGTGTCTTGATAACTTTTTTTTCATATTTAAGTCAAGATTTTAGCTTATCTATGGCCCACAGTGCTTCTAATAGCATTGCAATGAATTGTTTACATACAGCATGTGTCTGAGGTAAAATTTTTCCTTTGAGATTTTAAGGTCTTAAAGACAATTGTCTATTCATGACCCTAAATGTAAATTGTTATGTGGTCAGGCCTTTATTACAAGCTACTAGGCTACTTACCCAAACAGATTCTGTATAATCATTTTAGCTAAACCTAATCATGTCATACACCAATTAAACAGGTCTGCTTTAGAATTCAGCTTGACAGTCAAGCAATCTTCTCATTTTATTTTTTTCCCCCCATTTTTACCTAAACAATGAAATTAAACTTCAACAGAACAAGAGCAAAGATTTTTGTTCTCTCTTTATATATTTTTTTTTCTTTCTAGTTTTTCTCAACCACTGGGAAAGTGGTTTACAAGTTTAAACTTTGTAATTTTAGATACTCAAATATTTATACCATTATTTAACATGGCTTATTTGGCTGCTTTGTTGACTTCAGTGACACAAAACTGTTGACACCCGCCACAGACTTTGGGTGGAAACCTGGGACCAATAATTCATTTAAACTTTTTCTTTGACTAATAAATGATCAGTAGAATGGACATGCATTCAGATAATGCATTTATATTGTATCATGTATTTGAATATTTATAAGTAATTTCTTCCACAGCACTTCATTAGCAGTTTATTCATATTATTGTTTTCTTTTTAATAGGTCACAAAAATAATTCCATAGTTTTTGCTTCTTACTCTGTCTGTATAAATTAAACTGTGTCTTAACTACTTTTTTGAATTAACCTCTTGTAATCCTAGTTTCTAATTTTGCAGAAAATACACTGCAGATTTAGAATACAATTAAGAATTGAATCATGGTTCAAGTCCCAATCTTTTAATTCACTCCTTTTGTCTTCCTCCCCCTTCAATTGTGAATTGTAAAAAGAACAACTGGAAAAAAAAAAGGGAAAAAAAGTGTTATTTGTAAAAGCATAATCATTGTTAATAAATGATTATACACTTTAAACTTTATCTTAAAATTAAAATCTTAAAAATGGGGTTCAAATAACCACACCATTTAGCACATAATGCGTCAAGCTGTCTCCATAGTAATCTGTCTCCAGCAATGTCTGCAGCCTCTTCCCAGCTGATGACTTAAGACATTAAGTTATTTTAAGTTTATTCTGTTTGGATTGCCACTTTCTAATTTCCTTCTCTCTCTCTCAAGACAAAATTTCTCAGCATTGGCCATATTCGTTAAACTGTACATGATTGTTTCTTTGGTGCATTTTGTTAACATAGTGCTGTGGTTAAAAAGTCAAAATGTAAATATTTTAAGACATTCATATTGTACTTTTGTGATGTTTCTGTTGTCTTATTTTGTCCGATTGCTTTTATGTCTTTCATTGTCTGTGTCTGCATCAAACATGAGAATTCATTGCCTCAGAAATGTCATAACTTTTTTGAAGTATATGAATAAAGAATATCTTAATTAAGAATTTTGCGTTTTTTTTGGTATAAACCATTGGTTAATTCTAATTTTTGTTTGATTGTGCCTCCAAATGATAGAAATGGAAAAATTGGTTTGAATGATTGGACCAAAAAGTCTCGGAGCAATGGGGACCTTGAATGGGCTTTCCCATTGTGGAAGATGCCCAGGCCAGAACAAGCTATTATAGCACAGTGCAGGATGAACCATTGGTTTATATTTTTAAAAAAAAAAGTTCAAGCCAAATTCATGATGCCTCCATTGTGGGGAGGAAGAGGAGACTGTCGCATTCTTTTTGACTGCCCTAGATTTGCTGAATTCCATCGTAATAGGTCTGGGAAGCCACAGGCTTTAGACCTGTATGATTACAAATGAGCATTATGAGCCTTTGAATGTTTTTTTTTTGTTTTTTTTTTTTATGTCTAGGTTTTTAATACAATAGTTGAATAGTGTCTAGAAATCACCAGTTTTATTTTCACAAGAGATGCAAACTTTTTTATTCTTAATCTTTCTGTAAGTAAATTAAGTAATAGATCTAGTCAGTCTAGTGGCTTTAACTTGAAGAGAAGACATTTTTGGTGGTAGCAACATCTGGATATTAAAGTATTAACATCCTGACATTGGTAGGCTAGCAAGTTACACTAATCACTCATCCTTAGCCTAGTAGTAGTACTAGTACTAGGCTAACGGCTAAACCATATTTATTGTTTTACTTTCTACTAGAGTAGAGTCACTATTGCGGAACAGGCATGTTTGCTGAACAGTTCGTCGAAATTAGTTAAAATCTACTTTTTTTTGAAATTTTCTGCTAAACTACTCTAATGGTACTGCGCAAGGTCCATTTCTCTACATTTCCAATATACAGGTTTTCCTTTCACAGCAGAAAATTAATTTTGACCCAAGGTTTAAGTTGACAGGTCCATTATTTTTTACGTATTAGGAGAACCGCATAGGTCAAGGCTTAAGGCTTTTTAAAAATGATAATGACCCATCACTTGCATGATACACCTAATTTTCGGTTTATAAATGGATGTGAAAAAACGTAATTTCATAGCAATGTACCAGGAATTAAATTTTTTAAAAAATTGGGAGGTGTTTACCCAGTTTTTACCTTTTTAAAGATAGTCGCAATTGTGGAACACTATAGATGTTATTCATTTGACCTGCGCATTTAGCTTAATATTTACATAGTGATTTAGATTATCGGAATTTAAATATGAGTTTGCATTAGTATACATAAATTTAAAAACATTAAGAGTATAATATTACATATAATATAGAATTTATGATTATCAGACGTCCAGAAAAATGTAGACAAATCATAATATCAAATATCATATAGACCTATTTAATATTAATATAACAAAAAATAATTAAAGAATAGTGGAAAATAAAACCATGCAAGGAAAATCAGGGTAGTGTGACGTCAATTACAATTAAAGAAGAGGTAAGGAATCTAAAATGTGAATCTTAGATCTAATGTCACTTAATGTGTGTCTTTAGCTTCAATAAAAAAAAATTAATGTAAAGAATAAGGAGTTCAAGTATTATATAAGACTTTATATAGGCTTTGTTCCGACATTTTTACCTTGTTCCGCTATTGTGACTTCTTAAAAAATCCTGTTCCGTAATTGTGACTGACCATATCTCAGTGAGTTGAATTTTAAAATTTAAACTAAACAATGCGTCTATTTTTATCGGATAATGGATGTGCAATGCCTAGATACTTTTAGTTTTTCCATATGTCTAACCATTACGGAGCAAAAAATTCAAAACTAAAAGTAGCAGCAAACTGTTCCGCAATAGTGACTCTACATGTCTTTTCATAGATAAGTGAATTAAAACATGCTACAACCATAGACATAAATAAACATAGACTGGCCGAAGGAAGTAACTTCATGTAACTTGAAAACTTGTATATCTACTGTATTCGGATTTCCGAATTATGAAAAATTGCATGATCTTCAGTCTCAGTGATTAAACAAAACTACACTGTCTCCTTATTTACAATATAGATAGGTGTGTGACTGAAATAGATATGAATACTACACTTTTATACTGCTCATAAATGCTGTATAATAAAGTACACAAAATTGCAAGTCACAAATTTTCGTTTCATAAAACTCTTTAATCGGCCAGTCTATATTTATTTATGTCTATGGCTACAACTCTATCCTAGCAATATGAAGAGCTCTTTTTTTTTTTAACTGTCTAAGACTAGAATACCAATCTAGATCTAGATGTATACTCTATGTCTATATTATTATATATATATAAAATATATCTAGATTAGAAAAGAATCATTTTCATGTAGGCTAGTAGATCTAGATCTAAATATGGTTTGAATAATTATAATAGGTCTAGATCTATATATTTTACAATAGTGTGCATATGACTAGTATAAAAATTGGATGGCTGCCTGGTTGTAACATTAAACATAGCAGCAGTATGTACTATGTGTCTATGTTTGTTTAAAACTAAATAAACTAATAGCCTGGTATACCTAGACTAGACTAGACTTCTAGTTTTTATAGAGCAGAGTAGAGAGTTACGAGTTCACTTAAACTAAAGAATAGAAACAGTACTAAGTGTAAAATTATATCTAAATTCGGTAATCCTGTAGTTCAGCGCCCCGCATCATTTTCACGACATTCTTTGTTGTTAAGGATTGATCAGTAACTTAGCTAGATTTTTTTTGGGCGGGGGGGGGGGGGGGGGGGGGAGGCATGTCATTTCGAAAGCTGCCAACTACAAATAAACATGTCTTTTACAAATCTAACTACTTTTTTTTTTATAAGAAAACGATTTTATTTTATGCAGATCTAAAAAAAAAAAACAATTTGATAAATTATTGTAAATAGAGTAAAGTGCGAAGTTCGAGCAGCCCCGATTTGACAAGAGGTTCGAACAGTTCACTTTTTATTGCTATAACTTTTTTATTTGAATGTTTACCAAATTACCACTATATTGCTACTGCGCATGCACCTTTTTTCTTTACTTCCGACACATACTATTTTCTTTTCCTTGTAAAGGCTAAGTTCATGGTGAGGTTAAACTCAGGAGGTGTGGAATTATTCTTTTTTACTACCCGGTAGTGAAGGAAATGGGCTTAAGGGTATTTTTAAGTCTGATTGCTCATCAGCTTAAAGAGACTATTTGAAGTTGTGGAGGGTGGGAAATGGTGCAATGGATGGTGTTCTTGCGCTGGAGTAAAAAGAAAATGACTTTGTAGTAAAAATAAAATATTAAAACATGTTTTTAGATATATTTCCTTTGATCTGTTCGAACCTTCCACCAACCCGATCGAGGTTACTAACTGGGGAAAAATCCGCTCGAGGAAAAGTACGCTTGGCGATACTTACCCTACACCTCTTTGACTTCGTATTTAATTTTAACTAAGCCTAGTGATACATTAAATCCAATCTATTTTTATAGAAAAAAGGACGAGGAATTCAGAGATACTATCGTTTTTTTCATAGGTCAGACCGTTACGGTGCTATAAAAATCCAAACCTGAAAATTGCTGCCAGCGGGCTTAATGTGCTCGAACTTCGCACTTTACTCTATATATTTTTGTTTTTGTATTTTTATTTCAAATGCACATTGTTTGTTTAGAGTTTTGATCTCGATCTATGTCAAAAAAAAATATATTAATAGGCCTATATTTATAGGCCTATATATATATATATATATATATATTTTGATCTATGTCCAGATTTATTAGATACTTCACCAGTACAATTAATTATTATGTCTTACTTTTTTCTTTAGGCTCTGTTACTCATTTTTTCCAGAATTTTTTTTTTCAGAAATTAAAAAACTTAAAATAGTAAAATACTGTGATCAAATTACAGCCATTGACAAATATAAGATATAGAACTTTACCATGACAAGATTTTAGTAGACTTTAAGGATGGAATGTACGATCTATATGTATGTGTGATATATGTGTGATATATATAGGCCTACATATATATTAACATATATATACAAAAATATACATATACACACATATACACATTTATATATTCAGTTTGTCCTGCCCTGTTTGATGCATTGTAAAACATACACAAAACTATGCATTTTTCAAATAAATTATTGGTACTTGATTGTGGAAATAATAATTAATTATCTTGCCAACATCCCAACCAGAACAGAGAACAATGTTATCTTTTTTTTCCAAAGATTTATTTTAAACATCTCAATTATGTCGCTATTCCATATTTTTTAAAATAAGAAACATTCTTTTAGAGATGCCTTCATAATATTCTCTGTGGTGAAAATGTATATTTTTAGTACCTATATGTATCTTATATATAGTCATGATGTGCATTTGTGCGAATTATATTCACTAGATTCTTGTGATTTAATGTAAATCAAGACATTAAATATATCGAGAACATTAATTGACTAAAATTCAAAGAGTTTTCAGGTAAGGTGCTAATTATTTTCACTACATCTTAGATCTAAAGGTAGACACTGTCACTAGGTAGATCTACGGAATGTCCACTGCTACAAGTAGGCCTAGATTTTAGGTGAGGGCAATTTTTAGGAGGATTTTATGAGACTTTTTATTTTTAGGAGCACTACGAACCTTGGTGCTGTAAATGCAGGGGCGGATTGGCTATATGGGCGTTCGGGCAAATGCCTGCTGGGCCGGCACCAAAATGGACTGGTGGGGCCACAGGAAGGAGCAAATGGATGCCACTTATGTATCAAATTGTTAAAATGTTTTATGATATATATGCTCTTATAAAAGGGACGCTCCTAATTCTACAGTTTAATACTAATTTAATGTAGGCTCTAACACATTTTTCGAAATAATGTAATAGCCTACATGCGTAGACAGTGCTATAGGCTTAATCCTTTTAGGACCTACACACTGAGCGATTAAGATAAGGCCTATATTTATTATAAGGAGTCCAATATTTGCACACGTACAGTTACCGATACATTATCAAACTTAACCTAATGATTTTGAAGACAGCTAAACCTAGAATTGGAATCTCGTTCTATTATTAGATTTAATTAAATCAAGGAAAATTCAACAAAAACAAAATGGAACACTTAAAACACAATGTAAACCATGTGCAATGTTAATATTTATTTTACCATAACAATACTCTTTGAAAAAAAAATACAAAAATATACGTTTATAAAGGTCACCAAAAAAAATTATGACCTTATTATAATATCAATACACAAACTTATTTAGTTGATGTTAAAAAAAAAATTAAAGTTCGTGCTCTCTCTTTTCACAGACACATATATAAAAAACACATATGCCACACATACATAAACGTTTATACATTTTAAAAACAGTTACTGACGTTAGCATCAATGCATAGGATATGATTCAGTAATTCCCACCAATAGTTCACAGAAAATATGTTTATGCCCTAAGGCAGTTCTGAACATAAATTCATTTAAATATGAATGGAAGAGTCCGTTGCTTGTTCCGAATTGGTGTTTTAATTTTCGTTTTGCTCTCATCCACATATTCTAGATGTTTTGAGTGTGTGTATCGCTGTCGTTGGGGTCTACAAAGTTGTCTTGATATATTACTACAGAATGACTGTAGACTACCAACACCATCAAACCATCCAACCAACCACAACCAACTATCCACATCAAATCAACAACATCCAAACATCCAACCATCAAACACCCTAACATAACCATCAAACCAACCAAAACCAACCAACCACTGACAACCAACCATCCACAGTAAACCAACAATATCCAACCATCAAATAGCCTAACGGAACCATCCAATCAACCAACCACAGCAAACCAAAAACATCCAACCATCAAACACCCTAACACAACCATCCAACAAACCATAACTAACCACTGTCAACCAATCATCCACAGCAAACAAACAATATCCAACCATCAAATACTGTAACAGAACCATCCAGCCAAACACAACCAACCAAACCACTGCTAACCAACCAAAACAACAAACCACAACCAATCAATGAAATCAACTAACAAACCATCCATACGACCAACAAACCTACCAAAACCAACCACAACCAACCAACATACCTAACAACACCATCAAACCATACAACCAACCATTGTCAACCAGCCATCCACAGCAAACCAACAATATCCAACCAACCAACCTACCAATACCATCAAACCAACCACAACTGACCAACCAACACCATCAAACCATCCAACCATACACTGCCAACCAAACAACCAACACCATCAAACAATCCAACCATCCACAGCAAACCTACAATATCCAACCAACCAACAAACATAAAAACACCTTCAAACCAACCACAACCAACCAACCAACCTACCAACACCATGAAATCATTCAACCAACCACTGCCAGCCAACCCCATCAAACCAACAATATCCAACCAACCAACAAATACCATTAAACCAACCACAACCAACCAACCAACACCATCCAACCAACCACAACCAACCAACCACTGCCAACCAACCATCCACAGCAAACCAACAATATCCAACCAACCTACCAACCCCATCAAACCATCCAACCAACAATATCCAATCAAGAAACAAACCTACTAATACCATCAAACCAACCACAACCAACCCCATCAAACCATCCAACCAACAATAACCAACCAACCACCCACAGCAAACCAACAATATCCAACTAACCTACCAATACCATCAAACAAACCACAACCAACCTAGCAACACCATCAAACCATCCAACCAACCACTGCCAATCAACAAAAAAAAAAAAAAACCCACTAACAACCATTAAACCATCCATCCAACCAACCAAAACCACATAAAATCAACATCCAACCATCAGACACCTTAACACAACCTTCCAGCTGACCATCTATCCATTCAACCACAACCAAAAAAAACACTGCCAACCAACAAAAAAATCACAACCATCAATCAAATCAACCAACAAACTATCCATCCAATCAACCACAATCAACCTACCAACACCATCCAACCACTGCCAACCGAAAAACCACAGCAAAATAATAACATCCAACCATCAAACATCCTAACACAACAATCCATTCAACCAACCACAGCAAACCAACAACATCCAACCATCAAACATCCTAACACAACAATCCATTCAACCAACCACAGCAAACCAACAACATCCAACCCTCAAACACCCTAACACAACCATCAATCCAAGCAAATAACCAACCACAAACATCCATCCACCCATCTATCCATCATCAAAATTTACCTTAGTTTCTATAATTAATTACTTTATTTATCTTTAGTACACTTGCAACAGCCTTTAGTAAACAAAATGTGAAAAAAAAAAGATCCTTAAAATACTACAAGTTGGCAACACCACTGTACATTACCAACAAACAAAATGGCGGTGTGCAGATCATATTAAAAGTCGCTAACGTACTTTATTCATATCATTCAAAATGTAAAGGTTCTTTTTTTTAATCCAAATTTATTAAAAACACTAATTACATGTATTAAATGAATTAAATTTTATCCTGGCTAATTATCTGCATTTTATGAACGCGGATAAGTTGATGATCTAGATCAAAGTCAAAGTGTAGAATATTCACAGTTGTGAGTTGACTAAAGTAACACCATTACTTAGTAAAAATCACTAGGACAAAAAGTAGCACTAAACACATTAAACCATTATTTACTAATAGAAAAAGACAACCTAATATAATACTCAGAAAGACACAAGACACTTGCACATTTATTCTTTCCTATGCTAGGACAAATTTGTGATAATTAGTCCTTCTGCAGGATTGCCATATTAGAGTATGCAATCAATCAACCAGAAAAACCAATGACTTAGTAGTCTCTTATTAACATGCACCAATAGATTGACACAAGGATATACACATATTCATTTGACGAATTTTTCTTCTGTTTTGCAGAATGTCTGCAGTTAATAAGATAGGATAGATAAGTTCTGGAATCCACTGTTTATAATTATGGAAGATACAAACTTTATCCTACAAAGTCTTGGTATGTCACACACTGTTCTTCAAGAAGAAATGATATCAAAGGTAAAAATTTGTATAATCAGTAAATCATTTTTATTTATTTATTTTGTGTCTGAGATTTGTACAACAGAAGCCTATACTTTCATTATTTTTTTTAATACAGTTTTAAAAAATTTATTTTTAAGAGGACTTGAGATTAAACTTTTTAAACAAGTCATTCAATTGGAAACTTAATAAATGAGCCCATTTACTCTTAATATTTTTAAGATTACAAAATTTAAAATAATTGTTTTTTATTGAAATAAACTATATAAATTATTTTAATTGACAGACTATAAAAAAAAGTAAAGTTCCCCTTTCAGACCTTGTGGTCTATAGGGCAGCTGACATAAAGATCATCTGATTCTGTTGCCTACGGTTAACGAGGGTGTCATGTGGCCAGCACAATGACCAACCGCCTTTATTTTTCCCCAACTAATGTCAGGTACCCATTAGAGCTGGATGGACTCATAGGTGCCCGAAGATCCCGAAAATAAAAATCCCAGTCTTCACAAGGATTTGAACCCAAGAACCCGGTTCGGAAGTCAAATGCTTTACTGTTTAGCCACCTCGCCTCCGACAGACTATAAGCTTATTGAATATTCTTGTTTTTCACAATTTATATCAACTCTGTCTGTCTGGTACAAATTTAGAACACATTATTTATCCCACACCCATACTTGGATCAAATTGAAACATTGTCATGACCTGGTTTTGGTACAGGCCTGGACAGTCTGTGTGTTGTAGATACCTCTTCTGGTACTTCTATAATGTTCTTCGTGTTCTTAGTTAAATACTTTCACTTGCGCACTAGATTTGCTGGTGCGTGAGAACACTGACATACTAAACTCTCCGACCACAACATATAGAATTATTAATAGACTCACTGGTAGCAGACATGGTTTTTATTACATATAAAATAAATCACAAAAGATATTGGCGACTTCAGCCATCACAAATTACATCCAAGGAAATATGTCCTGAATACAAATCAATTATAATAACTTCAATACTTATACATAACTCTGCTGTCAAAAATATCCATAACACTCCTCTCTCTACAAGAGTCTATGATCAACTGTCCTGTTCACCTCGTGGTCAGCTCCTGACCAGACAAAATCTTGTGCAAACTGCACGGAATAGTTAAGTGACTACTAGTCACCAAATGTTGCAAGGGTTCTAAAACTGGTATATGACATACGCCCCTTCCCCTGGAAAAGATTTTTGACAAAAAATCTTTGACAAAAGTACATATGATAGTAATATCCTATACATATGTCTAGTAGCTTAATCATTCATTTCAAACATGGATAGTTCCACCTACTAATTGACAAATATATTGTTCCACTCTTAAAGTGTTTTCTTAGAAAAATATACATTAGTCTTATTACATCTACTATACAAGTATGTTATTGAAAAAATTTCAATACAATTTGAGGCTTTATTCTCCTGAAATATAGTTAAATAATAATATATCATCTATTTACAATTATACTGAAATATTTTGCATAAGCATGTTTAATTGCTATGTGCTCATTCTGTTAGCATTCAAGTGTGTACCACTTGGAAAAAAATCAACAATATTTACATTTGTGAGTTGTTTTTCAAAAAATTCAGGTCAACAGTTCAAGTAGTTCACTGTTGTTTACAATATGCTTGTTTACATTACTGTGTTTACAAATCATATAAATTATTAGCACATCTAGTCAAAGCCAAAGCAATTTAAGCATGCACTACTAGTCACCAAATGTTGCAAGGGTTCTAAAACTAGTATATGACAAACATTACACAATCATTTTTTTAGACATAATAAAACATGAATCAATAACAAAAATTAACCAATTAGTCAGTTAATTATTTTGTTTGATTTTAAAAAAGGGAAAAATTATACAGTATTGATATATATACATGTGTGTAAATGTGGAGTTCTTCTCCTTAGACAAGATTTGTATATTTTGCTTGTTACCAGTTACTTTCATTTCTATTAGGCCTTAATAATCTTATTTTTTAAGGAATGTCCATAACTTATAACATTAGATAAAAGGTATCTCAATTCTTTATTGCTAATCTAGAGTTGCAATTTTTTTTCTTTTGTTCATTTAGGTGCTTATTGATGCTGCATCTAAAATCCTGAAACAGCCAGGCTACGCTAATGATCAGAAGCTAATAGTCATGGCTGCTAAACTTATACCTCACCTATGTGAGCCACATTTTTCTGAGGTGTGGCTAGCCCTTTTGCAAAGGCTGTCAAACAGGCCAGAGAATGATGAATTAAACTATGTTTATGATGAAATCAACAAGAGACAGGCTGAATTATTTCCAGAGTGTAGGTACTTGAAATGGTATAACCTGCTGTTTACTAAGTGGTTGAGCACATGATTATCAAATCTAATGATTATAGCTAAAAAAAATGTAAAAAAAGAATAACAGTTTTTTTCCTTGATGATAATTATGATAGTGTGTCATAAGTTTGATTTTACACGGGATTGAGAACTGTCTAAAGTCTTTTCTTTTCTGAGTGTCACTAGACATCTGACCAGGACAGTCGAAGAAGTTTATTATTTTTCTGGCCTCATAACTCTCCTGTAATACATTGACATTAGAAAGTTTCCAACAGTATCTTTTTTAAAATTGTTTTTTATAGTGCATCTTTCATTTTTATAACATGCTGGGGGCTGGGGGTAACTGGAAGAAGATATTGCCTTTAGGCGCTAGGCAAACACAATTCAATCGAGTCGGGATTCGAACTCAAGCCCCTTTGATAGAGGGCATAGCTGTTTCAGCTCCTCAGCCTAACAGCCTACATTGTCATAGGACTTAAAGGATGGCTGTCTGGTCATGTTGTACATATTTCAAACTATTGTCAAGAGTTTTAACACCTGCTCACCATCATTTTCTACAAGCAGTTTAGGTTTAGAAGTAAAGATCTTCCTTTTACATCCAAAATGTATAAAGCAAAAAGAATGGTAACCCTTTCAGACCTTTTGATCTATGGGGGCAGATGGTGTTTAGCTCATCCTCTTCTATGACCAATGATTGACGAGGGTGTCATGTATGTGACCCTCACAATGACCAACTTAATATTGCTTTAAAACTTCATGTTATTAGGAAGTGTATCTGAAATTCATCTTAGGGACTAATAAAAAAACAAATCTTTGATAAGTTTGATCACACATTCTATGTTAGGATAGTTATAAGAATTTATACTGTACTGTAAAACATGTTTTTATTTCTAGCCCTTGAATTTATCATTCCATTCTAATGTTTCTTATTCAGCATCACTTCCTGTAGAACTTTTGTCCTGTTTGTGGCTGACTCATCTTCCTTCTCTTGAGTCATGTGTACTGATGGTTGTTAGAAAGATTTCAGAAAAATTTTGCTTTCCAAATGTGATGCAAAGACTATTAGAGAAAAGCTGTCTTGTAAGTAATGAGCAAATGTTTATTATCTTTACATAATCTATATGCTTTTTTCAGGTGCCATAGACTGTTATGTAAAAACCTTCTGTATGGTAGAACATGCATTTTACATCTAGGAAAGCTTTGTTTAAGTTCTAGTGGTGGCTGGGTATTGTATCCAGGCTACAACTATTCTAAATGGAGATAACGACTTGGAAATTTTAGTTTCCTTGTGCTAGTCACAATTTTAGTTTCTGCCATCAGGATAGAAAACTGGTGATCACTGTTTGAATTGGATGAAAGGTTTAGTGATACATTATGTTGACAATGAGTTGTGTGTACAGGGAACTCCATGACTTGGAATGATTATAGCAACAAAAAAAAATTTCCAAAAATTGTAGAAGTTTTGTCAGCACCATCCACCCAGTTACTCTTCTCCTCCTTGAGTGTAATGATATTATGTTGTTATTTTCAGGTTCAAGTAGCCAGTAAAGAGCCGTTGATTTATCAAACTGTCTTCCACATGCTTCATTCTTTGCTTATACAATCCAACCATCCGCAGAACTTAGTGGAACTTATGGCATTATTTTGTCATACATCACGCAGTTCAGGGAATAATGAAGATACTGAGAGTCAGGTTGGTATTTGTTCACACCAACCTACACACATCTCTGTTATCAGAGTATTAGGAAGCATTACAAAAAAGACTACTTTTTAAAAACAAAGCTTATCTAAGGAAAAGAACCGCTAACTATTGCTATTTATCTGAAAATTACAGGGTTTAGCTCCCTTTGCTATATATAAAACAAAATTAATTAAATAATACTAAATGATTAACTAATTGGTTAATTTTGGATTGATTCTTGTATTGTTGTCAACTATGAAAAAGTATGCAAGATTTCAACTTAATCAGAGAATGGAAAGTGGGAGAAAAAAATATGCCTATATCATAAGGTAGCATTTATTCCCCTTATTTCAAAATCAAACAAAATAATCACCAATAATGAAATAACCAAGTGTTTATTTTTTTAAATTGATTCATGTCTTTACATGTTGAATGAATTATTGTGCAAAGTTTTAACTTGATCCAAGAATAGGAAATGGGAGAAAAAAACATGTTTAAACTTGTTACCAGACAGACAGAGTGAGTTGATATAAGCTTTATAAAAATTAGGGCTTTGGGACATATTATTCCAAACTCTTCAGTCTTTCTTTCCACTTCAATTACTTGAACAATGAAACTAAGTAACTAAAACAATTAAGTTTACATAGAACAATGTTGTATCTTTATGCAATAGAACAAAAAATGTTGTATAGTTTCAAACTTCAAGGCTTCTAAGACAAAATACAATGATCACAGCTATTTAGCATATAAAAAACAACATTTATCTTATCTTATATAATACAGACGTTACTTCAAAAAAAGAAGATGATTACGTCCTACGCGTCATGCATTTAGTCATGCATATTAACCAATGACTTAAATTCTCTTAAATTCTTCCATGCTCTAATAGCACTAGGGAAGAAGGAGTATTTGTATAAATTTGTCCTAGCATATGGGACGAGGAATGTGCCTTTATTTTTGTGTCTTTCAGAGTATTTTATTAAATTTTGTTTTTGTATTTGAAGATTATGGTTCAGTGTTTTATGTATAATTGCTACTTTACTTTTGAGTCTTCTGTCCTGAAGGCTTTCTAAATTTAGTGATTTTACTAATGGTGTTACCCTAGTCAAATGTGAATATTCGTTTGTTATGAATCTCACTGCTCTATTTTGTGTTTGTTCCAGTTTCTTAATGTTTTCTTGAGTTGAGGGGTCCCACACGGCGGATGCATATTCTATTATTGGCCTAACCAAGGTTAAATAACATTTTAGTTTTATGTTCTTATTTGATTTATAGAAATTTCTTTTAATAAACCCTAATGCTTTGTTGGATTTTTTTATAGTTTCATCAATATGTGGATTCCATGACAATTTTTCATTTATTATAACACCTAGGTATTTTGAGTTTTTAGTCTGTGTTACTGGTTTGCCATGAATAAGATAAGTGGAATTAATTTGTTTTAGTTTTTTTGTTACTCTTAACAACTGACATTTTTCTGGGTGGAAAGACATGCTCCAATTTGATTCCCATTTCTGTAATTCATCTAATTCTCTTTGTAAAATATCTGTGTCTTGTTTTGTTTTTATTGTTCTATATATTATGCAATCGTCTGCAAATAATCTGACTTTTGTTCCTGAACTAATGCAATTTGGTAAATCATTTATGTAAATTAAAAATAGTAGTGGACCCAAGACTGTTCCTTGAGGTACGCCTGAGTTTACTGTTATTGGTGTTGATTTAGAGCCATTTATTATTACAGTTTGTTTTCTCCCTATCAGAAAATCTTTAATCCACTGATGCAGTGGACCATTAATGCTGAAATATTTTATTTTTTTAAGCAAACTATGGTGGTGAACTTTGTCAAAAGCCTTAACCTATACCAATACTCTTACCTTTTGATCTAATGTTTTATGTAATAATGTGTATAACATTTAAAATGTGTCTTGCTTTTCTTTTCATCTAAGATTTAATATTTGTTTTCTTGTTTTTAAAATATGTTTAAGTTTCTAATTTGGTTTATTACAGTTGACAATTCTAAGACCTCAAAATTTTGTTTCTGTAAAGTCCCTCTTCACGTGTTTTAATAAAAGTAAGATGTTTTAAAAATATTTGAATGAAAAATAATGCAACGAAAAATAATATCATTAAATTTGTATAAATCATTGAGACTCACTAACAGTATCATGGCTCTGCACAACCTGGGTATAAGATAATTGATTTAAGCCTTCTTGTTCTTATTTATTGCTTGTTCGCATAAGCGACTTAATTTTTGTAACTAGAAAGACCTTTTTTTTTTAAATAAAAATATTTTTTTAATTGAAATGTCTAAACATAATTTGGGTTTTCATGTGTTACTCCCTCATTGCTAGTGTTTCTCCCAATATTAAATTTCTTTAAGTAATTTCAAAACAGTTCACCATGTTTTGTATTGCCAGTCATATCTCTTCAATCTGGCCACCATTTACCAGACACAAAAACATATCACAGGGAAAAAAAACATTTGTTAAGTCAGGACATGAGCCCAATATGTCAGTGTGAAAACCAATATTTTGCTTCACTGGCATCAAGCCACATCATAATTAGCAGACTTGATTAAAAAGTTCACTTTACATTTGAATTTCATACACAAAAAAAACAGCGCTTGTAATAATATACTTAAAAAGTTCACTTTTCATTTCAAATTCATGCACTAAAACAGTGCTTGTAATAAGATACTGTTGATTAACAACTAAAATAATCAATAACTCTTTTTTTTTTGTTTATAACAGATTCATCTCCTAAGACTATTGGTAAGGTTGTGGCTAAGATCCAGGAGGCATTTATCTTGTGCAGAAATGAACACGTTAAGTCTAATGAAAGTCTAGAAAGTCAAAATATGGTGTGTGAAGAGTTCTGGAGTTTGACAGTGGAGTTCAGAGACTGTGTGCTAGCTTCAATCAACTGTTTATTTCACTGTGATTTACAGGTCAGCCTACTGCATTTTTTCATGTTCAATTACAGAGAGAAAAAAATAGAAAAGCTTGTATTACTTAGTAACAATTGCTTCTAAATCAGAAATATTAAAAAACAACTAGACTAAAATGTATTCTTTTCAAACTTCACTATTAAAATATTCAGTTTAAAAATACACTTTCAGAAATCCTCTCACTGTAGTTCATTAAACATTATATACAGTGCAATATTATTGAACTAGAAGTACTGAAGTAGACCCCTATCTTTAAGTTAGAAATAAAGAGTTGTGGTCTAGGTTATTTGCATACTTGAATTTGGTATACAGTATTTGATTGAATAAAATTAATTCAATTTAATATTCAAATAAGAAATTTTGGTTTTGATTTTCTCTATCAGGACTTACAACCATGTCTTTGGATTTTACTCATGCACAGAAGGATCACTGAAACGATGTCACAATACACTGTAAGCTCATTCTCTTGTATTTGTTTGTGCATGTATTGGAAACAACACAAAAGATTGCAAAAGATTACACTATTCAAGATCATTGAAGTAAAGCAACAAACAAACAAAGAAGTAAAACAAGAAAGTATAAAAATAAATTACTTAAAAAAAAAAAAAAAGCTTATATAAAGGAAAGAACTTACATTTACAGCCACATATCTCAATACTTTAATATTTATTTCCCACTTTCTTTGTCGACTGGAATTAATCTCCACTATTTAATTCAATTACTGGTTCATGTATTGTTAGGGACATTGAAGCAAAGTTTCAACTTGATCCGAAAATGGGAAGTATTGGAGAAATAACAAGTTAAAAATGTGTACCAGTCAGACAGAAGGATGGAGTGATTTGATGTAAGGCTTTAAAAAAGAAGGATCAAACAATAATTAAAATGAATAAAAGAAAAAAAACTTATTCTAAAGCTCAAGACTCATTAATTTATTGATATTTATTAACATATTACAAGATTTTGTAGGGAATCTGGCTTTGGAAATTAGTTTTTAAATATGTTGGGAGTATTCTGGTATACTTTTTAGCTTTTCAAATCATATCTTTTTTTTTTCTTTGTAAAGAAAAAGAAAAGAAATTTCATTATATTGCAAACATGGGAAAAAAGTCATACCTACAATTTATTCTTTTAGAAAATAATTATTATTCATGCTCTCATGTTAACTCTATTATTAATTTATTATTGTAAAGGATTGTTTTCTTTTTTGCATTGCTTTGATACAGCCTATTGTTTATGCTTTAGTATGCTCAAAGTGCTTTTGTCCAATCTTTTTGGACATGTGGCTAAAGGGGATATTTGGGAGAAGGTTTCCATGCTGCCTTTTAGTCACTCAGCAAACACTGTTCAGCTCAAGTGTTAATTTGATCTAGACCTCCATTGATAGGTAGCCAGCCAGCTTATGCTATTCAGCCACACATTTAATATAAATTTATTTTTTTTAAATGTAGTATATCGAAGGACTTAGCTGTTGACATTTAGGTGTTAAAAATAAATTATATTGAAATTAATGTCACTACATTTGTTTCTTAGATTACAGAAAAAAAACTTACAGAGTACATCCACCTGCTCAGAACTATACACAATGCATCACAGAGTTTGCACGACATGCAAACCTTTTCACGTTTCTGGAATAATTTACTCCTATTTGACATAGCTGAAAGATCAAGTTTTCAGCAGCTCATTGTGCAGATTTTAGTTGGGTTTTTCTTTCAGTCTTCCTATGGGTTCAGATTAGGACAAGAATTTATTGCTCAAGTAAGTTTGGTGGATTACATATTGGTTTTTTTTGTCCTTCTTATAAGGTATGGGAGGGGCGGTGGCTGAGTGGTAAAGCACTAGGCTTCTGAATTTGGGGTCCTGAATTTGCCACAGAAAAAGATGAACTTTACATCATCCATCATCTGCCCTATAGATGCACAAGGCTTGAAAGGGGAACTTTACTTTACTTTTTTTTACTTATAAGGTACAGGCATTCCTTAAATGTATTTCATCTCATGCCTTTGTCAAAAGTCATCCTTGAATGTACACTAGAGGAAGCATGAAGAATAATTGTCCAGAGAAAAGCTGGCTGGACAATGAGAAGAATGGACTGGCCTCTATCTTGATACCCTGCTAAGAACAGTTGCTGACTGGGAAAAGTGTAGGGATTTGGTTACATAAAATAATATATATATATATAATTCAGCACCCCTACAACAAAAGTCAAGGGACAGATGAGATGCCTATCCTTGTGGTACATGGTCTTGCATGCTATGTAGAGACTTAAACTTCACTAGGTCCTTGGTTTCCCTAATTCAGACAATGTAACCCATTCCATCCTCTGAAAGTACATGGAAAGAAAGAGCACTATTTATTCAAACATATGGAATGTGCCTTTAAGTCTTTCTGATCCTTTTATTAGATTATGCTTTTTTGTCTTTAATAAGTAATGGTTCAGTATTACTTTACTATTTAGTTTTCTGTTTTGAAGTGACTTTAAGTCAGTGATCTTACTAATAGTTTTACTCTAGTAAAATTTGAATATTCATGTTATAAATGTCACTGCTTTATTTTGCATCTGTTCTAGTTACTTATATGTTTTTGTATATTTCAGGTACAAATTTATATACACTTAGCCTTCTTTTAATTTTTTTTTGCTATAAGTTTTTATTGTTAGTGGAATTTGTAGCAGCTGTTTTCTTTTAATTTATTTAGCAACCTAATGCTCAGGTTGAATGCATCACCATTCAAGTAATCCAGTATTGCCAGCAGACGTCAGTCGATGTTAGTCTATGGAGTCGTGACAGAAAGTCTTTATTTAAAACATTTTTGATGGATAGTATTTCCTGGTCGTACACCAATCCAGGTTACACTTACATTCAAGAACAGCTTGTCTCATTATTATCTAGTGTAGATACAACTTGACCATCTAGTTTTTTTTTTGTACATATGTGATTTTAGTAAGTATTTAAATACATGATTGACAACTTACAATGTTGCATTTATTTTTATCTTTTTTGAATAACTATATTTAAAAACTGAAGGAAATAACTTCAAATTTAACATACAAGGTTCAAGAAAAACTGGGGTATGAACATATATTTTGGGAGCTATTGTACAAATCTTTGCTCTAACCATGTATTGTTTTTTGTAATGCACAATTGTAAAACAAATGTCCTCATGGATAATAAAGATTATTATTAGTACCACTTTCTTTATTAAGTTACACAATTTATTGGGACCGATAATGTACATCTGGTTCAGTGGACTATGGTTAACGAGGGTGTCATATCAAAATCTCACTCTATACATTTGAACTGGAGATGAACCCAAGACCCCTCATTTGAGAAGCCAAGCACTTCACCATGCCCCCACCCCAATGATTTTGGTAGTGGTGTAACTGACATTCAATATTTTAAACAAAAATTGAACCCAGTGACAATTGTTTTAATATTTTATTGAACCATGTTCTAAATTACACAAGGTTTACAGTTATAACTTAAAGTAAATCACAAGTAAATCACAAAAACACATAAAAATAAATTAATCAACAAAAATTAACTACATTTATTATTTCTTATTTATAGATGATTAACATATTTCTTATAATTCAAAACCATACAATTCAAGCAAAAAAAAAAAACACAAGTATGATTCATAAAAAAAAAAGGTCTTATCAAATATATAAATGAAAAGAATACCAGAAAAGCAATGTTCACTATATAGTCTATGTGAATGTAATCTAAGCTTCCATTTTTTTTTAACCTAAAAAACTTCAATTTTATAACATAAGGACAAATTTTTAAGCCTAAATGACTGTTCAGGTCATGGGCAACAACATTCTTAAAAACTAGACAAACTAGTAATTACTTAAACACTTCTAATCTTGATAGATGATTTGATCTTAATCAGCAAGATAAAATCATTTTTTGACAATTACCATATATCTAAGAGAGTGGCATAGTTAAACATTAAATATTTAGATACAAATAAATGTATTAGCATACAGAATATATAATTCAAATAAAAAAAGTATCAAAACTGAAATAATAAGTATGTGCAGAGTAAATGTAAAATATTCTATTCCCCAAACGCAAGTGTAATATACATAAATAAATACATTAAAATGAAAGCAATTTTAGCACAGCTTTATGTATGGCACAGTTATAAACAACTTGTCCAAAAGAAGAAAAAAAATGAAGGATTTAATTAGTATACTTGTAGAAATCTACACAATTTAAACATGGCATCAACATAATCATTTACTATATCAAGACACCCCAACCACTTTGTACAACTTCTCAATGCTGATGTATGTATAGAGATATGTAATTTTAGTAATGCACAAATACAAGAAAAAAATGTTTGATTAATAACTTGCAACTAACAGAAACACACAAGTTTATGTAAACTTAAATACCTATCTACAGAGAAACACAATTTATGTAAACTTAAATACCTATCTACAGTAAAGAGTGTTTGGTGTCAGATTCTAAAAAATAAATCTGCTTATTATGTATAATGCTGTATAAATGTCAACAAGTTACAAAAAAATGTCATGTCCAGGTTTGAAAGGCTGGTTTTTCTTCTCCGCTAAACGTGCAGCTTCAACTGATGAAAATGTTGGCAGACCATGAGGCAGCTCCAGCAAATGATGTTCCTCGTCTATGATTCTGTCAGCCATTTCTAAAAGGAATAATAAAAAAACAACAACATAGGAAATTATTGATTCTGCTATTCTATTTGTATTTCTTACACCATTGTTCATCTCCATCAATGAATGACTCAATGCAACAGTTAATGTATACAGACAGTAACAGAATATTACACCTTCTGGTAAACAAGTCTAATGCTCATTCAATCTAGGCATGTTAAATTTAAAAAAAAAAAAAAGATCACTGATAATGACCATCAAATAAAGTGATCGAGCACTAGAACATAGTAAATAGTTTTCTACAAATAAAACAATAACATAAAAAAAAAAAAAATAGTGATCTTAGATCGATGGATCATATGTCTCCTAATTGTCCAATGACCATACGTCTCCTAATTGTCCAATGACCATACATCTCCTAATTGCCCAATGACCACGTCTCCTAACTGTCCAATGACAACATGTCTCCTAATTGTCCAATGACCACATGTCTCCTAATTGCCCAATGACCACAAGCCTCCTAATTGCCCAATGATCATGCCTCCTAATTGCCTAATGATCATCTGTCTCCCAATAGCCTAATATCCCCTAGATCCAAAACACTTAAACTGAATGAAATTTCATGAATATCTTTCAATAAGCTACTAAATGAAATGTACTACAAAGTTGTTAGCATTTCTCTCACCTCTAATTCTTGTTAGCTTGCTTCCATAAGCCAAGTCCCACTGGTAAGCAAAGATAAAGCTGAGAGGTATTATCGGCACAAGCAAGCTGTACCTTTTAGTGCGAAGAGCTCTGAAGACAATGCACGAATACAAGAAAATGTTACACTAGAACATTATTAAAAAAAAAAAACATACTTTGTAGTCAGCCTTTAAATTATTTTCTCTCTTTTTTTTCAACACTAGAGAAATGCAAAATTAAATGAAAACCAAGTTGATGTCATAAATAAGGTCATAGACTACATGCAGCATCAGGTAAAGGAAGTGGAGTTACTGCAAGACTTAAGTAGCAGATTCTAAAACTTAAAACTACAAAAATAGAATTGTGGAGATTAACTAAAGTTAAAGAGATTTCTGGGTTGTTGCAAGGGGTATTTAAGAACAGTAACCAACCAACTGTCAGTGACTTACCCTAATGTTAGACCCGTTGAAAATAAAGTTTCAAATGTAGTATAAAACCAAAACACATCCCGAGATTTAGCTATCATGGCTGCCATCTGTCTCTCCCTGATTTCATTCTGCATAGCTAGCTGACGTTCTAGCTGTTTTGGGATAGACATAAATATTGTTTGAATAGGCAAACTAACAAGAAGTGCTTTCAAGCTAGAATTACACTAAATGTGTGGATGCAAATGAATTCCTTTTGTAAGTAAATAGTTTTTATAGCACATTTTTATTTCAATGCTATTTCTATTTCAATTAGCAAAGTGGCTTACAATTTCTTTTACATAAATCTGATTTTATTGGGGCAGATATTTTGTAAGATTAATTGAACTTTACTTTAAAAAACATTTTTAGAATTATATCAAAGACTATGAAATAGAATTTTTAGTTGGAAATATAGTTTTAAAGTCTAATTTTTTTTAATTATAATTTTTGTGTTAAAATTTTGAAATGTTTTCTTTAAATTGAAAAGCTTATCATTTAGAATTTGCTTTGTGCAAATCAAATAATATGATAAAAGTATGTCTATTAATAATTATTTTTGTTTACACCAAAAACTAACTTAATGGGTACAAGTTATTTAACAATGGAAACACAAGATTTTGTTTCTAAATGTTAAGAATCAAATCAACATTCTTATGATCTTTTTTAAAATCATGACTGGAAATAATTTTAACCATTTTTTTTATTAATAATATACATTTACTTCTCAACAAAATATGATTTTATTAAATCATATGACAATTTCAAAATTATGTTTTGGCTGCAAAAATCTTCCTACAGGGGACATAACCAAGAAAAATAATGAAAAATGATAAAACAACAACATTAGCTAAAGGCAGAAAGAAAATGTTGCCCACATGCCCATTCATCCAAGGTGTCCACAAAATAGATAGGACCAGAGCTAATTAAGCATGCAATAGAAACATGGGAAATGCTCTATACAAAAGCAATAATAATAATATAAATGCAAAGTTAAAAATAAATGACCTGCAATTGCTGTGTCTTCAGCATAAACTCTTGGTTTTTCTTTAAATTCTCATCCATTGCTTTTCCTACTATATTTCCCATTTTAATAGTGGTGCTTGTTTCCCCTTAATGAAACTGAAACAATAAAATGGATATCTATATATATATATATAAATAAGTGCACGAGTCTTTCATGGGACTGTCTATGTAAAGTTAATGCCACTATTGACAACATATAAAGGATAGTTTGTGGTTAGCAAATCGACAAATGACCTTTACATTTCCTTTCCCAACTGTACTGATATGCATTTTTAAACAAGGTGGGTTCATAGACTTTAAAATATCTGAGCCATTGACAGAGTTTGAACCTTAGAGCCCTAAGGTTAAAAAGATAAAAGGGCTCAAACACTTGCGTGGCTCAATTAAATTTCTTAAGATACATGTCCTGTTGTAAAAGATGTTTTCTCTTTATTAGTTCAAAGCTCTGCCTGCTCTAGAATTGAATGGACCTCATTCACCAATTGTGATTTGTGATTTTGGGCAAATCGGCACAATTTAGGCCATGTCGTGCCTGCAGTCCCTCAAGGGCCACTCTCCCTCCACACAACAAAGGCCAAATTCCATACAGTCAAATCATTAAAATCAAGGTCTATTCACAGTTAAAATAGTAGAGGTAGTAAAAATTTAATAATTTGGTAAAAATCTAATGTAAATAGTACATGTCTACAGAATTCATAAATCAGATCTTCGTAGACAACCCCACTTCCCGGATAAAGCCCAGTACCTTCGCACGGTCGACATTATTGAATAGTGTTTTTAAATTAGTGGCTCTAAAATATTTTTCCCTGACATCCTGGTATCTGGGGCAGTCGATCACCAATTGTAAACAAACAACATTTAGGTTCTCTATCTCTTCTATACAAATTACGTAATACACACAGGCTGTCACGTGACAGTTTTTTTTCATTGTTTTATCAATATTATCACGTGGCTAAATGTTTGTTTACGATCGGTGAATGAGGTCCATTTATTATCAGTGTGTACATCATTCAAATAAGTGAAGACTGACTTAATTGTGACATTTATATAGATCTAAATCTATATTTCAACACAATGTGTCAAAACTCCCTGGTGAATGCAAGATTGATCAGATAGGGCAGGGCCTATAATATATATGGTTATGGTAGATTCACTAAGATTCTAGTAATAACTTACTTAGATATTAAGATATATCTATATGTTTCGACCTATTGCTGAATTAGTGAATATTATACATTATATATTAATAGACTAGATTCTAGATCTAGACAGAGTTTACAGATGCTAAGATAATGACAATAATAATTAGAGACTAGAGCCACTAGTCTCACTAGATGTCTAGATCTAGGTGACCGCGGCTACTATACTGCTATAGGCTATAATATTTTAGTATTATGTATAATATAGGTCTAGGTCCTAATCTACTGACCTAGTCCTAGGTCTAGTCTAGAAGAATGTCTGACTAGAATCTAGATCTATCTCATCGTATTCTGGTGCTTGTGGTAGACTCATTTATAAATAATATAATATTTTAAAACCAAATTTAATAAAATACTAACAATAATATTAATAAATAATTACACAATTACAGTAACTTGAGTAAGTTACAGTTTCAGTAGAGACTAGAGTAGTAAGTTACACTGACTGTTGACTGACTACAGACTCTTACTAGATCTACAGTAACTTCAGTGAGTGAGTGACAAATTTTGACAAAGTTAAGTCAAAGACTGAGAAATTAAAATTGTGTAAAAATTATTGCTGTGGTGTTGATACTTACATGAAAAGAGATAGACTAGATCTAGCTCTCTTTTTGTTTCTTAGTCTTAAGTCTCAATTTAAACACGAAAGTAGGCCTAGTTCTTACGATGTACGGTGCTAGATTTGTAGTCACACACAGTGACATAAGCTCAAATTTTGCAGTAGTTTATTTGATCACAATATGAATAACAAAGTTCACGAAGTAACGAAGCTCGTCAGTTTATCATTTCGCCTTTTTGTATTTTTTTTTAATTGTTATAGATCTATCTTAGATAGATCTATAGATCTATCTTCAAAAAAGAAGATGATTACGTCCTACGCGTCATGCATTTAGTCATGCAATATTAACCAATGACTTAAATTCTGCCAAGTCACTGGTTTTTCTGGCTAGCTCAGGCAACCCATTCCATGCTCTAATAGCACTAGGGAAGAAGGAGTATTTGTACAAATTTGTCCTATTTACGTATTTAAATAATGATATTGTGCCACTTCTTAATATGTCAACATGAGTTATAGTAGATCTCTATATAATATTGTTATAAACCAGGTGATGGCACAGATGGGGGTGGTGTGTGTGTGTGTAGTCAGCCAACGCAAATCACCCCAGGCCAGCGCTAGTCGAGCGTGACGAGTTACGACGGTCAGCCGAGACGAGTTTCAATATGACGGTTCGGGAAGGATCGGCGTCGTGAACACAGCTCAGGAGCGTCACGAGAATTGTAGTCATCTGACCACCCAGAAACGTCGAGCGGCGTTCTGTCCGGTTCGAGAAGGCCAGCAGGGACTCTCTCTCTATATATATAAGAAGAGCGAAGGTATCAGAGACAGGCAGACACAACTTCTCGATCTACGGTTCGTTACGACGGCTCAGTACAAGTCCGAGAAGAGACGGAGACCAGTGCAAGAGTTGATACGGCGGTACGGCTATTAACGGAGAGATATTTGTACAGTCTTGTGTTACGTGCTGCCAATTGTACAGTATTGTCTGTTATTTATTGACATTAAACTATTACGTTATTTGGAGCCCTGAGTTGTCAAGTTCTTTCAGTTGGTGGTGTCGTTTGGTGCAGTTTGCAGAGAGCCTGGATAGTGAGATTCGTAACAATATATAATAAAAAGATCTAGAGCGGTGATGGGCAAGGTATACGGACAGCGGGCTAACTCCGGCTCTCTAAAAGGTTTAATCCGGCCCGTCACATGTTTTGTAATAAAAATAAAAATTTTATTCACAAAGTAAAATTTTTAAGTTTTCAATTCCTGGTGAACCACTATGAAGGGAGTTTCGCGAGTAGCGTACTGAATTTTAGTATACATTTGAGGACACCCTTGAGTTCACCTGTCTTATCTTATCTTATCTTAGGCCTATATAATACAGACGGTTACTTCAAAAAAGAAGATGATTACGTCCTACGCGTCATGCATTTAGTCATGCATATTAACCAATGACTTAAATTCTGCCAAGTTAGCCTACTGGTTTTCCTGTAGGCTCAGGCAACCCATTCCATGCTCTAATAGCGCTAGGGAAGAAAGAGCATTTGTACAAATTTGTCCTAGCATATGGAACGAGGAATGTACCTTTCTCTTTGTGTCTTTCTGAGTATTTTATTAAATTTTGTTTTTGTATTTGAAGATTATGGTTCAGTGTTTTATGTATAATCGCTACTTTAATTTTAAGTCTTCTATCCTGAAGTTTTTCTGAATTTAGTGATTTTACTAAAGATGTTACTCTAGTCTCTAATGGGTTTGATTTCTTCGCCTATTACCTAACATTGGGGAAAAAATGTAGAGACAGTTCGTCGTTGCTTATATACCTCAAGCTTGCGGGGGGGGGGGGGGGTCAGACCCAAGGGCCGCCCAATACTAGCCTACAGAGATGTATGCAAGCGATACATATGAGAACCACAAGCATCAACGAAAGTATGTGGAATGAGATATATAGCTAAAGACCGGGCAGTATAAGACAGACTGTGCGTGCTGGTACGAACCTCGCCGAGAGCTAAAGAAACGAAGCTGCCTTATAGTCAAGAGAAAGAAAGCGCCCCTACCAGCTAGCCCTACAATAGATCAATTTACATACATTAACTGTGGCAAACTCTGACGCTCCAGAATTGGCTTGATCAGTCACTCCATATTCTGCCCCGCCTCAAGACGAAACCAAAACCAGTGACTTATCTTGTCGCATTGATTGTCTTCCGAGACAGAATAAGCCAATTTAAAGGAGTAGGCCATTATTATAATAAAATTATATTGTTTCCCTTTTCTGATTTGAACTTCGAAAGATAAGCACTTTAAAAATTGATAATGATATTTATATCAAAGTTTTTGATGGGGTTACTATAGGACCGTAAAAAAAATATTTAAAAACGTAAAAAAAAAATATTTAAAAATGTGAAAGATTAAAAAAAAATATTTTTTTTTAATTCCATATTTAAAAAAACAACAACAACAGAAGGGAGGCAATTGAGATTTATTTTATTCTATTTCTATCTAAGCCTAGTTAAGAGTTATCAATCTTGCACCGGTAACAACAGGCTAAAAAACTTACGTCTATCAACTTCTAGATCTAGTAGAGATCTATCGATCTAGATCTATAGTATAATGATCTCTAGATCTAGATTTCCAATCTAGATCTAGATAGATTGTCTAGATAATCTCTAATTATTGGTTGATCTAGTAATGTTAGATCTATAAATTACAATACAGTACAGTCATTGTTTCCTTACAGTAGTGTATCACGTAATCAAAACTTAAGTTAGGTCAGGTCTTTTTGATGATACCCAGCCCAAACGGCAAATCCCAAAACTCAAATGCCTGCCAAACCCATCCAAGTCGACCAAGTTAAATTTAATGAAGTTAATTAAGTGCATTAAGAAACTGGAACAAACACAAAATAGAGCAGTGAGATTCATAACAAACGAATATTCACATTTGACTAGGCCACTAGGGTAACACCATTAGTAAAATCACTAAATTTAGAAAGCCTTCAGGACAGAAGACTCAAAAGTAAAGTAGCAATTATACATAAAACACTGAACCATAATCTTCAAATACAAAAACAAAATTTAATAAAATACTCTGAAAGACACAAAAATAAAGGCACATTCCTCGTCCCATATGCTAGGACAAATTTGTACAAATACTCCTTCTTCCCTAGTGCTATTAGAGCATGAAATGGGTTGCCTGAGCTAGCCAGAAAAACCAGTGACTTGGCAGAATTTAAGTCATTGGTTAATATGCATGACTAAATGCATGACGCGTAGGACGTAATCATCTTCTTTTTTGAAGTAACGTCTGTATTATATAAGATAAGAAGTTTATAAGATCTAGATCTAATTTAAAATCTAGTCAGACTAGAAAAGTAGACGCAATAAAGTTTATAAAGCTGTGATACCATAACTTATTCTGTACTGTTTATAATATATAGATCTAGATCTATAACTAGATTAGATCTAGATTATATACTATATACGAATTTGTAATTATATTATTTAGCTTGTGTAAAAGAAAACAAACAACTGTATGTCTAGATTAAGTATCATTAACTTAAGTCACTTACACTACTAACAGTTACAATTTAACATTACACATTATCGAAATCACTAAACTTAGTCAAGACTTAAAATTATTAAAAAGTAAAGTTAAGTAGTAATAATTACATAAAACACTAAACCATAATTTACACAATGTAGCCAATATTAAATACAGGCTCATTATTATTAAAACACAACCCAATAAATATAATAAAATATATTACTCCGAAAGATACAAATAAGGGCTCATATATATTCCATATGCTAGGAGGACAAAGTATTAAAAGTTATCTTTCTTCCTCATTAGTGCCATTAAAGCATTCATGGGTTGCCTGAATCAGCCAGATCCGAAAATCAATTATTTAGTTGAATTTAAGTCTCTTAATTAACATGGACAACTAGCTAGATTGACACATGCATACGATTTATCTTTTCAAGTTCTTATTGTTCAGTAATTGATAATATAAGAAGACTTAAGTTCCATTTTTATTGATGATCATGTTAATCGTAATGATCAGACTTAGCAGTTCAAACTCAATCTTTGTGAATCGATTTAGACCTAGAATTAAGACTAGATTAGTAGATCTAGATCAATGTAGATTTTATTGCTAAGTAGGCATGTCATTTATACGATAGTGACCATTAAATGTGGTCCAGTAATAATTGAGACTCAAAAAAAGTCCCACACTGCTGAGACACACAATCACACATACATTTACACACAAAAACTTAAACTAGATTTACCAGTCAGTTGAGCTAGTCTAGATTTAGCATGCCATGTACCATTTTCTGTACTTTTCTTTTTTTTATAGATGTTTTTCACATATAATATCCTTATCTATCTATAAACGCTTCTTTTGTAGCGATCTAAATGACTTCACCACAGAACTGATAATCAAATGAGTGAAAACAACAATGTCAAAATTTAGTAAACCAAGACTAGGAACAAACAAGCCTGAGAAGACTGATGGCATTCATCCTTCTGTTCTAAAACAAGCTCGCAGATCAGGTGTTCTCAACTTGAGTCAAAGAGGATTAACAATTGGTCAGTAACTGAGATGAAAACATGAAATCTAATTAGTTTTAATCTTTGCGTAATGATCAGAGGTGCAGTGGCTGAGTGGTAAAGCACTTGGCTTTGAAACTTGGATAATGGATTCAAATCCTTGTGAAGACTGGGACTTTTTATTTCGGGACCTTTATGGCGCCTCTGAGGGTGTCATGTGGCCTGCACAACAGCCAACCGCCTTTGCTTTTGTCCAACTAATGTCAGGTACCCATTTGAGCTGGGTGGTCTCAGAGGCGCCCAAAGATCCCATAATTAATAATCTAAGTCTTCACTAGGATTTGAACCTGGGACTCCCGGTTCAGAAGCCAAGCGCTTTACCACTCAGCCACTGTACCTCCAGTGATTTTTATAGCTGGGAAGGAAAAGAACCAAATGAGATAATTTAGACAGCTGAAATTTTTTTTTTTATTTTTTAAATATTTCATGTACCCTTAAATAAAGATTGTCAGTATTATTAGTACTATTAGGTTTAACTTGAGTATTATTGTAAGTCCATAGAATTTAGTCCTTTTTTTAAATTTACTTGTTAAATGTTTATAAATATATTCTAAATATTACGAATTGCTATGTTACAGTTCCAGAAGAAGTCTGGTCAGTTCAAGAATATGTTCCTGAGGAAGCAAAGAGTGTGTCCATGGACAACACTGAAGACAAATGGTGGGATGTGGTTGACTTAACAAAACTTATTCTGGCCTCTAACCACCTGACAACCCTGGGGGAAGGACTGAGAAATTTTCAAGCATTAACTGTTCTAGATGTAAGGGAAAAAAAAATAATTTTTTTTATATGTTTGTTATGGTGCTGTCAAAACAGATTGATTATCAATGATTAGCATTTCTTTAAAGTATAGACTTTGTGTGTTTGTATTTTTTTTTAGTACATAATAGAAGGTTTAGCAGAAAAACTCCACATTTTTTTGTCTTTTTTGTCTCTGTTATAGTTAGTGTTTTTTTTTTTTTTAACAGGTTCATGATAATCAGTTGACTTCACTCCCTCAAGCAATCAGTCAATTGGAACAATTACAAAAGCTAGACATAAGGTTCATTTCAGATTTATCTTTAATTTAGTAGCAGTTTAAACACTTTTGTTCTTCCTTTCTAAAAAAAAAATGAAATAAATTATACTGTAATAACTCTGCTCTTGATGCAGCGCACTGCTCAGTGTGGGATATAGGGATGTTTAGACAGGCAATATGGTGTGTGTTTAAGGAAGAAATGAGAGCCTGGTTCTTATGTCCTGTGTGATGATGGTCTCTGTTATCTTTATTCATATTGTTAAACTGTAATGGTTCATTCTTTTCATTGAGTACTTGCATTAGATTTAATACAATTTACACATATTTATAAAAAAAAAATTGTTGGTAATCTTGTATAAAATATCTGTAGGTTGAAATATTGTTGTCTATGATTATAATTTTGTTTAAAAAATATTTTTTTCTCCCATTTGATTGATTATATTAATTCTTGCCTTGCATTTGTTTAAACTTTTGTTTCTTGTCTTTCTACTGGTAACTTTAAGCCTTGATTTTTTTCTCAACTCTTAACAGTCGAAATCAGTTAAGAGAGCTTCCATCACAGATTGGATACTTAGTGAACCTAACAAGTTTACATGTGGAACACAATCATCTAACTGAGCTTTGCCCTAATGTCTTGCGTCTTCAGAAACTGGAGTTCTTTGTGAGTTGATTTCTGTTCATTTGTAAAATGTTTGTTGAATGATTTACATGTTTAGGATATTCCCTCAGAGTTGAAGATAATTTACTTCCTAGTCCAAACCTCCCAGAGCCGAATTAATATGATGACTTAATGTTAAATTAATTAATTAATTAGGGAATAAATAAACTTAAGTTCAATCTGTGTTAAACAACTGGAAATACATTTTTTGTTGTTAATAACTTGTCCCCTCTATCCTTTTTTTTTTGCCAGTTCATTCTTCCCTCTTTGAAAATTAATAATAGTATTGTTTGTTAGTTTTATGTGTTTTGGATG
Source organism: Biomphalaria sudanica (assembly GCA_036873155.1). Lineage (NCBI taxonomy): Eukaryota > Metazoa > Mollusca > Gastropoda > Planorbidae > Biomphalaria > Biomphalaria sudanica. The sequence goes on from JAZGLO010006690.1 coordinate 1,231,824, forward strand.
TTCCTTCAGAAATGAAGAATATTACCAGTTGGTCCAAACCTCATGCAAGACAGCAGGAGATGGAAGTGGCCAGGGTTTGAAATCAATATGAGTTTCTTACAAGACCAGGCATTTTATAACTTGCTTGGTCCAATTTATGGTATTTGTCACATTTGAATTACAACAAAAATTCACTGCCATCAATCTCTACCTTTTTTTTTTTCTATTCTATTGTTGGTTTCAAACTAAGGAGCACCCTAGATGTTATTCTATGTGTTGTTTCTCAGAACCAAACAACTTCATTCTCATCCTCTTAAAAAGTCATTCTCATTAGGGCACATTATTGTGAGGCATATTTTGTTTTTCTTTTTTTTTAAAGTTTTAAGACAAACTTATGATTTACAAGCAGTACCACAAGCATGTTATGTTTACAAAATATATTTCTTCATCATTATATTTAGATAATGTTTTTTTAAATTTCCATACTCATTGTTTCTTTGTCTAGGATGCGTCCAATAACCAACTCACCTCACTGCACAAACAAATCTCCTACTTGTGCCAACTGAGACAGTTGAATGTTTCTCATAACAAACTCACACAGCTACCGTCTGAGATAGGAGATCTTACTGGTAATCTTTTCAACTCAATCATTCTGTATTTGGTCAAAGAAAAAAAATATTTTTGAAAATTGTTCAACAACTTATTCAAAAAAATAAAAGCTTTATATCCATTTGACATGTAGCTTTTTATAAATATATCCTTTGTCTGATCTTCAAAATACCCATTGGGTGTAAGGATATTATAAACAAGGACTTTGTGACCTTAATAATTGTTTGTTAGCATTAGTCAGTTACCTAATGCAGTAAATCAACCAGTTGTGTTCTTTTAATATTGTAAATTTGTGGGGTTTTGATCTATGATCATTTGTATTTCATAGTTTGGAATGATTTCTCATTTATTATCCATTCTGGGTAAAAAAAAATTAACAATTTTCAAATATGGTACTTTTTCATATCAGGAAACAAATTATTTCAAATTAAAAGAGTCTTCCTTTAAATCTACAAAATTATAAAAGTTCAAATCTGGTCTTAATTTTGAAGTAACGTCTGTATCATATAAGAAGTATAAGAATCAAAGGAGATCTGTTACAAAAATGTATTCTCAAACTTTAATCTACCAGTCGGTTGCTTTGTTTTCTATTTCCTCTTTTCGGCTTCCATGTTTCTTCTTGTCTAAGGATATTTCCTGTGAATCTCATACGACGTTCAGTCACTACTTCACTTAGAGGGCAAGTGCCTGTGCAGGAAAGGATTTCTCTATTTGTGACCATAACCTCAATATGTTATTCCTAGAATCTTTCTCAGCCATCTCTGCTGAGCCACATTTAGTTCAACCATAATGGACATAAAGTTGCAGTTGGGACAATGTTTTCAGGAAGTGGATGTTGGTCTCTAGGCTAATTGTTATGTTCTCCCAGATATGCCATAGTTTTTGGAAGATGACATCTGCTTACTCTTAACATGCAGCATGACGATATGCTTGTGATAACTTCTTTTTTATTTGTTTTTTCTCAGCTTTGCGTCTTTTTGATGCCACACACAACCAGCTGTTGTCACTTCCTGAAAATTTGGGCAACTTGAGAAATTTGGAGCAGCTACATATCCGACATAATCAGCTGGAATACTTGCCAACTTTTCACAGCTGTGCCAACCTAAAGGTTTTGATCAGTTTTCTGAACTATCATTTTAGCTGATTTGAGACTTAACTCTTAACTTAACTTCTTTCCTGCAGGACGATACCATCGTTGATTAGTCCCCATTAAATTAACTTAATTTTTGAGTTTGTAAACTTTTAATTTGTACTATATAAAAAAGGCTTGCATTCATCTATACCAGTTATAACATTTTCTGATTAAAAGAAAACCATTACTGAAGTCTAATCATAACAGGGCAGTGAAATACAAATGGGAAAAATGAATAATTCCTTTTGAATGTGGAAAGTAATTACATAGAGTTATAAATTAATATTATCACTGAAAATAAATGTAATATTTAAAAAGGAAAATTGAATAATTTTAAACATTAAATGTGACAGTTGCTTTTTTTAATGGAGGAAGAGGGAAATGAGGTGAAATCATTGATTTAAAAAACAAATGTTATCCCTCCAATTTTGTAACCAATAGAAAATGTAATGCTTCTAGGAAATTCTGGCCGGTAATAACAATATCCGAGGACTGACAGATGAACTGTTAGAAAATCTGAAATCTTTGACTTGCCTCGACCTGAGGGACAACAAACTGGCCAAACTACCTGACAAGATCGTAGCATTGGAGAAGTTGGAGAGGATCGACTTGACTAATAATGATATCAGTGTGTGAGTATACCCATCCGTTTTGTGCTTCTTCTCATTCAGCATGTGAAATGTGTATAATGTATTTTTGATATCTATCAAATATTTATTTTTTTTTGTCTTGAACTTTATGGACCCTGACATCATGTCAAGGCTGGCTTTAAGCATAGGCAAACTTGGCAGCTGCCTAGGGCCTCCAGTTGGTTGGACCTCACACAGGAAAATAATGAAAAAATATTGCAATTCTTAGATCAAATTTTAAATATAGCAGAGATCTTTGTCTTCTAGCCTAGCTCTAAGTCTCTACTATAACTCATGGATTACACCTGAATGTTTAGATCTATTTTTTAGACTACTTATGTTAGAAGAACATTGTTTATTCCTATTATTGAACATGTCAAAGCGTTATTTCGAGTCTGAAGCATCAAAACGCCAACGACAAACAGAGAATTCAAAGAAGTGCTTTATTAAATTTTGCTACATTGATTGTTTCAACCAAACCCTTGAACCCATTACCTTATTTTTGTGGTGTTTATTTTTTTATTTTATTTGGGGGGTCATCAAATTCACTTTGCCTGGGGCCTCCAATTACCTAAGGCCCTCATCATGTGGTAGATCTAGATAGCAAGTATATTTGGGTTATCTTGTAATACAGTTCTGTATCTCCAAACTGTTGTCAGGTTGCTAGTTTATAGCTTTAGAGATTTGAAAAAAAAACAACAGTTTTATTTCAGCCTCTGAGAAAGAAAGATTCCTTCATCACCAGTCAGAAGAACACAAACTAAAAAATATAACCAAACCTTTTGCCAAATTTGAATATCAGACTTTTTAGGACTCCCCTTTGTTTACTCAACTCTAATAGGAACCTGACATTAGTTTGAGAAAGTAAAGGACGTCGGTTGTTATGCTGTCCACATGACCTGCTTGAACCATCGGTCGTATAAACAGATGAGCTTTCCATCATCTGCTCTATAGATTGTGAGGTCTAAAAGGAATACTTTACTCTTTACTTTTTTCCCTAAATGACTACAATTATTGCAAAATGACCGTGACATTGTTAACTTAAACAATATTGTTTTTAAATTTGTTGACAGACTTCCATTCCAGCTTGGTGCAATGACATCACTGAAAGCTGTCATCCTGGATGGAAATCCTATGCGCTCCATTAGAAGAGATATTATCATGGTACATTTTCATTTTATCTATATTCCGAATGATGTTTTCTAGCAGTTACAAAAAAGGGTGGCTTTGTTCAGTCTTTCATTGAACTCTAAATGTAGCACATCTTTGACTTGTATCAGTTTTATTTTTCAATGCTAAATGTATATTAGAAATTATTTTACACTGTTATTCAGGCTGATATTAAATCAGAAACTTCAATTTGAATTTCTTGTAATTCTCAAGCTTCTCTGGTTGCAGACTTATCAACTGTTAGGTCTTAATATGTCTTGCCTCCGTTCCAATTCTGTTTTTTTCTTCTTGGGAAATGTTTCAAGCACAAATCTGAGCAAATCTTAGTGTGCTTGGGTTTCATTAGTCATTGGTCATTTTAAAATAAAATTGTATTAAAGAAAGCTAAACTTGTTTCTTCTGTTAACTACTCTTAGAATAAGTGCTGACAAGGCATGTGTCTTAATCTTTGACTTCAATTTTTTCTAGAGAGGAACAGCAGAATTAAAGAAGTATCTGCTGAGCCGCTTGAAGGATGAGGAAAATGAAAGTGAATCTTTGACTGACGCAGGGTCCAACTCAGCCTTGCCAACTGGCAACCAGGATCCACTGAGTCACCATGACCTCCATCAGATGAAATCTCTAGACTATAGGTATGCAATATTCCTGAGAAAAAAATATGTCGATCTAGACATAAAAATTATCAAGGCTTCAAACAAATAGCATAATCTTTGATTTTGTTGAGACTGAAATTCCCTCACAAAATATTTTTTTTGGATAAAATAAATGTATACATTAACATTTTGCCTTCCAGACATAATGGATAATGTAATATTTATATTTGAAGCCAGTAGTCAATAATATATGAACACACATAATGAGATCTAAAGGAAAGTTATCACCAAAGAAAGGCACACATGGTGAAAAGAGCACTTAACTGGCAAACAGTGTCTGCATTAGGCATGGCAAAAATATGTAGATCAATCTATGTAGCCATGGGAAAAATTGCCCTCCTCTTTAGCCTTTGAATGTGAAAACAAAATTTTATTGATATTTTCATTGTGGCTTTACATCGTTACACCAACTTTCATTATTTAGATTTCAAGAAATGCCATTTTTGATCCATTATTTATATAACAAAAAATTGTTAATTTGTTGACCTATATATTAGGATGAATATGTAATATGTAAATGCTTTCCCAAAAATTGGTTACTTTTAAAGTTATATGTATGTATGATTATAAAGGATAGGTTTAACTTCTCTAACAAAAAACAAAAAAATAAAATGATTTATTATGGATTTTCACTATAATTATTTGTTACTCTCATAGAATTTTAAGCTATTTCAATACTTTTAATGTTCACTTTTGACATTCTTCTTTGAAATACAACTCATCCATGTTCCTCTTGAGGGTCCCAAGGAAAAGTATACCACCAAAAATTGTTCAACAGACCCATTCTACATTTGTTTTTTATCCTCAATATTTTGCATTTTAGTAACAAGAAGCAAGCAACTCTGCCTGATGAGGTGATGAAGGCTGCTGCTGAAGCTGGTGTCAGGGCTGTTAACCTCAGTAAAAATCTCTTCACAGATTTACCAAATAGGTTTGTAGCTGATTTTTCTGTTTAAATTTACCATCCATTAAAGGGAAACTCCGATGGTTTTGACAATTTATTATATAATATGTGTTTTGATTTACAGATAATGAATGTGTTATTCTTTTTTTTTTTAAATTTGCAATAATAACTTAGTAATTGATGTTTTTCTGGTGTAATTTTACTGCGCATCCAAAACAATAAGATTTTAACTGGATTTCTATGTGACGTCACACAAACCTATCAAATTAATCTATTGACTATAACGGGAGACCATACAGTAAAGTTTACATTCTCTTAAAAGAAAGATATCTTCGTCTATGCAGTTAGATCTAGACCTTGTAAGCAAAGAAAAAAATGCAAGTTGAAAGTAGATTTACATGCATGACTAACCACGGCAGTGTGTATTTTCTCCCCTGTTCACTCACCACACACATACACTATAGCTTTGTTGTCTTGTCTTGACCGACAACACATAGTCTAGACTAGCCTTATACACTGACCAGTTTGTTAGAATCAGTCAGACACACGATTTATTTACTACTTAGGACAGGGATTTAGATGAAAATGTTACTTTTTTTATCGAGTTGGTTATCCTAATGCTTTTAGTAGATCTCTCTCTCTATATATAACTGTACCATAGCTCTGGACTAGGCTGTCACTAAGCCTAACAGCTACTGTAAGAATGAAGCGATACGATTGGTTAAATGTTTCTTTTTCAGTATTGTTGAGGGGCGTGACATTTGACTGAGCTAAAAACAAAATTTCAAAGAACCCTTTTTTAAATACAAAATGGTAAAATGTTTACTATTACAACTTTTTATGCAGAATTTAAATATGCCAATAGCTCAAATTTCAAAACCATCAGAGTTTCCCTTTAAGTCACTGCCTGATTCTTGTGCTTCATATAGTAGGATAATAAATACTTCCCATGCTTCAGTCAAACTTTCCTGCAGTTGTAATTAAATTTTGTTATGTTCATATTAATTAATGTTTTACAGAATCTCAGCCAATGACTTCAGAATGTTCAGCCTCTTTTTTTTTTTAAATTTGAATTGAGAAACTTTCCTTATTTGTTAGAAACCAGATGTTGTATTATTGGTCATCTCTATATTGAATTCACATGATTCAATCTTGCATGTAAAGTGTTCTTTTGGGATGCAGCATTCTATGATGCAGGTTATGTTAATGTCATCTGTTTCTGTGGCTAACAGTTAACAAGGGTGTTGTGTGGCCAGCACAACAAACAACTAATCACATTTACTGCCCCCCAAAGAAATATCAGGTGCCCATTGAACTCAGACATTGACCACCTTCACTGGGATTTGAACTCTTTGACAGTCTGGATGGGATGTTTTACCACTAGACCACCGGTGACAATATTGTAAGATATACTTGGTAATAAAAGTTCATAATAACCTTCATATTATACTCATGCTGGACTAATCATTAAAAATGTGTGCAAAAGTAGTAGATAGGCGACTTGTTGTGGCTTGATTCACTTGTGAGTGTGAGTTGGTCTTGGTTTTGTTTCTTTGACCAGTCTTGACGCCATTGCCCACACCGTGGTAGAACTCAACTTGGGGGTGAACAAGCTGACTCAACTGAATCCAAGAATAGGCAACTTCATTAAACTGCAGATGTTGGATCTGAGGTCAGTATTGTCCACTGTGGTCATTCATTGTTTGTTGTGCATATTCTTTATTTTGTACTTATACTAGTTCTTTTGTACTTATGAATGAGTTCAGGAGTACTCTACTTACTTTTACCAACCAGATCTGTTTCTAGATGTAAAGCTTAATGAATTTTTTAGCCTGACATTCCTGTTCCATTTCTGTCATTCCACTTATCTCCCTCTTTATAGCCTCCCTGTTGGTCTGTAATCTGATTATGTGGAGGTTTATTCTCTCATGGCTCATTGATTTTCAGGGGGGCTAAATCAGTGATGCCTGAGCAGCACACAACCTTTAAATGGTGTATCTGGCCCTTCAGAAATTACCCACAGCTATAGACACTCAGTTCCATCAGACTAAAATATTTTTTTTTGCTATGATGTGGTCTATGAAAAGCCTGTCAGAAATGTGTGTGGTCTCCAAGATGAAAAAGGATGGGCACCATTGGGCTGATCCATTTTATTCTTGTTAGGCCATAAAGTTCTTTTCATTCGTGATTTCATCTACATTAGCTGACAATTATTGTCTGTGTTTTGTTGAAATCACATCATAAATAATTTGGAACGTGAAAACCTTTGAAAAAGTCTTCTGTTGAGCCTGATGTTTTTTTTTCAATTTTATTTAGTCTCATTGTTTTATACTTTTTGTGTTTTCTGATATTTCTTATCTTATTTGCTCATTCTTTTCATCACAATTTTAGTTCTTGTGCCCGTTTATCTCGTTTATCTCAGTTTAATTCTTAAAGATAATACAACCATACAAGTAAGGCTTAAAATGAAAGTTCCATTATTTTGTTAAAATTTGGGAATGAACTTTTTCTTGCTCAAGAGGCTCTGGAATAACTGTTTAGAAGATACACTGCAGAGCAAACTGCCTGATCTGGACAATCTCAGATACACGACTGATTATTTAAATCTTCTGATTTGATAATCATTCCCCTTTCATATCTTGGCATCTATAGGATCTGTTTCTGTGGGCCAGTATAACCAGCTACCTTTACTTTTCCCCAACTAATGTCAGGTACCCATTTAAATTGGGTGGACTCAGGGGCATACTAAAAACCTAGACCTTCAAATACCCATCATGATTTGAACCAGAGACCCATAGGTTCAGAATCCAGGCACTTTAACACTCGTCCACAATGCCCCCTGTTTTGATATGATAATTAGATAAAAGAAATGTTCAACTTATTTATGTTAAATGTTGTAAATAATATGATGAAGAATTTCATTGTCATAAACTTGGCTATCAATGATGTATGCTGTGCCCAATAGTTTGGTCTAAAATATTCTCATGAGTCCTTAAGAATACTGTTATGATAAATAAGAGTTTATTTTATGCTTTCCTTTTATCAGCACTGGTACTAATAATCTCAGTTTGCAAAATTCCAAATATGTAAACACTTGGAAAATGTTTATCAGAAGAGAAGATCTCATTTTTGGTTTGAGCCTTTCCTTTATTTGTCACAATTTTCAAACATGTCAGTTCATCTCCACACTTATTTAGACTTCAAGAAATATAACGTAACATTTAATTTATTATTTTCATTTTCTTTTTCAAATAAATGTCATTCTGTCTTTTTTTTTTTTCAGAGGTAACCAGTTATCTGACCTGCCATCAGAGTTGTCATCCTTGATAAGCTTGAGGGAGCTTATTATATCCAGCAATAGGTAATTGGACATTTACATTTATCATCTTAAGGGAATTTTTTTTTTTCTTAAAGATAGAATAGTTAACAAGAAATTTAATGAGACATTTTAGCCCTGCGGATATTCTGTATGGAAAGTTGCTTGTTCAGTGAGGCTGGTAAATTCTTTTTTTTTTTTGGCTGGCAGATGTTTGTACATCCAGTAGATGGATTCAGCATAGCTATCTGCTATTTTCTACAGCTAGCAGGTGTTCCAATGGGGTGTGATGGCCAAGTGGTAGAGCATTAGGTTTCCCAGGGGGTGAAGACTGGAATTTTGAGCTTCAGTCCACTCAACTGAAATAGGTACATTTCATAATATGAGCAAAGTAAAGGCGTCCTCGCTGTCTGCCGTAGAAACAGATGAGCTTTACACCATCTGAAAGGGAACTTAATTATAGCAGATGTTCTGTGTGGTGTAAAGTGTTTGCCACTGTAAAGATGTGTCTGACCTCTGTATATTTTCAATTACACAAGAGTATTTGAGTGTCTTGTTCGGGTGTATACGAGTGTGTTGGACAACCACAATACAAAATGCAAGTGGAAAAGACTTAAGACTATTCAACAATTCAACTGAATATTAATGCAGAATGGGCCACAGTTGAGTCATAGTAGCTAATAGATGTTGCATCAAAGTCCTAATGCCAACTGATTAATACAAACTAAAACCCACTAAATCTTTTGTTCTGTGTCCGTCCACTGTAATGTATTGCTAAGCTAAATAAGTACATTACAGTAGCTAACCAATACTTTTGTACAGCCAGCATTAGCTCAGTGGCCATAGGAATCTTTTGTTCTGTGTCCGTCCACTGTAGTGTATTGCTAAGCTAAATAAGTACATTACAGTAGCTAACCAATACTTTTGTACAGCCAGCATTAGCTCAGTGGCCATAGGAATCTTTTTGTGTAACCAAAAGATGCTCTTTGTGGCTACTGGGTTAACAAGTGTGGCTGAAGGATGCTGTATATTGCTATTCTGTGTAGATTTTTTTTTCTTACTAACAATTTTATTATTTCGACTAATTCTATTGAATAAAGTCAGACTGAGGTAACTTTAATAAACTAATATATAAAATGACCAGTGTGTATGTGTTTATGAATGTTCTGCTTGTGTGTGTGTGTGTGTGTTTGTCTAAGGTGTAGTGTGATTATATGTTGTGGTTTTATTCGTTATTATGATGTTATAAATTACTGTATTCAAAATAAATTTCCATCATGGAATGACAAAAAAACTTATCTTTTTTACCCCCAAATTGTAGGTTTAATAAACTGCCCTCTGTTGTGTTTGAATTGAAAAAACTAGAGATTTTGTTTGCAAATGACAACAGAATTGCACAACTGGACCACACTGGCTTTTTGAAGTTAGACAAATTGGGAACACTGGACCTGCAGAATAACGATCTGAGTCAAATACCCCCTGAGATTGGGAACTGTACTTGGTTGAAGTAAGTAAACTCATTGCCTCCTGGAGTTGGCAGCCTCACAATAGTTCTAATTGATGTCAACATTCACATGATGTCCATAAAAGATAAGATTACTGGAATGGTTTCTAACACTAGACTGTAGCATAAAGTAAGACTAACAATTGACCTATACTGGCTTCACATTTGCGTAAAGATACCTTACAATGATCTCAAGCTGGGATCTGCAAAAATGTGCTTCAAAACTGACCAAATTTGTTTTGCCAGACATTTCCTTTCTCTTAGTTCATTGTAGGACAGTCATTTTCAAAATACATTCAATCAGTTGAGTTAATAAATTGGCTTGAAGGACATTGTTTAAAAAAAAATGTTTAGGGCCATTGTGCACATAATAGAAATTGATATTAGGGTCTGTTTTACTGTATGCAGGTTAAAAAATTTGGTATTTAGGGTGCTTGTGTTTTTTAGTGGCCCCCGAAAGGGGAAAAGACGCTATTAGTTTTGTGCGAAATGTCTGTCCGTCCATCCCGTTTAGATCTCGTAAACTAGAAAAGATATTGAAAATCCGACATCACAATATTTTAGACCATTCAAAGTTCTGATGCAACGGCTACTTTTTTTTTTCTGAAAGCGAAAAATCTCATTTTTAAAATCAGTTATGCAAGCAGTTTTTTAAAGAGAAAAAACTAATTAGTATGCATTATAAGTTAGACCTAAATTAAAACGAATAGTAATCTTGCAAACGTCAATTTCGTGAACTTTATTTTTATTTCGAGAAATTTTTTTTTTTTTTTAAGCATTTGAATAAGAGATTGAGCCTTTTAAAAAAAATTACATCAATTATAAGACTTCAGTTAGGCCAGGAGAGGCGCAGTAGCTGAGCGATAAAGCGCTGGCTTCCGAACCGGGGGCCCCGGGTTCGAATCCTGGTGAAGACTGGGATTTTCTACTTCGGAATCCTTAGGCGCCTCTGAGTCCACCCAGATCCAATGGGTACCTGATATTAGTTGGGTAAAAGTAAAGGCGGCTGGTCGTTGTGCTGGCCACATGACACCCTTGTTAACCGTAGGCCACAAAAACAGATGAACTTTACATCATCTGCCCTATAGACGACAAGGTCTGTGTTACGTGCGCATCTTAGTGTAAATGTGAAAAACGTGCGCATCTTAGTGTAAATGTGAAATGGTGCGAATGCGTGTTGAAAGAAAAAGGAGAAGAAACCAAAATGGAGGAATATGTACAAGAAAGTGTTTTCAGTGTTAATAAAGATTAAAGTATTTATAAACGGTGATTTGTCGTTTCCATGTCTAAAGAGTCTCATCTAATATGAAGACGTAACAAGTGGCGCCCAACGTGGGGCCTTAGGCAGTTTGCGTCGGCTGACTACACTCACACCCACATATCCCTCTATACACAGTGGATCTCCTGTCAACAGACAGTAGAGATAGTAAAGTCTAGATCTAGAGACAGGAGAACATTCGAGTCGATATTATTAGAAATAGACTATGGCGGACAAGGCTGAGGTAGCAGCGTTGAAGGAAGAGGGAAGGTTGTTGGAGCTGGAAGGGGCAGAACTAAGAAAATACGTACAAGAAAGGTTAATGGAGAGGGAGAGATTAGCGATGGAAAGAGAAAAAGAAAAGGAGAGATTAGCGATGGAAAGAGACAAAGAAAAGGAGAGATTAGAAAAGGAGGACAAAAGAGAAAGAGAAAAAGAAAAGGAGAGATTAGCAATGGAAAGAGACAAAGAAAAGGAGAGATTAGCGATGGAAAGAGAAAAAGAAAAGGAGAGATTAGATAAGGAGGACAAAAGAGAAAGAGAAAAGGATAAGGAGATAGTAGCAATTGAAAGGGAAAAGAAAAATGAATTAGTTGCCATTGAAAGAGAAAGATTAGCGTTTGAAAAAGAGACAGCAGAGAAAAAGTTAAAAACAAACCAAGAAAAAGAAAGTGATAAAAGAAAGAGTGACACTACAGGGAATAAACTAGCAAAATATAAAGGTGCGATATTTGAAGAAGCTAAAATGGACATAGACATTTTTTTGAAGAAATTTGAAATTTAAATGAGAGAACTGGAATACCCCGAAGACAAATGGTCATTCTTATTATCAAAGTCATTTGTAGCAGAGGTTCCATCAAAGATATGCATGAACCAGAGCAACTATAGCGTGGTGAAAGAACAATTACTGCGAACGTACGGAAAAACAGAGGCGTACTACCGTGAACAATTTGTTAACTGTGCGATCGAAACAAATGATGACCCACAGACATTCCTGGACAGAATGACCAGTAGTTTTGAAAATTGGACTGAAACCGCTAAAATAGAAAAGACATTTGACGGTCTAAAGACATTTCTAATGATTGACAAAGCAATTTATGAGTGTCAGGAGGAATTAAAAATATTTTTGTTGGAGAGGAAACCAAAATCCATAGAAGACATAGTAAGACTGATAAGGGCCTATAAGGTGGCACATCCCGATAAGAAACTATCCAGAGGCAGTGACATAGAAGAAATAGTTGCATTTAACAGAACAAGAGATACACGAGACAACTACATCAACAACGGCAGACGATTTAGATATGATGAACAAAATAGGTTTAGAGGGCAAGGAAGGAACCAAATTGGTAGTAGACAAGGTCAGTTTTATAGTAACCGAGGTCGATACCAAAGAAATGTACAGGGACGATTCGGCGGAGTAAGAGATAGAAGAGATCAAAGCCTGTCAATGTTAACATGTGCCGGAAGCCTTGAGTATTTTGAGACCTTCGTGAGAAACAAAATAGCAAGGACGATACGAGATTCAGGCAGTACAATAGTGGGTGTTAATAAGAAATTAGTAGAAGAACAAGACTATACCGGCAAAACCAGGAATTGTGTGATGTTTGATGGGAAGACGGTACAATTACCAGTTGCTAGAATTAAAATTGATACACCATATTTTACTGGAATTGTGGATGCATGTGTAATAGACCATGCTCATATTGATTTGATTATTGGAAATATTCCAGGTATAAAGAATTGCAATGAAAAGGATATGGGAAATTGGAAGAAGTGTTTCGGAATGAGTATAACTCGATCCAAATGTAAGGACCTGGATGCAGGAGATCTGGAAAAATTATTTCAGTTACCAGATAAGAACGAAAAAGAAGAAGGATTATTAGAAAACGCAGAAACATTAGAACTTAATAATGTAGTATTCAACAAGGAAAGGTTTATTACAGAACAAAAAAATGACCCAGAGACGCGTCAATTGGCCCAGAAAGGAGGTAGAGGAGGAAAATTTTATATAGAAAGAGGAGTTTTGGTAAGAGAAATTGAGTCACAAGGAAGGAAAATTATACAGGTTGTTGTACCAGCTGAATTTAGAAATGTCATATTGAAGAATGGGCATGATGAAGCATATGCAGGCCACATGGGAATTCACAAAGTTTGTCAAATGAAAGGCACTAAAAAAATCAGAGCTCCATTACAAAAGGTAGATATACCAGAAAGGCCATTTAGTAAGATTGCGATTGATTTGATTGGACCCATGCCGGTGATATCAAATAGGGGTCATCGATATATTCTAACTGTGATAGACGTGTGCTCAAGATGGCCAGAAGCTATTCCACTAAAAAGAATTGAAGCCAGTGATATAGTTCAAGCGTTATATACATTATTTACACGGTTTGGATTTCCTGAAGAGGTACTGTCAGATAGGGGCACACAGTTCCACTGTCAACTAACGACAACATTTTTGAAAATGTTTGGAATTCGGCAAAGGTTTACAGCCCCGTACCACCCGCAGAGCAACGGTATTTGTGAACGTTTTAACTGTACGTTAAAGAAGGCGTTATCGAAAGTAGCAGATGACAATCCCAAAGAATGGGATGTGGCCTTACCCTCAATTCTTTTTGCGTACAGAGAGAGCCGTAACGAAACCACAGGGTTTTCGCCATTTCAGATGATTTATGGAGGAAATCCAAGAGGCCCAATGGCAATTCTAAAAGAACTAATACTCCCACAAGAACATGTTGGAAATAAAGAAAGTTACGATATAGTGACAGAAACCAGAAATAAAGTAATAAAGGCTTGTGAAGAAGCGAGCAAACATGTGCTTGACAAAAATGAACTAACACAGTCTAGGGTGAATGAACACAGGAAATTGACCAAACTAGAAGTAGGTCAAGATGTTTTAGTATTACTAAAGGATAAGGAGAATGTACTATTCACGAAATGGTTGGGTCCTTATAAGGTAACAAGGAAAATTAGTGATGTGGATTATGAAATTAAAATTGATTCAAGGCTGAAAATATTTCATGTGGATATGCTAAAAGAATTTAGGTCGCAACAAAAAAGTGAAAAAAGCAGTAAAGAAGACCCATTGGTCATAGGTGCATCCGTAAGTGTAGACTCTGAGACAGAGGAAAGATTGGGACACATAGAAACAATTTCAACTGATGTCAGTCAAACATGGAAAGATGTGGAAGTGACGGGAATCTCGTCGGACAGAACTAAGGAAGTAACAACATTATTAGAAGATTTTAAGAATATTTTTACAGATTTACCAGGAAGAACGAATATCATAGAACATGATATCAAATTAACAGGTAGAGTTCCAAATAAACTACCACAATATGCTGTACCATTACATCATAGAGAAGCGTTACAGAAAGAAATAGATGAACTACTTAAATTGGGAGTGATAGAGCCATCTAATTCGTCATGTGCTGCACCAGTTGTGCTGGTTAAAAAAAAATGTGGCAACATTAGACTGTGTGTGGATTACCGTCAACTAAATAAAGTTACAGAATTTGACCCATTCCCAATGCCACAGGCGGAGGAAATGTTTACTAAATTGAAAAAAGCGAAAATTTTCACTACGTTGGACCTTTCTAGAGGATACTGGCAAGTACCTCTAAAGGCAGAGGCTAAACCACTATCCGCATTTAAGACACCGTTCGGCGTCTATCAGTGGAATGTGATGAGTTTTGGCTTGGTAAATGCCCCAGCCACTTTTAACAGGATGATGGCAAAGATACTGGGCCACAGAAGAGACACAATTTGCTATTTAGATGACATCTGCATCTTTAGTGAGGATTGGAACGAACACTTACAGAGTCTAGGAGAGATATTTGCTATTATCAAGAAAAACAATTTGACATTAAAACCAACAAAAATAAAAATTGGACTTAGTGAAATTCCTTTTTTGGGATACAAGATAAAAAATGAATCAATTACACCACTGGAAGAAACAGTTGAAAAAATAATGGATATTAGTATACCAAAAACAAAAAAACAAATTAGAAGTCTTTTAGGTCTTTGCAATTTTTATAGAAAATTTGTTCCAAATTTTGCAGAAATGATTGAACCTCTTACAAATCTTACAAAGAAAGGGAAATCTAACACTATAGTTTGGTCTGAACAATGTCAAAGATCGCTAGACAAGATTAAGAGGGTGTTTTCTGAAAAACCAATATTAAAATTGCCCGATAGTACTAGAGAATTTATTTTGGCAACGGATGCTTCATCCATAGCTATAGGGGGCTGTTTGATGCAAGAGTATAGTGGAATTGCACATCCTGTTTTTTATGTAAGCAGGAAACTAACCCTTGCAGAGTTAAACTATGCAACTATTGAAAAAGAGGGGCTGGCAATAGTGTGGTGCATAACAAAGCTAAGTTTTTATCTGATGGGGGCTAAATTTCAATTATGGACTGATCATGCTCCGTTGGCATTCATTAATTTAAATAAATGTGGTAATAATAGAATTGCTAGGTGGGCATTACAACTGATGGACTATAAATTTGAGATCAAGACAATACCAGGGAAAGAAAATGTTGTGGCAGATACATTATCACGCTGTACTTAAAGGTTGTGGAGATTGTGTAGAGTATATCATGACTATTGACATTCTGTTAAGAATTAAGCTATTTTATGGTGTACATTGGTAAATTCTGGCACGGAGTGTAGTAGATATTCAATAGAGAATTATTCAATTGTGGGTGTACACAACAATGATTTGTGAGCAGATATAGATTTGGATTGAATTATAGGCGGGGAGTGGTATAAACGAAATCTGCATGATTCCATAGAGATATGTATAGATATATATGTGTCAATTTTTCATAATAACAATTAGTATTGTGATGGTTACTGTCACAACTGGGGAATATAACTGTTATATGTTAATCTAATGTTAGAATTGTATTATTATTAATATGTCATTGTGTATGATTTTGGTTTGTATTACATTATGGTTCCCTATGTTACAGAGAATTTAGATTATTTTTTAACTTGGAATAGGCTGATAAGATATGTGGTGATTTGTATTTTGGACGTTCGATGTACATCAAACTTGTCAAACAGGGGGGGTGTTACGTGCGCATCTTAGTGTAAATGTGAAAAACGTGCGCATCTTAGTGTAAATGTGAAATGGTGCGAATGCGTGTTGAAAGAAAAAGGAGAAGAAACCAAAATGGAGGAATATGTACAAGAAAGTGTTTTCAGTGTTAATAAAGATTAAAGTATTTATAAACGGTGATTTGTCGTTTCCATGTCTAAAGAGTCTCATCTAATATGAAGACGTAACAGTCTGAAATAGGGGAAATAGTTAGGCCAGGTTCACATCTAACTTTGCATTCACTTACACCTATCCTTTGATCAGCTGTACCGTTGGGGCACTGCACAAGATCTGTCAACCTTCTTTCTCCATTCTTATCTCTCATTTGTCTTTGATATAATTTCATTTGGATGTTCTTTCTGAAAATATTGAAGCCTGCCTGGGTAGACCACTTCGGGGGCCGATTTTGAGTTTGTGTTTCCACACAAACTCTCTTTGTAATCTTTTTTTAATAAGTATCCTTTGTTATTTACATACATTTTTAGTTGCTCTCATTTTAAAAATGTTTTATTTAAGGTTATTTTGTGTATGTATATGTTAAAAATGTTTTATTTAAGGTTATTTTGTGTGTGTATATGTTAAAAATGTTTTATTTAAGGTTATTTTGTGTGTATATGTTTAAAATGTTTTATTTAAGGTTATTTTGTGTGTATATGTTAAAAATGTTTTATTTTAAGGTTATTTTGTGTGTATATGTTAAAAATGTTTTATTTAAGGTTATTTTGTGTGTGTATGTTAAAAATGTTTTGTGTTTTTTTTATTCTTTGTTATTTACATTTTTAATTGCTTAAATTTTTTTTTATTCTTAGGTCTTTTGCACTAACAGGCAACCCCCTTCGAAACCCTCGGCCAGCCGTCTTGGCTAAAGGGACTCCTGCATTACTGGAGTATCTCAGGAGTAGAATCGTTGAATGATGTGCAAGTGTTGATACTGTCTAGTCCTTCATTGTATGCACTTGCCATTGCTAGTGACTTCTTTAATTGCTTGGCACTTGCTTAAGGTTGTGATAAACCATTGCTCACTGTTATGTTAAAAATCTATTATACTTTGATTACATCATTACATCAGTGTTTTGACCCTCTTTATGATTGTAGTGATATTAACTGTGATCATAATTATTCAATGTTTAGATATTTTGCATCTAAGTGAACAGGGTTTTAAAGACATCAGACAGAACAAGAAATATCCATTCCTTCAAGTCAGTATACATATACACATCTTTTTTATTCTTGAAATGTTATTCAGGTTTTTTTATAGATCAGTGTTTAGGCTTTGGATGTTAAATGTTGGTCTTATAGCTTTATTTGAGATCATCTTCTTTTCAATATTTGTTTAGGGTTAGAGTTATTCTTTTCACTTTGGAATAAGTTTAGAGTTCAGATTATTATGCTTTTTTTTTTAATAGTCCTAGCTGCATAACCAATTTATTTTCAAAATAAGGTTAGGAAATGCATGTGTATGCATAATTATAATAATAATAATAATGACAATGTGTTGTCTTACATTCAGTTTGTCCTATTCAAACTGAATGTGTCTTGAGAGGAATAATTGTAAGTCTTGAAATAATAATTATTTAAAAAATTTAAGAGTACCTATATACAACAGCAAAGCTAATGAACAGGAGTCCAAGTGCACAGGCTGTATTGGATAATCACAAATATAATAAAGGCACTTGCTCATATATTTTTTGAACAGGTTTTCTTTAAAAAAAAATTTGATTTTACATCAGACTGCTGTCTCAGTGAGTTCTAGCAAATATTTTTGTTTTAGAAATATAATTTTGTATGAGTTATGTGTGAGAAACAGATTATGGAAGTGTGCCTTTGAAGATGTGTCCAACTTAATGCTGGCTGCTGAACTGTTGAACATTTACAGTTTGGTTTTGTTGGGTTTATTTTCTACATACTTATAAGTTTATTTTTATATCTTTATTAATTGAAAATCAAAATAAAATTGTGATGACTATATACATTGTTGATAATGGCGTTTGTCTTGTTGAGCATATTTATGCAAAATATATAGGGCTTATGTATACACAAAAATATATGTATGTATACAGGGACAGATTATGGCTTAATAAGACCGACATATATTGTAGGTCTGGGTACCCTAAATAGGTTTAGATATGATTTTTTAAAGAACGTCAAACTGGTAAATAGATAGTGGAATAATAGATCTTTTATCAAAAATCATTATTATTCATAAAACAAACATTGAAATCCTGCAATGTATGTGTAGGCATAAATGCTAGGGAACAATGTTACAGCCTATACAGTGCCTCAAAACAAAAAATCAAATTATTTATATAGTTTGCCCAAAGCAAATTTCAGGTCGAGTCATCTTCTGTGGAATAAGTTAGTGCTACAGTACCATCTTCCTTCTTCTTCGCTAGCATTCTTTTGTGGCCCTCAATCTTTGCAGAGTTCTCCAGCTGTCTAAGAAGCCAGTGATGCCCCTTGGTGCTCTCTTACATTCATAGATGGCGCAAGAGCTAGTCAATAAAATCAATCAATCAATTAGAAGAAAAAGGAGAAAAAAAAAGAATATTAAAAATTGTCGTAAAATGTAAGTTTATTTGTAAGCTACAAGTGCTTTTTTTTTGGGGGGGGGGGGTCAAAAACATTTCTTCATTATATCTTTTTTATTTGAGACATTAAGAACATTAGAATTAGATCTAACTAGGAAGCGATAGGGCTTGATTAAGACAGGGAAGCTAAAAGTAACACGAAAAGATAAACCGCTTCTACAAGAATAACGCATCAGTTCTACTTGCACATTTCACAAAATGAATCATTTAACCATTTGTAGCCATTTTTTATTATTTGTGCTCTTGCTCTGCGTAACACTGCGCTCGGTGTCAGTACGTCGTCTTTTAGTGATCAAATGTCAGTACGTGATGAAACAAAAGGAAACTTTGGAAATAGTTTGTACATCATGCAGACTATAGGGCTACCATTACTTAGCATAATACGTAATTTAAAAAAAAATGCATTCTTTTTTTTTTTTCGAGAGGATCTCTTTTTAATGGTTATATGGGTTGGCATAAATACTCATCACATGTTAAATGTTTCGACTAAAGATCTTATTACGTGCAGAAAATATCGTTTGGTTGAGTTTGGCTTACGCCTTAATTAAACTTTAGAAGTGGAGAGCGTTTTTTCGACTTCCATTTTTAACTGAACGCAGAGCGCTAGTGTGCTACTTGATTGGGATAATATTGGACCGGTCAGAAATAGATTAACGGGGACCTAGAAGTGCTAATTAAAGCTCACCCTGACCGCTAATCCTGACGTCTGGATATATCTGAATGGACTGGTTGGTCAATGATTGGCTAGCGAGGTGACTACCGGGACAAGTCTCGTTGCCAGACGATTCGATTGTTTCCCCTTGGTTGTACGGTTACAGATCTTGGACGACAAGACAGAACATTATTTTATTACATAGTAATACAGTAGTTGGCAAAGTGTTCTGTGTGCGCGATACAATATGAAAGCAGGAACAAGAAGCATAGAAACACAAAAAAACACTGCGCAAATTTTGTTTTAACTTGAGATCAGTGGCATAGCTAGGAATTCGCTATCATTGGGGGCCCTGGGCGGTTTGACCTCTTTGAGGGCTCCTGCATTTTGCGTAGTATTTAATATTTCATGTAAAAAAAAATTCGAACACTTTCAAATGGGGACCCCTGGGTGGATTTTTTTTTCAAATTCTCCCCCCCCCCCAACTCTAGTTACGCCACTGCTTGAGATAGGATGTTGATACTCGGTCGTTGGGTCGTAGACAGCTAGTCAAACTAAACCTTTGTAGACATATTACATTCTTAAACAAAATTGAATATAACTTTAAATACCAGTATATGTATACACAGCTTTCAACTACAATGTTCTGTGACATTTTATGCCTCGAGAGTATACATTTCTCCATTGCAACTTCCTGTGTAACTAAAGAGGCCAATCCTTGATAAACACAGCTCCGGTCACAGGTTGAGCATTTGTAATTACCCAGCGCCGTTGCACTTTCACCCTTTTTTTTTCTACTACTGTGGTGCATGGCATCTGCAAACCAGATCCTTCCTTTTCAGCATATGCAACCAAATTATTTATCAAGTATTACTTATGATTACATCAGAAACACGCACACACACCGACGCACACAAAACACATTATAACAAGGGGTGCCTAAAATGCATATTTCTATTACCTACCAGCGTACTAAGTCTTCACAAATAAATGTAAAAAGGAGACCATAATATGTTGCAGACATTGTGATACACTATTATTGTTGTTGTTGAGTTGCCGTTAAAGAAAATTAGGCATACTTTCACAAATTTAAATTGATTCCTTATGATGACAAAAGAAAACTGAAAAACTAAAGCATAATAAGATTCCAAACTATTCCGTTTCAGTTTTAATCCTCCTTTTTTTTCAATTTCAGTTTTATAACTTCACTGAAGTTGATCCCAGGACTTAAGTGAAAAATCCTCAGCTTTCTATCCCCACAACCAGCAGGTCTCTCACCAGTCAGTGACATCGCCTGCAATTTAAGTATTTTCATGAGCTAGGCTGATGAATGGCCACAATGAATAGTCCTGTGTTCGATCAAGATTAAAGTATTGATCTTACAATAACACAGTTTTGTTGAAACAGTAGGCCGACAAAAGGTCTAAATGAACAATAGCGCCACTCTGGTAGAGAGACAATGGTTTTCCGTCCGCTTGTTCGATATGTGTATATAGGTTGGTGACATCAGAAAGATGCTGTTTTATAAATAAATTAACTAGATCTTATACCGTCAAACTAATGGATGTGAGAAAAAAAAAGAGATTTCAACTTCAAAATTTAGTGGGCTATGATTTTGCATTGAATTGGCAGACTGAATTAAATGTGGATTTGGAAAGTAAAACTTTATACATGATAAAGAAAAAAAAAAAGTAAAGTTCACCTTTCAGACCTTGCGATCTATGAGGCAGATGATGTTAAGGTCATCTGTTTCTATGGCCAACGTTTAACGAGCAGGGTGTCGTGTGGCCAGCACAACGACCCACCGCCTTTACTTTCCCCAACTAAAGCCAGGTACCCATTAGAGCTGGGTAGACTCACGGGGGGCCTGAAAATCCCGAAATTCAAAATCTTTTACCGAGATTCGAACCCAGGACTCCAGGTTCGGAAGCCGAGTGTTTTACCACTCAGACACCGTGTACCCATGCATGATCAAAGTAAACCAAAAACTACATTTATGATTTAAGTGGTTCTCACTACACTTTTGTATTTCCAAAGTAAAGTAGCTATAATTCATAAAACACTAAACCTTAACTTACAAATAGAAAAACAAAATCTAATAAAATACTCAGAAAAACACAAGCACATTTCTTATTCCTTACGCTAGAACTAATTTGTACAAGTGCTTCTTCTTCTATAGTGCCATTAGAGAATGAAATGAGTTGTCTGAATCAGCCAACAAAACCAACGACTAAGCAGAGTTTAAGTCATTCATCAACGTGCATGACTAGATTGACACATGAAAAGCGTAGGACGTAATTATCTTCTTTTTTTTTTTGAAGTAACGTCTGTAGTATATAAGATAAGAAGATAAGATAAGCACATGCTGGCAATACTGCCTCACAAATAACCATGTTCTGCTAGAGGATGGTGTGGACAGTTGGGCTGGGTCGGACATCTATCCTGCATGGGGGATGACAGCATACCTAAGTCGGTCTTTTTTGGCGAGATGAAAGGAGGGCGGGTAAAAAGATCAAATTAGGCGCAACCCCCCCCCCCTTTACTGGCATAGTGGCATATAGCAGCTTGTAGCAGACGACCTCTGAAAGAGAGCTGAAGAGCTCTTGCAAAAGTCGTGGGAGACACGTTTGAGATCCAAAGAAGGGCCATTGCCGAAGACAGGCGCAGACGACGAAAAGACAACAAATAGTCCCCTTGCGGTCAAGGCTTCGTCTTCTTTAGATGTGGCAAAATATGTAGGTCGAGAGTGGGTATGATCGATCATGTGAAATACTGCACTCTTTGATCTTTGGACTGATATGCGCCTAAAATAAATAGCTTTAATAACAGTCGAAAGTGTAATTTTAATGTAGATCTGTTAACAGGGTTTAGAATAAGGCGGTGAAACAAAAAAATATATTTGAATTTTTTTTTTTCAACAACAAAGCTTTTATTAAGCGTAGCCTACTTGTATCAGTTAGTTTGGATCAGTCATGGAATTAAATTTGTAATAGATCTAGACTAACAATAAAAAAGCATTTATTGAAATAAAAAAGGGGGAGCAACATGAACTCGAACTCATGGCGCAAGCCTTCTCAGGCTTCAGCCAACACGATAACCACTCTGCTAATGGAGAGCTTATGAATGTAGAAGATTGTATAGTTATCTATTGTTTCTATAATATCGTCCTATTTTTCAGGTTTGTGTTCACTAAGACTCAGACGACGACATATAAAAGGGACTAATTCATCTTATATCACAACTTTAATCAATTACAATTTCTTTCCCTTCTTCGAGATACCAAACATAATACTTTATTACCAATAGTTAATTATTAACTAATACGTTACTATTTCTTATTGATTCTTGTGTTGTCAGGCAAAAGAAACAATTGTGCGAACTTTCAGCTTGTTCCGAGATTGAGTGTGGGAGAAATTACGTGTACAAACTTTTCACCAGACAGACAGAGTGAGTTAATATAAGTTTTGCAAATAAATAATAAAAAATACATATTGATTTCTTAGCTTTTTTTTTCCCCCCCTTTAAACTTTGATAGAAATAGTTTGTTAATTGTGCTGACAATACAAGTTATCAATGTCTGTATTTGTCGTCCTTTCAGAATGTCAAGTACTCACTGGGGTTTGATAAATACAACAGCGCACTCACGCGTTCAGTGAGATAGATCAGTATCTAAATCTGAGACATGGTCTGAGAGTCATAGCAGAGTTTCATCCAAGTGTGAGCATTGATCACAGCACATCGTGAAATATGCTAGGTTAGGAGAAATAGAGTTTGACATTTTTATTCCCTCTCCTATATTCTCTGACTCACTCGGTGATTTACTCAAACACATTCATTCACTTACTCAGTCTCTCTCTCTATCTATCTGTTTCTTTCGCTCTCTCTGTTTCTCTCTCTTTATCTCTCCATCTGTTTCTCTCTCAGTCTCTCTTTGTTTCTCTCTCTCTCTGTTTCTCTCTCTGTTTCTCTCTCTGTTTCTCTCTCTCTCCCTCTATCTTTGCTCTCTCTGCTTCTCTTGTGTTTCTCTCTCTGTCTCATTCTTCCCGTTTCTTTCTTTCTCTCTCCTTCTCTCTCTCTTTCTCTCTTTGTTTCTCTCCCTCTTTGTTTCTCTCTCTCTCTCTGTTTGCTCTCTCTCTCTGTTTCTCTTTGTTTCTCTCTCTCTCTCTGTTTTTTTCTTTCTAATTTTCTCTTTCTTCTCTCTCCTTCACTCTGTTTCTCTCTCAGTCTCTCTTTGTTTCTCTCTCTCTCTCTCTCTCTCTCTCTCTCTGCTGCTCTCTGTTTTTCTGTTTTTCTTTTGGCTGTTCCCGATTTTGATTTTTTCGTACCTCTAAATTTCCCATCCCCCTTCCAGTGATCCCCAAATTGATGCCTGCGGGTCATATCCGACCTTCCACACAGTTATATCAAAATCCTCGAAACAGCGCGTACTGAAACCTCAGAGGCTCGACTTTTTTGGATTGGCAAGCATATCGGTTATTTAAATGGCCTCCTACCGAAACAGGATGGACACCACTTCGCTCGCCCCACTATTACCCTCAAAATAACACTTCTAGATCAGACATTCCAACTGAATGGGCTGAGAGTGACACTAGTTGCAGCGTACAGCGCCAGCTAAAGCTTAGGATATAATGGGCGGTCTAGTTAAGCTCCAATTATTGTCGGTGTTCTGGGTTGGCGCTGGCCGAGAGAAATAGTCCCTGGATGCATTACTCGTAGATCTCAACTCTAGAAACCTTTGACTAACCTTTCATTTTAAAGCAGTAGCTCCAGTAGTACCTGCCAAAATGAAATGATCTCTCTTTGAAAGTAAACCATCTACGTTATTACTATCCAGTTAACCGCAGTTTAGAGAATTATTGAAGTTGGCAAGATATAATCTGGCCTAGATAAACTTGTTGGGTTTTTTAAAATAAAATTATTGTTTTATTTTCTTGGTTTTTATTTTTGTTATTCACTAAGAGGTTGTTGTTTTTTTCTTCAAGATGTAATGTTATGTTAGGAATATTTTTTTCTAACGGCCAGGCGTGGACCGGGAGCTCTTTACCCCAAGTCTTGTCTGTACGTTTCACAATGCCGACGACCATTACTACGATTGGGTCGTGCCATATAGTTAGCGTGGTGGCGTAGCCAGAAATTTGGGGGCCCGAGGGGCTTGACCTCTCCTGTTACCGCCACAACCGTGAAAGGACCGCCACTTCAGCCTTGAGTCGTTCTGATGACGGCGCCTTTGTGGAACTGTGTGCCGCACCTGGGCTGTTCCTCTCCACCTCGGAAGACTGGCCGATCTGGTGGAGGGTGGAGAGGGGGGGGGGGAAGCAATGGAGAGTGGAAGGAGAGGGAAATAGCGAATTTTCGTAGAGAAATTAAGCAATTTTTGTACAAAATTACTTATCTTATCTTATCTTATTATGTAATGCCTCAGGTTACAAAATGTTTATTCTCTGGCATGAATTTCGTCGCAATATTTGAAAGAAAGATTTTGTTGTAGAAAATGTAAAATTTATTAGAAACTTTTAAGTATAAGAGAAACAAAAAGAGTTTTCAGCCCAAATACTGTTTTCCCAGTCGCCTTTTGCCAACCTTTTTCTAAATCTCAGATTGTTCTATTTTAAAGTAACTTTGGGTTTATATTGCCTTTAAAATGACCAGATTAATCGTCCATTCAAAGACCGCATCACAAACCGATTAGAGACAAGGTTACTGCAGTGATTGGACCCCATGATGACATGCTCACTATCGTAAAAAAAAAAAAACGCAAGATAAAAATCTATGGCCATATTACAAGATCTTCTGGGCTCGCAAAGACCGTCCTTCAGGGAACAGTACCAGGAAAAAGAAGAAAAGACAAGACAGAGAAAGCGATGGTAGGACAAAATAAAAGAATGGACGGGCCTGCCATTGAAAGAGGTTCTAACTAAGACAGAGGAATGGAGAAATCTTGCATGGTGCCCCCACGGTCCAACAGACTAAGGCAGGGGTGGGCAACCTTTTTGTATCGAGGGCCGCATTAAAAAAAATGGGAATTGCGGGCCGCATATGTATATACAACTTAGAGAGATACTCTAGCTAACTGTGTAGAATGTCTTTTAATTCATATTTACACTGTATTATATTCAGGTTTCTTTTTTTTTCCACACTCCCCGTTAAGGAATTACAACAAGAGTTAGCAATTTTTGAAAACAATTTTACGATTTTTTTTTCAAATAGCTGTTGTCATTTGACATTGAAATATCCCCCACAAATATACAGTTGTACTTAATGTGCAGTATTTTACTTTTTACACTCGTGCATAATGTTCCGGAACTGTGGAACTAGCTTACTAGTACATTGTGACTGCTGTCAAAATACAGTCAGTCAAAATCGACCAGTAATAATACTTGTTTAGTTTCCACAAAAGGAAATACTGAATGAGACAATATATCTTCTGGAAGTTAAATGTCGGGACGAGAGAAACTTGCCCATCACCAGAGAATGCTGACCATGCCCTTCAATGGTGCATTCTAAGTCAAGAGACCCGAACAAGACCGTGGAACTTCTCTTTGCTTGGAGATATGTCCTCTGGAGCTGAATCAGCTTCTGCGCTAAATGGTGAGCTGATGGTATTGAAAACTGGTTCTTGACGTCTTAAAATTTGCTTTTATAAATTGCACAATTAAGAAATCTAAATAAGGGTTATGCTTTTAATCATTTCACTAGGAATAGTTTCACCTTCAGCAAAGGAAAATGACAAAACCTGTTTTCTTTTGCTTGCTTGTAGAAATGGAAAGCCTTGTTTGAAAAGATTTAATATGCAATTACATTTCATATGCAAAAAACAACAACATGTCAATAGCAATCATCAAACACATGAAATCTGTCTTCCACTCTTCATTGTAAATATTGGTAACAAAGTCACAGTCAATGTCCTTCAAGTAACATAACAAGTTCTTCCTTGAGATCTTATATTGTTCTCATTTTGCCTTGCCCATGCTAAGATAGCGGATACATAGGATTATTTTATTCCTTAATAGGAAATACCTGCGCTTAACACCTCTAGCTCTAATTAGGTTGATTACAATGTTGTTCGAATCATTATGTTGAAATTGTATGCAGCTTTGTGCAAACTTTCCTGTTTAGAGTTTATGGTTAGGATATATTTTTTATATAAAAACAATAAAAACAAACTATTTAACACTATCAAAGATCGAGCTCCATCAGTTGTTACACTTGCCATCTTGTTTCAAGCATACCCAACATTCAACATAGTTCTTCATAGCATTAAATAAATACTGATCAGAGATTGTGTCTCGAATTGAGTGTATTAAAGTATAACCAATAAGCATACTTTTTATAATGAGACAGTTTCAATAATTGATATCGATATTATTTTTAATATATTTGCTTTTTAATCTGTATATAATGTGGGCACACCTGATTTCTGTAGGTGTCGGCGGGCCGCATAAAACACTTCGCCGGGCCGCATGTGGCCCTCCTCCGTAATTTGCCCACCCCTGGACTAAGGGATAGGTAAAGGTAATTGTCCAGGCGGCCTTTCCAAAATTAGACGAAAGAGTTTTGCAACATTTTGATAATTATGGTCATTCGAAGTTAGAACTGAAATCGAGCCTGCTTTAACAGTTGAAGGAGTAATTAAAATGTACATGTTACCCCCCCCCCCCTCTGCTATATGTCTACTAATTGGTCTACTGTTAAGCAGTCAAGGTTATTGAGAAACTGTATATAGTTCATGATCATTTACTTTTTTTCCCACCATTTACACTATCACGCTCTGTATTCACTAAAGTACAATGAAGTAACTATATTGCCTGCGACATATAAGACCGAAATTTAAACTGAAAGTAATTAAATATATCAATTAACCTCTTTTGCCTTTTGACAATTATCCACATTTTTTTTTAAGCACTGAAGAGATTACATTGCCATAAGACACATAAGACACTAATGAAGTTTTTGGGATTCTTTCGGAAGGATCTGTCCTTATTTCCTATGGAAGCCCAAAGGTGCCAAGAAATATAAATGTTTTTGTTGGCGCGTTTGACTTCCTAAAACTGTTTTTATGTACCACAAAGTGGGCTAATTAACACAAAAAAACTGTTCGTGTTCATCACTCAGTCATAAGTCCCACGCCATTGTATACAGACTGAAAGGTCCAAAGGAACTTTATTACTATGACCGCTTTTCCCAAATCACTAGTAGAGAAACCTCCACAAGGAACTTTATTACTATGACCGCTTTCCCAAATCACTAGTAGAGAAACCTCCACAAGGAACTTTATTACTATGACCGCTTTCCCAAATCACTAGTAGAGAAACCTCCAAAAGGAACTTTATTACTATGACCGCTTTCCCAAATCACTAGTAGAGAAACCTCCAAAAGGAACTTTATTACTATGACCGCTTTCCCAAATCACTAGTAGAGAAACCTCCAAAAGGAACTTTATTACTATGACCGCTTTCCCAAATCACTAGTAGAGAAACCTCCAAAAGGAACTTTATTACTATGACCGCTTTCCCAAATCACTAGTAGAGAAACCTCCACAAGGAACTTTATTACTATGACCGCTTTTCCCCAATCACTAGTAGAGAAACCTCACACAAGTTGACAGACCGGTACCGGTTTCCAGATGTTAACTTTTCGTCAACCCAAGATTGAGGCCTCACAGTATTGTGGTGAGCACACAAGGTACTTTTTTTTTTAATAGGATACCTCAGAATTTGAGCTATTAAATTTTAGCTTTATCATCATATGAATCCTTGGGCCTTAGGCCTCTATTCTTTGCCTCCTTTTTGGGCTTTTTATGCCTCTTTTATGGGCTCTCTTGCCTCTTTTGTGGGCTTTTTTTTTTTATTTTTATTTGTAAGTTTTCATAATTCACAAGTATTAAATTATAAGCAATTGAAAAGTGATTAAAAAAATATTATAATAGTAATAGAAATATTATTTAATATCAAAGACATACTACCTAACTATTGTAACCACCAGAGACAGAAAAATGATACAAGGATCCTCTACCCCAGAACAATCAACACAACATCAAATATCTCTGACCATCAACACCCCATTTCTGGAATACTGCCTGAGTATTGTACAAGTATATGAAAATCAAACTAGATAATTCTCTACCCTAAAATCAATAAGTATCCTAAATGTCAATTCTAAGTGATTAGGATCAAACACTTTATTATTGCGTAGAGCCAGCTAGCCCAGGGGTCGGAAACCTTTTCAGTCGAAAGAGCCAAAAATTACAATTTACCAAATTTTAAAGTTTTTAAAGAGCCACAATTTTTTTGTTGTCAACAATAAATAGTACTCACACAATTAATTTTTTCATTTAAAAAAACGAATATATTAATTCATATAGATAAAATATTTATGGTTTTATTAGATAATTATTTTTTCTTTCGGTAACAACAAAAGCAATTAAACATTTACTTACAACATTAACTTGTACTTCAATACAATTGAGAAAATTCAATGGGAGGTTGGCTTGGCATGGTTTTAGAAAGTTTGGATACATTTGGCTCATGACTTGTTTTTAGTTTCAAACACGACTCTAAATTTTCATTTGTTAGTTGACTTCTTACTGTACTGTTATTTATATATGAATATAACACTTGCTGGCACGAATATGTCGATCTGAAGATAGTCAGTACTTCAAATGCCAAATTCACCTCACTGTAGAGTTCTGGAAGACTATTCCATGCGTCGAATATAGGCTAAGTGCCTCAACTAGAGATTTTTCTTTTGAAGTTGCCATATTTGTTGCGTAACGTAACGTAACATAATATATTCTATTTATACATGTATGTAGTCTGAAAACTATAAACAATACAATAGCAGCCTAATGAGTTTGAAGCTTTTTGGTATTACTTATAGACTACAGACGTTTCTTCAAAAAATAAGATTGTTACGTCTTACGCATTTCATGTGTCAATCTTATCTTATCTTATCTTATATAACACAGACGTTACTTCAAAAAAAGAAGATGATTACGTCCTACGCGTCATGCATTTAGTCATGCATATTAACCAATGACTTAAATTCTGCCAAGTCACTGGTTTTTCTGGCTAGCTCAGGCAACCCATTCCATGCTCTAATAGCACTAGGGAAGAAGGAGTATTTGTACAAATTTGTCCTAGCATATGGGACGAGGAATGTACCTTTATTTTTGTGTCTTTCAGAGTATTTTATTAGATTTTGTTTTGTATTTGAAGATTATGGTTCAGTGTTTTATGTATAATTGCTACTTTACTTTTGAGTCTTCTGTCCTAAAGGCTTCCTAAATTTAGTGATTTTACTAATGGTGTTACCCTAGTCAAATGTGAATATTCGTTTGTTATGAATCTCACTGCTCTATTTTGTGTTTGTTCCAGGTTCTTAATGTTTTCTTGAGTTGAGGGGTCCCAAACGGTGGATGCATATTCTATTATTGGCCTAACCAAGGTTAAATAACATTTTAGTTTTATGTTCTTATTTGATTTATAGACATTTATAGAAATAAACCCCAATTTTTTATATTTTTTTTTATTTTTTTTTATAGTTTCATCAATATGTGGATTCCATGACAGTTTTTCATTTATTATAACACCTAGGTATTTTGCGTTTTTAGTCTGTGTTACTGGTTTGCCATGAATAAGATAAGTGGAATTAATTTGTTTTAGTTTTTTTGTTACTCTTAACAACTGACATTTTTCTGGGTGGAAAGACATGCTCCAATTTGATTCCCATTTCTGTAATTCATCTAATTCTCTTTGTAAAATATCTG
Source organism: Biomphalaria sudanica (assembly GCA_036873155.1). Taxonomy (NCBI): domain Eukaryota; kingdom Metazoa; phylum Mollusca; class Gastropoda; family Planorbidae; genus Biomphalaria; species Biomphalaria sudanica. Next base: position 1,262,087 of record JAZGLO010006690.1, read on the forward strand.
TGTCTTGTGTTGTTTTTATTGTTCTATATATTATGCAATCGTCTGCAAATAATCTGACTTTTGTTCCTGAACTAATGCAATTTGGTAAATCATTTATGTAAATTAAAAATAGTAGTGGACCCAAGACTGTTCCTTGAGGTACACCTGAGTTTACCTTCATTGGTGTTGATTTAGAGCCATTTATTATTACTTTGAGAAGATCATTGGCTTCTAACTCATTTACTTGAAACACCAATCTATAACTATACGTCACAGCCAAAGCACGTAGTGAAGATGCCGTTTCGTCTTGCGTCGAAAGCGAATTAAAACCTACATAAACAACCGACGGCGGCGTCATTTGAGAGCTTCCGACGACTGACGACGCGTGTACTGGGGAGTAGTATAAGGCTGAGATATAGAATCTGTGCCTATTTTTCGTTAAACGATTCAGAACTTTTCTGAAAAACGTTTCGATAAAATAAATGATATTTGCGTATGGAACTAAAGAGCCGCATGTGGCTCGCGAGTCGCAGGTTGACGACCCCGGAGCTAACCCGAACAACCTCTTTTTTTTTTTTTTTTTTTCTGTTTCGTGATTTAAAAAAAAACAACAGAAACCTTGAAAACAAAGTCAAAAATATGCCACTATCCGCTAAAACAGTACAAGATAGAATACCAGCAAATATATAACATTAATGTTTCAAAGTACATAAATAACATTTGATTGTTATATAATTGGTTTCATGGTCATCAATATATATTGTTATAAAATTGCCATGCATAGCGCTACCCTAGATGGTGCGCAGTATTAGAGACTAATGATGTCTTTGTGTAAATAAACATCTGTGTTCGTCGAGTCGACTCCACTGAAGTTATTACAATCTATTGGATAGGCTAAATTTGTTAATGATTATTAAAAGAAACTACAGTGACGTCATATAGTTCATAAAGTATTATCATCAATGGATACAATGACCTCATTCATCAAACAAACAAAAAAGAGAACGGTCACGTGATAATATTGATAAAACAACGGAAAAAAAAACTGCCGAGTGATAACCATTGTTGATTAAAACTAGATCGTAATTTGTATAGAAGAGGTAGAGAATCACGTGGCTAAATGGTGTTTGTTTACGATTGGTGGATGAATTTTCATTGATTTACAAACATGTTTTTGAATTATCTTATTGTAAATTGCGTCCATTTTTGTTGCCTAAATATAGATAAAACGAAACAATTCTTGTGTTTATAGAATTCCTATAGATCAAGAAGATAGTCCTGAATTTTATAGTTAGAAGTTACTACTGGATCCAAAATAAGAAGCACTTTTTTGACGCCTGGAATAAATCGCTTCTTCTGCCTACAAAATCAATCTACGAAGCAGTTTTCTCATCCCTTCTTTATGGATCTGAGACATAGATAGAATACAGAAAGCAACTAAGGATTCTTGATTGCTTTCACTAAAAGTGTCTTCGTTCCATCATGAACATAGAATCATTACGATGGCAAAATCGCACTACAAGTAGCGATGTTGTTGTTGTTTTATTTTGCCGATGCAGGTATAGACATCGTAGAGGGGACTGCTTACTGTTGGACAGCTACGCATGAACAGGGCACATATGCCGTATGGGGGGTTAATTTTTTTGGTGAGCTGAAAGGTAATTTAATAAAATACTCTGAAAGACACAAAAATAAAGGCACATTCCTCGTCCCATATGCTAGGACAAATTTGTACAAATACTCCTTTTTCCCTAGTGCTATTAGAGCATGGAATGGGTTGCCTGAGCTAGCCAGAAAAACCAGTGACTTGGCAGAATTTAAGTCATTGGTTAATATGCATGACTAAATGCATGACGCGTAGGACGTAATCATCTTCTTTTTTGAAGTAACGTCTGTATTATATAAGATAAGATAAGATAACCCTTTAAGTGCTGAGCTGTTTTACAATGAGTTCATACAAAATGGAATAACAATTCTGATGTTAAGAGGCTAAACTACCACACGCGTTTTAAGCAGATTTCAGCTTGCTTTACCTGACCTAGAAGAGAGCACTTGACCAATGCCGCTGATGCACATTTGAAACCAAAAAGGAAATCTATTGCCGAGGACAGACGTTTACCTCAAAAAGAGAAACCTAAACCACGAGTCGACGGTTCTGTCATGCGCTGGATATGTCAAAAATATGTAGGTCACAGTCAGGAATATAAAGGTACGTGAAACACTTCGCTCCTTCTTAATCCTTAGACTAGAGATAGACCTCGTTAGTATTAGAATAGGTCATTGTTGGCCTCCTTCTGTCGTAACGACTATGGTTCATCTCGTAGAACACTTTTTCATGTGTCTGTGGAGGCCTGTTATATCGCAGGTTAAGGTGGCTTTCGCTTTGGTGGTAGAGGAGCCAGCCATTTTTTTTTTGTATGGTATGCGTTTCTTCCAGAGTTGAGGCCCATGTTTTTTCGCTGTCCATAGCTTTCTTGGTCACCATTTCTCTCCACGTAGTGCAGTTTAGGGCTTTGTCTTCCCAATGGTCAGTATCAATGGTCACTTCCTTAAAACTGTGGAGTTCATTAGTTTTTGTGATGCTTAGAAAAAAATTATTTTTGGACATATGACCATATTTTTTTTTTAGATATGACCAATATTTTAACATATGACCAATTACATTTTAAAAATGTGTTTAAATTTAAATAAGGTATTGAACGCAAAAGACAGATAAGAATGGAGTAAGATGGTCGACAAAGGGCTTTCAAGGGATAGTTAAAGGTGAACGTTGGAAATATAATTGATGTTTCTCTTTTGAAATAAATAGGATATGCTTAGAAACAATCATAATCAATAAGTGTGTTTCTATTTTCTTTGAACGAAGTGAATGTGTTCATTGAAAAAAAAAAATCATGCGCAGGGCCTCCACTTACTTCGATTAGTAACCATGTTATAGAACGAGTGGTGTATGCCTGGTTTAAAAAGATGTAGATCTAGGTCAAAACTTGAAGCAACTATAACAACAATTAAAAAAAAAAAAATTAACAAATATCCACAAATCAAGAGAAGAAACTCTTCTACATGTAACTTTTTCTACGATTTTCAAACATAATGTCAATTGTCTACCCCTGATACAAGTTCATTTTTCTCTTCTCTTCTTTAGCCTTAAGGTTTCAATTTCTTCATAATACGCCCACACGCTCCACCGTTCTCTCTCTCTCTCTCTCTGTCTGTCTGTCTCTCTCTCTGTCTCTGTCTCTCTCCTCAATACCGAGTTGTTTTTTTCTTCCGCGTGTCCATCTGGGACATCCTGACGTCATTATCACCGCCAGTAACTCGCGACATTAATAAAACAACGGGGGATAATTTCGTCATGGCACCCATCAGTTCTTTTCCCCTTTGGCAGTTTTTCGGACTGTGGCACATTATCTATAAATAGGAAAAGCTATGTAAATAATAGATTCTAGATCTTTCTTACTCTTCCCCAGATCTTCTTCTTAACTGTTTTCGTTTTTAGGGGAATTAGCGTCTTACAAGCTAAGCACCTGATTATTATTTCTGAATAAGTTGCTGCTGTATCCGTCAAAGAGGACATCGCTGAGATGGTTTCCTGCTATGGTTTTTATTTTACCAGGAGCAGAGAGAGCATAGTTTTAAGGTCAGGGATGTACTCACGACAGAGCGAAACTGTTGGCCGCCCCAGGGCCTCACTCGGTCGTGGGATGTAGCTCCAATACAGCCTGTACAATTAAATCGATGTAGGCGTAATAAACTCTAAATGCTTGGAGTAAACTTGAATAGACCTCTTATAAAAACAAAATTTAATATAACTATTTTTTTTTAAATTTGTACATACTCAACTACAAAGTAGATATAACCTATATAGAAAAAACAGATTAAATGATAATATAAGTCACTACAAATGCACCCTAGTCTCCTCTCTCCTTAACTTCACCCACCCCCCTAATTTATTCATTTGAATTACGGTAGTCCACCTTCTGGACTACACAACCAAAAACATCCGCCATTCTTTCCTCATTATTAAATCAGAAACAGGCACACACACTCCATAACACGCATTTCAAAATTTACATTTTTAAACGAAATATGCAAATAATATTTAAGAAAATAGAAAGAAATGAGAATATTTTTTCTTCAAAAATATGGCGTGCTTTTAGATTTCTTGATATTATTAAGAGCATTTATATTGAATCGTGAAGAAGGTAGGTGCCTACACAATAATCCTGGCACAGATAGGACCTCCACTTACTAAAATCCTGCATTAAGGTTGTTTGACAAAATACAAATGGAAGTTGGGCAGACGATCGCTCCGATTAGTGAGTCACAGGGCAGGAAGTGACGTATAGAGCAAAGGGGGAAAAAAAGTAAAAGTACTGTACTGGCTTGTTTTTTTTCAAAATGGGGGATAGGTGGCCAATTGATGAATTGCTCGATTTCTAAACCGGGGTGGTCAAAATCTCAAATGTAGAATTTCGTAATTTTTTTATTTTTTTTGTGGGTACAACTCTGTGTTCACCTAACTCTAATAATAAAAGTTGCTGTGCTGATCTTCATTGAAGATTTAAAATATGTCCACACCAGCTTGCATAAAGTTGAGGTCGTCGCTAGTGACAGATTTTAAAAGAGACAACCTGCCGCCCAATGCACCGTACGGCGCAGGAGGAGTTAAGTCTAAGTAAATCAAAGAGTGTATGTAATGTTGTAAAAATGTTGTTTGTAAAATGTTTTACATGTTTCGGATGTTCCTTCAGAGTTGAAGATAATTACTTCCTAGTCCAAACCTCCCGCAGGACGACGGGGGATGGGAGCGGACAGGGTTTGAACCCTGGACCATTGATAAATCTGAACGACAGTCCAGCGCGCAAACCGCACGACCAGGCAGCCATCCCATGTTTATTGACAAAATTTGACCAATTTTAATATAAGCACAGACAAGAAATAGCGTCCGCTAGATCCTAAACAACTTACACCGAATTGACATTGGTTCCCTGGCCAATTCTGTTCCGCTTCAAGTAATTTTTGTTCTTTTTCATACCGTTAGCTTGACTTTAGCTGTACTTAAAGTCACGTGCCACTTATTGATGAATCCTTCACGCTCGAGCTATTTACAAGTCCACAGTACTCACGGCGCAAGGGGCTGGGATGCGAGCGCATTTTTTTGTTTTGCCGCAGCCGTTGGGGGCTGATGCTGAAAGATTCCAGCGCCCTTGACGTCATGCGACATTTGTCGGGAATCTTTTTTCTTCTCCCCAACCGTCCCCCCCCCCCCCCCCCCACAAAAGCGCTGTCGCGCTTGGCTGGAAATGGTATGTGTGTGTGTGTGTGTGTGTGTGCCTCTGATTGTTGGGGGAAAGGGGGGAGAAAGGAAAGTAAACTAGAAAAGGTTCGCCAATGGATGGTGGGGTAGGGGGGGGGCTTTTATTTGTGGCAATCGTAGTGTAATAAGACTGATGATTGGTAGAGAATTACTCTCCCCTGGTCCCCCCCCCCCACCCTCCATCTACGGGGCGCGCTTGAATTCCATTTCCCCCCCTTTCTTCCTCCGCTTCGTGAATCGCGGACGAGTGAGCGGCCCCTGTGTGATGACTCGTCTGTGAACAGTGACACAGAGATAAAGTTAACGGCATGCATACTCACACACACACAAACACACACACACACATTTATAGCGAGTAATGCCGCCCCCTCCCATCCATCTTTTTCATTAAACTCTTTTCAACAAAATAAAAACTTAAAACGGAAAAAAAAAGACTAAAAAAAAAAAAACAAAAATAGCAGGGACATTTTAGAGTATGTTTATGTTTGTGCGTGTGTGTGTGTGAGAGAGAGAGTGACAGTGAATGACTGTGGCAGTGTCCATGGCCTGGGCGTTCTGGTTTTTGTTGAAGAATTCCGAGAGAGAGAGAGAGAGAGAGAGAGAGAGGGAGAGAAATGAAAGTGGAACCTCTACTTATTCCCAACCGGCTGGAACAGTTCCACACAAATGTATTGATCCTGTGTTGTAGTTTCCCTTTTCTCTATACAGCTTGTCACCTGTATTTTGAATTCATTTGTTGGCGTTTTTATTTTTAAATTGTGCTTCAAGTCTCTCCCTTCGGCAGAGCGGCAGCTTCCTTGTCCAAGAATCGTAGTTCACATCTTGGTATTTGCTTGTATTGGTCTGGGAGTTCAAACCAGGCAGGAATTTTGTTTTTCAAAATTGGATGTTAATTTCTAACCTAAGGTGAGCTGGAGTTGTCTAATATAAATGTTTTTACCTAGATTGAATATTATTATTTGCGCATAGATCAATGATGCTCCTAAATAGATTCTCAAAATCTTGTTCTGTTCGGTCACGATTTTTTTGTATTTTCACTTCAAAGAACATTGTATACAGTAATTGTTAGAAATCAGAAACAGCTGAGTAGAATGTGTATATATGTGATAGCTACTTAGATTACTCTGCGGGTCCCATGACCGGATGATTGTAACTAGGGTATCGCTATATTGGACAATACGTTTTATTGCCTATCTAGGAGTAATATCTTTGTGTCAATCTTTGAGTATAACGTCACTTCCTTAAAACTGTGGCGTCATCAGTTTTTGTGATGCTTATAAAGAACTTATGGGACAGATTATCTTTAATTAAAATATGCATTCTACGATACAGCATTGTCCTGAAAACTAGGTCCGAATGTGGGCCCTAAAGGTGTCCGAGTTTGTCGAAATATAGTTACCTGAAATGTTGTTGAACAAACGAAAAGTACATAGTTTACAAAGAAATATATCTTTAATGACATTTTAACTATAATTAATGAATGCAGTAACAGTGTTATGTGATAGGCCTTGATCTTGTAGTTGTTTGATGGCTGCCTGACTTCGACAGATTACTCAGAAAATGTTTGAGTTTCTTGTACGAGTGTGTTAGGTGCCTTTAAACTACTACTTTTAAAAGCATTAAAAACTTTTATTCACAATATTTTTTTTGAGATAAAGGTATCTATTATTAGCAATTAATGAGTTAACATCACACAAACCTTTACGCTAATGAGACAAGTGAAATATGTGTACAATAAATAATTAATACTCAATCATTAAGTATTGACTCTTTATAATCATTAATAAGTCATAACCATTTAACAAAATTAAGAAATTCTACAATTTATAGCTTTAGGACGAAATTTGTAACAATGAAGACATTTGATGCCTTGTCTTACCTTCTTTCTCTCACTAGCTTTAGATTGACGATCTTTCATATGAATGTCTTGATACCAACAAGTAACTCCTAACCACTTTTCGTATTTTATATGTTAGGACAAATTTATAGAAGCTCTGTTTCTTCCCTTCGGCCGTTAGAGCATGGAACAGGTTGTCTGACTTGGAAAAGTAAAACCAGCACTGTTTTGCATTCTGGATCTTTTACTTCTTAAACTTGTTTCCTGTTTGGAACTCTGGGAATAGAGTAGAACCTGTTCCTCTTCCTTTAACACTATCAGGCCCATTACTCCTGCGATTATTTATATTTCTATAATCTAGGTTATTACACATTCTCCATATGACATACCACCAGGGCCGGATTTAAGTATGTGGAGGCCCAGGGACAGGATTTTTGTGGAGGCCCCTACAATGTTTCAAAAGCTTGAATAAAGATTCACTTATGAACGAAAAAAAAAATATCTAAAAGCATGCTATATCTTAGAAGAAATATATAGAGTTTATGTAAATTTAATCTCACTTTCCTTTTTAAACAATATTTAATATGCATATTTTACTTTTAAAAGTGTATACTTTTTAGTTTGTGGAGGGTAAGGCCCTTAGTAGACGCACTGCCACTGCTGTATTTACTTATTCCGAGCATGGTAGAAGCGTACACATTTTAATCTTGGTATTTTTCCAGCTGTAAAAATGCGAAAAAATAATGAAAAAAAAAAACAAAACAAAAAAAACTAAAATTGTCTGACTCGTCGAAATTCGAAAACATTTTTCTCTTTTGTGGAGGTTCCTTTCTTGTGAAGGCCCCGAAACTGTATCTCTGCCTCTGCCGTCCCTTAAATCCGACACAGTTTACCAGGAAAAGAACATGATTAAAGGAGAATGTTGTAAGTCAATAGTTAGGAAACGCGAAGATGTCTTCTGGAAAAGCTGAGTGGAGAGCCGTCGTTGCGCGCTTCGTCACACGGAGTGAAGATGGAGTGATGTTATTAAGTTTCACACTTAAAAACTTAGCCCGCTAACCATTCAAAGTGAAAAAGGAATTAGTGTCACTGTCCACTTGGTAATATTAGCGAATGAACATAAGCTCATGTCGGGCTAGCACAGCATGTTCTATTTATAGAATTTAAAATTCCATTTATAGAAATTGCACACTCTGCAAACGCTAAGCAATTCAAACCATTTCTAAAAATAGTTTTTTGTTTTCATATCCAACCTATTTTTAGCTGGCTGCTAAGGAGAGTTGCGATTGTGGCTGCGTTGTGTGTCTGTCGCGTTCATAGACAAAAAAGTGCTACTGAACACCTGGCTTTAACAGACAATCCTTCGTGCTCAAAACTGATACTACGATCTTCTTAGCTTTTTATATATATGATTAATAGTTGGGTAATCAAATGTGTGCTTAAACTGTATTTAGTTTTAAAAAAACATACAAGGGAGGCGATTCAAGATAATGCCACACCTCGGCAACGTATACAGTAAATACTGACTAAAAATAAATTAAAACAAAGTCGTGCTCCATAGCGTTCTGAATACTCTATAGTCTAATCTCTGTTGTGGATCAAAGTAAAGATTACGTATCTGCGAGGTACTCTATAGTCTAATCTCTTTTGTAGACCAGGGTAAAGATTACGTATCTATACTCTAATCTCTGTTGTGGATCAATGTAAAAATTACATATCTACTAGGCATTCTATAGTCTAATCTCTGTTGTAGACCAGGATAAAGGTTACGTTTCTGGGAGGTACTCTATAGTCTAATCTCTTTTGTAGACCAGGGTGAAGGTTACGTATCTGGGAGGTACTCTATAGTCTAATCTCTTTTGTAGACCAGGGTGAAGGTTACGTATCTGGGAGGTACTCTATAGTCTATTCTCTGTTGTGAATCAAAGTAAAGATTACGTATCTGCGAGGTTTCCATGCTCAAGTCAGGTTTCGAACCCCATCTCACTGGGCAGGTAGTTATGTGGTTTTTGTACTCAGCCAAACATTACAGTTTTATTTAACATACCACCTAACTTGGCTACTGTCATTGGTTGTTTGTTTTTTTAACTCACGCAAAAATGTTCAGCATCATTGACTTTTTAAGTGGCTCTATCGACTCACTCATTTCACATGAACGCGAGCATGTTAATTTATTTTAAGTAATACAGTAATTTCTATTATTAAGTATAGTAAAATCTTCGACATTTTCCATTTTCTGATTAAAAGTATTACATCTCCGTAGAGCTGCGAACAGGTAGTGATCTTCTGTGTGGGATGACTGGAGACAGGATTTATGGTTGCGCAACGGATGTCAGAGGTTTTGTAATATTCTAGATCAGGAGTTCTCAGCCTGTGGATCGCGACCCCCTTGGGGGTCGATTGACGATTTGCCAGGGGTCACCAAAACCATCACTAAAAGTCTGTTTTTCTATTGCTGTATGTGTGTGAGCGGGGGGGGGGGGGTCGCGGCAGAGTGGGGGGGGGATTGTAAAAAGGGGTTGCCGAGCTTAAAAGGTTGAGAACTGCTGTTCTAGATTCTAGAATCAGATTTTTCTGTACAGCGTTGCTCACAGCTTTTGTCTGTTCTCTGGGTCTGAGCAAAGGTAGAGCTTATCGGGCAGACCAAAAAGAAAAGTTTCACTGATAACCGCCGTCCAAGAATGCATTGCAAGAGTTACGAAGATCACGGATGTTTGGTTGCAAGAGTTACGAAGATCACGGATGTGTGGTTGCAAGAGTTACGAAGATCACGGATGTGTGGTTGCAAGAGTTACGAAGATGCAACTTGTAGGATTATTTTTTTTTTTAAATGGCCAACAAAATAGCAGATCCAAAATATGAGAAGTTTCTCTGGTAGATGAATTACCAACATGGCTGCAGATTATATTGATACTTCCGGTAAATGACGTCGTTATGCAGACTCGATGTGTAGTTTTGGGATGAGCCTCAGGGGGAGACAACCAATCATCTTAACTTTTCCGCGCTCCTTGCCCAGGACACGTAAAAACCTAACAAGAAAAAAACAACATTAAAAACAATAGTTTAAAAAAATACAATACCTCGTTTATACATCTTATAGAGTCTAGAGCAATGATTCCCAAAGTGGGACTTCCAAGGGGTCTACGAAAGTGAGAAAAGGAATTGGGGGTCTATGAGATGTAAATGAGGGTCTACGAGAGTGAATCACGATTTCAGTAGGTCGTGATTTAAATTAAAATCTTAAAATATTGGAATTAACAATTATCTTATACAAATATAAATTATTTGAAAAATTATTGTAGAACCTTATTTAAATAGCTTAATTTAGTCTACAGGGAATTTATTTTTAACATAGTCATATTTAATTATGAAATTTCACAGTGGTATTTATGTGTGAAAATTTAGCTTCTTTACATGTTGAACTTATATTGTCTATCCGTAATTTATGCAACAAAGTGTTATTTACTGACACTTTGAAACCACTAAAGTTGGAGGGTGTTTTTTTTTTTGACGATGCCATCTTAATAAAAAAGATGTAGATTTGAAACGCTTTTGAAAAATCAATAATATAGTTGAGAAAAGATCTATAGTGGACAAAAACTTCGCTTTGGCATCAGAAAGAGAAGATAATGGTCTGCAAGTGTCTTTCTTAAACAATCTTTTACTTATTGCGAAATTTGGAAAAAATCACACAATAGGCGAAAAAATGATTTTGGCATGCGATGAAGAAGTATTTAAAACTATTAGGTCCACAAAGCTACATCTGATTGTATTACAAAATTCCTTTAAGCAACAAAACAATGCAAAGGTCTATTGATGAATTGAGTTCTTAATACAAGTGAAACGAGTCAATATTGTCTGGTAATAAAATAATTTTATTGGCGAATGTTTGTTTTATTATAGATAAAGAAATCCACGAAAAGCTTCTTTTTGCAAAAACTGAAATCAATATTGAATGTTTTTGAAAGACTACTATAAAGAAAAAGCACTCCCTTTAACTATAATGCCAGTAGCAACGAATGGAGCACCTTTCATGGTTGGGTCTTATTGTGCATAGTGAAAAAATGGCAGATGCTTGAATATCTTCAATTTGTTATTAACGCAGTTAACCCAAGCAACACATTAAATAGCTTGCTCAAATGTGTTGAGAAAATAACCAGAACTTTCATCAGTTCTTCCTTCACACTGAAGTGTGATGGTTGTCGAAAAGCTTTATTTTCTTTTTTTTCTTCTTGACAATGTATCAAAGTTCTTGGATGTCAAAGATCTTATTTTAAAACGAAATTTAATTCGGTGATAATTGTACATTGCTTTTTTTAACAGACTTGTTTCATAAATTCTATTAGGTTAACTTACATGTGGTCATTGGCGTAGCCAGGATTTTTTCTGTGGGGGATTTTTGCAACCCAACCTCACCCCCAGCTACGCCCATGCATGTGGCCACCTAATTCCTAATGTCCATTAGACATCGTTGAAAAAAAAACACACTGGAAGTTCATAAATCAGAAAAATTTAATTCAGCAATATTTAGCTAACCAGGGGGTCTACCGAATCCTGGAAAACATGCCAAGGGGTCTACGAGCCAAAAAAGTTTGGGAACCACTGGTCTAGAGCGATTATTTTGCTCTTAAAAACTAAGAAATGCTAGATTAAAAATAAAATACCCCTCCCTACCCACCCACTCCCATCCCCGAGTTAAGTCAATGTATAAACCACCCCTTCCAACCTTGGATATCGTACTGTAGGCTTGGACTAGGCATCTATAATATAATTTATAATATTTTTAATGATTAATGTCTTAAACTCTTTAACGAACAGAGCCTATATGCAGAAATACCAAAAGACATCTGCTCAAGAAAGTTATTATCTAGTCATGGAACTGATCTAGTCCTCTAGCCAAATCAAATTTTCCTATCTCTACTTTGAAAAATTATAACGGTCAAGCTAGAGTTTTTTCAGTGTGGCCACGAGCTATCAATCCTTTTTCTAACGATATATATCTACAATCAAATAGCGAGAATGTTCCCGGTTTTTCCCTACTAAGAATGTGTGACTGGAATAGAGGCATTGTAAAGTTCTGTTATCTGTTTGTGTTAGCTGTTTATGTAAGCTGTTTATGTTAGCTGTTTATGTTAGCTGTCTATGTTAGCTGTTTATATTAGCTGCTTATGTCAGCTGTTTATGTTAGCTGTTTATGTTAGCTGTTTATGTTAGCTGTTTATGTTGGCTGTTCTTGTTAGCTGTTTATGTTAGCTGTTTATGTTAGCTGTTTATGTTAGCTGTTTATGTTAGCTGTTTATGTTTACTGTTTATGTTAGCTGTTTATGTTAGCTGTTTGTGTTGGCTGTTTGTGTTAGCTGCTTATGTCAGCTGTTTATGTTAGCTGTTTATGTTAGCTGCTTATGTTAGCTGTTTGTGTTAGCTGTTTATGTTAACTGTTTATTTTACTTTCGACTATTTCAGACAATTATTTTTAATCACGTGACCTCCAGTCTTTTATTCACAAATTGATTTCACGTAACAACTAGACTGACGTGATTTACAATTATGTCTGAATGTGATGAGATTCAGCCATAATTATTTCTGGAAAAAAAACAACCCACACTTTAACAAAAAAAATAATCCATTAGTTCCTCAGAGTCTACAAGAAAACTTAATTAAGCCGCCTGGATGTTGTCGTGGTAATTAAAAAAGGGTCGAAGACATACTCAGCAGAAGCTTGACAACAAGTAGGTCTGATTAAATTTTAATGGCTCATCTACCATCGAGCTTACAAGAATGTATATGTTGGATATGGGGGGTGGGGGTGGATAAAGAATTAAACGTTGATCAGACAGTTTACTGGAGGCGAGATGGCTGAGTGGTAAAGCGATTGTCTTACGAACCGGGGGTCCCGTAGTTGAATCTTGGTGAATGCTAGGCGAATGCGAGATGTTTAGGGTACCTGTGAGTCCACCCAGCTCTACTGGGTACCTGATATTAGTAAAGGCAGTTGGTCGTTGAGCTGGTCATATGACACCCTCGTTAACCTTGGGCTACAAAAAAAGATGGTCTTCACATGTACATCATCTGCCCGATAGATCGCAATATCTGAAAGATGAACTTTACTTACAGGCAGTTTATTGGTGAATCTTTAAATCTAATTAAATTTAAGTCTTAGAGGATGTTTTGAATCTCAAAGAATGTCGGACGTAAAACCTGTTCTATATGTTTTGAATTAGTTTTCAACGATGGCCGCTTGGTATGCGTTCTGAATGCGTCGGGAAGGTCCAGAGTTCGAACCACCGCTTCCAATCTCAGCCTAAGCCTCTATGATATAATTATCTTCATTTATGGAAACAGGTGGAAGGCGTGCTGGTCGAGTTGTAAAGCGCTTGGCTGCCGAACCAGAGGGTCCCGGGTTCGACCCTGGTGAAGACTGGGATTTTTAATTTCGGGATCCTTAGGGAGCCTCTGAGATTGCATGGTCTGAAAGGGGAAACTACTTTACTATGGTAACTGATAAGACATTGAATACACTGACGTGCAATAAGTAAGCGGGATATTGTCTTCCAGACCAGACTATTATGTTGAACTTTTTCTGTAAGGTCAGGCTATAAATAGAATATTCTATCGCTTTCATTGGTCAATTGACGTCGTTGGCGTCACGTGGTTACATTGGCATTTTTAGACAACAGCGGCTCGATGGTTTAGGTGTGTTATGTCTTATGTTCTGTCTATGTTATGACTTTTTTATGTCTATGTTGTGTATGTGTCTATCTTTGTTAAGTCCATGTCTAATACCGAAGTGAAAATAATTTTTATAAGTCAGAAGGAACTTTGGGACAACAATTGTAAGCCCAGACAATGTATTCAGTGGACAAAAGCTAGTTTTAAACAGTTAGAGAGAGAGAGAGAGAGACAGACAGATGGATAGATAGACACAGTGGCGTAGCTGTGGGCCCGGGATCAAGAATATCTTCGTGGGCCCGGGTTCAACTCGCCTAAATAAGACAAATGTAGTGTATGACAGAACAATTGAGTCCTCTGAATGTATGGGTACATTACATTGACCAAAAGACATTCCAATACTCTATGCTTTATGTAGATCTTGCTGCTCATTTTCCAACATTCACGACACAACGCTGACTGCGCTGACAATTTTGTACTTGACGATAAGCTGAACAATGTTATCGAATGTTTCCAGTTTACCTCTAAGTACTATAGTTTCAGGAGGCTCTGTGGCTGAGCGGTAAAGCGCTTGGCTTCCGTACCGGGTCCCGGGTTCGAATCCTGATGAAGACCAGGTAAACTGGAGAACATCAGGATTTTCATGCGTAAGTTCTCACGTGAGCTCCAACTAGTCAAGAGTCATGGGCCCAAGTACAATGAGCCCCTTTGCGCAAATCGTTGCTACGCCACAGGGTGTGGGCCCCTAATGGTCGTAAGCCCGGGTTTACTGAACCCTCTCGCGCAATGGATGCTACGCCACTGGATAGACATATATATAGATAGTTGAATGGAGATAGATAGATAGATAGATAGATAGATAGATAGATAGATAGATAGATTCAGAGCCATTAAGTCTTCCATTCCAAACTCTCTCTAATCTAAATTGTGTAAAAAAGAATTTCCTTTACCATTAAGATGAACATAAAGATAAACATTTATCATCTGGAAATAAGAGTCCCAACTCCCACGTATAAAAATTATTTATTAAAGAAAAAAAAAAAACTATTTCCAACCTATGACGCCAGAGACCTACAGACATAGTCGCAAAAATCGATATTTTACATTTAGTTTCCAAAAGGCATCATCCATAGATTCTAGTTGCATAACCAAGTCAGTGTTCAATGTAAATATTTTTTTTTTCTCTTTAACCGCTTTTAAGTCAGAAATAACTTCAGAAATGATTAGTTATAGGGTGCACATGTCGTCTGCTCTAAGATTCTAGGTCAGTTAGCTCTGACCATTGTCCGTTGATAGCGAATTGTTGGTAGTCGTAAAAATCTGTCTATAATTATGGTCAAAAATAATAATCAGTCTATAATTATGTTTTATTGCTATTGATACAAATATAGAATTCTAAAAAATATTTCATTAACACTTTCCTTGCATTTTAAACATGAGGCTGATTCGAATTAATTACATTTACAAAACAAAATTGAGGGTTTCTTAGAGTGGCCTGGTAATTCCGAATGTGCGCTGGTTCGGGTGTCTCGATGGTCTAAGGTTCGTTTTATACCAAAACCAATGGCATTACCTGTCCTTCTGCGGAAGGTTTGGACTAGGAAGTAGATTTTCTTCAACTCCGAAGGAACATCCGAAACATGTCAAACATTTTACAAGCATTTTACAAACATTTTACAGATTTGAAATCTCTCTCTCTCTCTTTACCCCTCCCTCTCTCTCTCTTTCTCTCTTTCTCTCTCTTTCTCTGTCTCTCTCTCCCCCTCTCTCTCCCTCTCTCTCTCTCTCCATCCCTCCCTCTTTCTCTCTCTCTCTCTAGTGTGGAAAGCGTCGAAAGTCAACCGTGAAATTGCTTCACATAACAATAACTAAAACTTTCTGAAGAGCTCAAACTTTTTTTTTTAGCGCTGGTTTTCTAGTTTTGTTGCTGTCTTTAACGGAACCGGAAGGGAAAATGACCGTTACTAAGGCTAATGGCTACAAAAAGTCAGGACAAATAAATGATATCGGAAACAAAACTGTTTGAAAATAAAGATCAAGAAACAAAATAAAACTGTTTAAAATATTAACAAATCAACGAAACAAAACTATTTAAAATGTGGACGAAGAAACGAAACAAAAATGTTTCTAAAAAGTAAGAAAAGGAAATGAAACAAAACTCTCTTTAAAATACGTCTGAAAATCCAAAAACAAAACGGATTAAAAATTAGGACCGAAGCAAATAAATAAAAATTATTTGGAATAATAACAGCCGAAATTAATTTCAAAATAAATTCGTCTTCATTCAAATAATAAATACTGACAAAACTAAAAATCAAAAACATTTTTTTTTTAGCTTTTGTTTCTATTTTTCGGCTCTACTCTCTCGTTTCGTTTTCGTTTTTTTTTTAGTTCTCTCTTTTTGTTTTGGTCAAGTTTCCATTATGTTATATCCGTCTCACAGACCTATACTATGGCTCCTAAGACTGCTTTATTGATCCTTACGAAAATGTGTTGTGATTACAAGGACTCTTTTCTCATATAAAGACAACGCAACAGAAAAATACACATAAATACTACAGACAACATAAAGAGTTCATTCAGCGACTACACACAGGTATCTTGGTGCATTTCATGTTCCCTGATCAGTGAGTGGCGGTGATAGAGTCTGACTGAGTGAGTTGGATCCTGAATCACTGTTTACGAAGTTTTTCAAGAGTACGGGCCGAAACTGGAGTGGCAAAGGCTGAATTGCTTCATTCTAAGCTGCTTTGTTCTGATGGAGATTGGTATTTAGATCTACAAATTAGAAGGGAATAAAAAAGCGGACATACGGGCCAAAGATGGAAAAATGAACAAACAAATGAAAGTCCCTCTCAACCCAGAAGAAATGATGAAAATAATAGAGTGTAGAAGAAATGAGAATTGGACCAGCTCACATCCCAATTACAAGAATAAGGACGCCTATAAAAAGCTATTTCGACATGACCAACGCATAATTTTTCGACTCAGAACCGGACAAAACAGAATGAGACAGCATATATTCCGGAAGCTTAAAGTCGGGACAAGCGAAACCTGCCTTTGTGGAGCATCACGAGAGAATGCTGACCATGTCCTTCAAAGATGCATACTATATCAAGAGGCCCGAACAAGACTCTGGTCCCAAAACCCTCCGATAGAAAAACAAAACTATACGGAGAGATGCCTGATTTCGGAAACCACTATGCGGTTCATCTCAGATATAGGATTACTGAGATCTGAACCCTCCGACATGCAAGATGATAACGACAACGAAGAGAAGAAGATCTACGAACTCGCGAACATTATCTACATGAAATCTACATGAAATCTACACTCACCTAGGCTAACAACCAGGCAACAGAACATGCCATTACTTTTTATCTTTGCGTCTCCACTGGCTTCATAGATCTCCATTCAAGTCTGCTGGGATATGTCACCCCCGTTTTTTACATTGATTAGTTACAAAAGCCCTGATGAAATGACGTTACCACTTTCATTATTATTTATTTCATTTATTTTGTTTTGAGCTTAGAGTTTAGACGAGAGAGTTGAGCTTTTAAAAAAAAATTCGTCTTATTATTATTCTTTTTTTTAATATATATTCCATTTGGATCAATTTGTTTCCCTGTAGGAAGGGAGCTCATCCACACTCAGAGGGGTCTTAGAATAATGTTGGAGTCTATTATCTGTAACACCATGGGTGTCCCTGGAGGGGTTACTCTGAGACAGGGGGAAAACGGGGATATGTGTGGATGTCTTCCGCTTGATAGTGTGTGGTTGTGTGTGGGTGTTTATAGGTTTTGTTGTTTCGACGATTGTTTATTTCGATGTCTAGTTTATTCCTGTGGATCCATGTGAATGATTCTGGATTCATGTGAATGATTGTGGATTCATGTGAATGCTTGTGGATTCATGTCAATAATTATGGATTCATGTGGATGCTAGATCCGAGATTAGGTGTTGGAGAAATAGCGTGTACAAACCTTTTACCAAACAGACAGACAGACAGACAGAATGAGTTGATATAAGCTTTGTAAAAACAACAACACGAGTAATTGCGTTCCTACTTTGCGTAAAACCAAAAAAAATGTGACCTTCTCTTCCACACAGTTTTGGCATTTCCATACAAAGTTCCGTCATAGATGAAATAGGAGATAGGAAGGAAGGGGGGGGAACAAGATGGACGTCAGAAAGGAAATAAAGTCATAGCACTACATTCACTACAAAAACTTCTCTTATCGGTAATAGTTCTGGTCCCGAAGATTTAATGTTTTCACTTACAAAAATATTAAGAAAGAAAAGGTTAAAGGTTAAATGTTAAATGTTAAAGGTTAAAGGTTAGGGTGGGGGGGTGCTAACAAATAATCAAAAGTTAGGAAAAAATAGTAGGGCAAATACATGTTGGGGCAATCAAAAGGAAAAAAAAAGGAAGCTAGGGCAACAAATGTTGGGGCAATCAACAACAACAGGGAAAAAAACTGTTATTCAATGGATACCGGCACATATAGAACTAGAAGGAAATGAGAAGGCACACTCAATCGCCAAGTGTGGTAGAGCAAACACACACTTAAACATTCCAAAAAAAAAGAAATGAAGAAACTAATATTGAACAGAGTAAACGAGAAATGGACAAGCTCTCATCCGAATCACAAGATAGACGACTCCTATTATAAGCTATCCCGACAAGATCAACGTCTAATCTAATCTTTCGACTCAGGACCGGACACAAAAGAATGAGGCAATATATGTTCCAGAAGCTCAAAATTGGTACCAGTGAAATCCGACCATGTTTTTCAGAACTGCTGTCTTTACCAAGAGACCCCAACAAGACACTGGCCCCCCCCCAAAACACCCCAGTAGAAAGACAACTATATGGAGAGCTCTCTGATTTGGAAACCACTGCGCAGTTCATCTCATATATTGGTCTAGTCATCTGAACGCTGTAACATAAAAACGAGAAAAAATGTTTGTAAAATGTTTTACATGTTTCGGATGTTCCTTTAGAGTTGAAGATAATTACTTCCTAGTTATAACCTCCCTCAGGACGACGAGGGATGGGAACGGGCAGGGTTTGAACCCTTGACCATTGATAAATCTGAACGACAGTCCAGCGCGCAAACCGCACGACCAGGCAGCCTTCCTTGGAAGAAGAAGAAGCTAGGGAAAAAGAGTACAGCAAGAAAATGTTAGAGGAAGCAGATATACAGTCACAGCCGGGTTCGCCACCAGTGAACCTTCACGTACATACTCCTTTCACTCGCTTAGCTATAGGCTTTGAATCTAGTGAATTGCATTCTGGATCAATTTTTCTCTTAACCGGGAAGCGGAACATAAAAAAAAAAAAAATTGACTATAAATATATATCTAATTATTAGACGAGGGGGAAATTGGGGGGGGGGATGGCAAATTAAGAGGAAAAAGAGAGTGTGGGGGGGGGGAGGCAATTTGCAGTTCGCTAAGTGACGCAGTTCAGATGGAAAATTGCGTTGCTGCTTATTATTTTGCATACAAACGCGTAGGCTTACAAGGGTGTAGTGGGGCCGGACTGACTGAACGTCAAGATATGGGACTCAGATTAATGCGCTTAATTTGGCTGTGAGGCCTGTGCTGATAAATAGTATTGTTTGTTCACTAGCTGCCTCTCTATAGTGAGACAAAGTGAATGTGTGTAAAAAAAAAAGCGAAATATAAAAATACATAAGATAATGAAAGTTTATATGTACCAATGCAGACGTACGCCCATATACTGTTAGGTCTATTTCCCTCTTTCTATATCAAACAAAATTAATTAATTGGCACTAAGTAATTGGTTAATTTATTGATTTTGTTAGAAAAAATGAATAATTTTGCAAAGTTTCAACTTAATCAGACAATGGGAATTGGGAAAAATAAAGTGTACAAAATGTGTACCAGACAGAGTTAACATAAGCTTTGTATAAGCAATAACATGTTTCATACTGATTTAAACAAACTGTTGCAAAATACCTTTTACGTATTGCGAGCTTGACGTTTAGCCACCTAAAACTGATCTAGCAATCTTTCCCTACATTTCTAAGAAAATTCAAATTCAATAAGAATCTTGAACTCTAATGTCAAGGTCGTGCTACTGTATGGGTCTAAAACATGGAGAGCAACCGAACCAACAAAACAAAACAAAACAATACAAACCTTCATCTGTTTGAGAAATACATTTATACAGTGGAAAGACATAGTACAAAACACTAAACCGTGGGAGATGGGCGGATAGAGAAATAGACAGGTGAAGATCTCAGAAAGAACGTGGAGATGAGCGGACAGAGAAATAGAGAGGTGAAGATCTCGGAAAGAACGTGGAGATGAGCGGACTGAGAAATAGAGAGGTGAAGATCTCAGAAAGAACGTGGAGATGGGCGGACAGAGAGATAGAGAGGTGAAGATCTCAGAAAGAACGTGGAGATGGGCGGACAGAGAGATAGAGAGGTGAAGATCTCAGAAAGAACGTGGAGATGGGCGGACAGGGAAATAGACAGGTGAAGATCTCAGAAAGAAAGTGGAGATGAGCGGACAGAGAAATAGAGAGGTGAAGATCTCAGAAAGAAAGTGGAGATGAGCGGACAGAGAAATAGAGAGGTGAAGATCTCAGAAAGAAAGTGGAGATGAGCGGACAGAGAAATAGAGAGGTGAAGATCTCGGAAAGAAAATGGAGATGAGCGGACAGAGAAATAGAGAGGTGAAGATCTCAGAAAGAAAGTGGAGATGGGCGGACAGAGAAATGGAGAGGTGAAGATCTCAGAAAGAAAGTGGAGATGGGCGGACAGAGAAATAGAGAGGTGAAGATCTTAGAAAGAAAGTGGAGATGAGCGGACAGAGAAATAGACAGGTGAAGATCTTAGAAAGAACGTGGAGGTGGGCGGACAGTGAAATAGAGAGGTGAAGATCTCAGAAAGAAAGTGGAGATGGGCGGACAGAGAAATAGAGAGGTGAAGATCTCAGAAAGAAAGTGGAGATGAGCGGACAGAGAAATAGACAGGTGAAGATCTTAGAAAGAACGTGGAGGTGGGCGGACAGTGAAATAGAGAGGTGAAGATCTCAGAAAGAAAGTGGAGATGGGCGGACAGAGAAATAGAGAGGTGAAGATCTTAGAAAGAAAGTGGAGATGGATCGGTCACAACTTCAGAAAAGATGCCAAGAAAAAGAGCAGGGAAGCCTTTAAAAGACTAACCTGAGACTGTGCAGTGCGGCATGTTTTTACAGGGGCTCTATGATTTATGAGATACACATAGAGCAGATGATGATTTTGAAAAGAATTTTTTTCAATATGTTACATTAGGGCCTCAAAGAACCAGACCAGCCCGTGAAAATTTTGGCGGTCGATCCTATCAACAGAGTCCAATCAAAGTACCTCTATTAATTTGTACAGTGCAGGACTGTAGCCTCACTAGGGCGGCCGTCATTTGGTGCCCTCTTGCACTACGGGACCACCTAGTGACGCCACTGCTTCAGAACTTATTTATGAGCTACACACACGTTTCTTGGGGGGGGGGGAACCTATCCGAGTTAGTTACTTATCAATTAATAGTAATTATGTTAAGTTAAAGATCTATTATTTCATTGTTTATTGACTACTTAATTGTAAAACGTCTTAATCCATCTAAGTATCTGAAAATCAAATTTTGCACTGAAATATACAATACCTTGACATTATAATTAAATGGCCATTCAAATATCTCGAATGGCTTAGGGTTTTATCAAACCTAAATCCGGCCCTGGATATGTATTAGAATTAACATTACAACCATTCTGCATTTTTTTGCATTGCACTGACAATTTATGTTGCTTCTAATGTGTAAACGTTGCTATTTTGATTATATAGTTTTATGATATGTTATCATCTGGATATCTACTGTAATTACGTTCATGTACGTATTGTTATTGTGTCCATCTGTTAAATTAAATCAACAATTATCAATTTGTAGTGGTTGCCAACTTTGCATTTCCAGGGTAAACTAGTACGCTCTATCCTTACCAATAGGCCTACATGGTTGGAATCTGTTGAGCTGAGTGTCCATTAAAAAAAAAACAGCAGAAATTGAATAATTAAAATGTTTTCACCAGGATTTGAACTTGAGACAACTCGAAGTTTCACTGCTAGGCTACCACATCTCATGTATTCTCAAGGTTAATTAGGACCATTTTAATATGAAAAAAAAAACTTAACAGGAAGTCTTTTAAGTTAATCCCCCCCCCCCCAAAAAAAAATAAAATGGAAATAGATTTAAATAGAAGCATCTGGATTAGAAGAACAACACAAGAATTGCTGTGGTACCACCTGACTTAAGCAGCCATTCCTTTTGGGTAATGGTCATACCAGCTTGAATAAATGTACAACTTGTAACCTGTGCTATTTGGGCACGTTCTTTGTGAAGACTCGAATTAAGTGACCAATCCAAGGTACCACCCTCCAGCCCCCACCCCAGATCAAGTAGTGAAAGGCAGTAGTTACAGACCATGACTAATATGGTCCAATATGCCAGACCATCCATCATCTTGCCATTCATATTTAATGGCGAAACAAACGTGGAAAATTATGGCAGAAAACAACAGAGTTGCTGCCCTTTCTTGCTGATGGATCAAGACATGCAATGGTTCAGTTGGTTCTATCCAGAGAGACTTGGAAATTCGCTAGCTTGTTTCAAGTCAATAAGGGCGAAGAAAAACATGATCGCGGATAAATTATTCCTCGGGGACTCATGTCATCAAGATGTCTTTATTGGAATCTGAAACCGGGAATGATGTTCCAAAGGGACTGTAACTCAAGAATAAAACTGCTAATGCCTCTAAGCCTTTCCATTTTAAGTCTACCTGACCTAGATCTAAATAGCGGATAATTCTTCCAGGCAATCCAGTAAAATTTTGGCGTATATATAGAGTACTATATGGATCTATTGTTTGGGTTAGAAGAAAACCCAGCAGATGGTTGGTATCACAAATGGGCGAAATAGGTATATTTTTTACTTTTCATTACCAAAGAGGATAAGTCTCCAAAATAATTATATCGGATGTTTCATAGGATTAAAAAGACAAAGGGTTCGTCATAGAAACAGTGTACAACTTTGAATATTTCAAGTCATCCATAAAAAGTCATAAGTCTGGAATCGTTGATTCCAGCATCAAAAGTTGGCAACATAAGTAGTGTTGCCAATTTAGCAAAACTTTAAAAACCAAAACATACATTCTATACAACGCAAAGATTTTTGTGTTTCTTCTCATCTACTTTGGGTCACCGCCGCTGTAGTTAAAATTCTCAAATTTTGTTATAATAATAATAATAATAGTAATAATAATAGTAATAATAATAATAATAATAATAAAAATAAAAATAAATAATAATAATAATAATAATAATAAAATAATAATAATAATAATAATAATAATAATAATAATAATAATAATAATAATAATAATAATAATAATAATAATTAAAATAATAATAATAATAATAATAATAATAATAATAATAATAATAGTAATAATAATAGTAATCAACAGCGGGGATAATGACACATTCGAAGCCCTAAGATTTCCAAAGAGGATCCTCTCGAGGGGCAGTACTGCTGCAGACCTACCATATCATCAGAAAATTTCTAAGGGAGATTACAATGAATTTTGTTTCCCTTTAACGAAGCTCGACCCTTGCAGTGCCAGAGAATGCAAATTAATTTATTTCCAAAATAACAATAATGCAGTCAATATTAAATAATAACGCTAAAATGTATTATAAAAATCTGGTAATAACATACAGCAACTCTCTTGTCAGTGAATGGCTTCCACCGCTTGGTATGTTCCAAATATGTCAGAGACAACACATTGAAAATTAATCATTTGGGAATGTTTTGCTTTTGAAGACTTTTAATGTTTTATAATATTGATCACGTGTCTCTGTGTCTTAAGAAAACTTTCGCACAAATTACTATATTCTACTTCTGTAGATATTTCACCGTGTAGGAGTCATCGCCCCTTGCGGTGTAAAAGAAAACCATGTATTGCTCTTGTTGAGCAAAATATAAATTAGGTCTTAAGCCTTTAATAAGAAAATAGCGAAAAGAAAAGTGCGAATGTTCGACTCTGCATGCCAGCGTGTGTGTGTGGTGAGTTTCCAGAATCGTATCATTGCGTGTTAATACATTATACATGCCGTTTGCCATTCTACTGGGACCACTGCATCACGCAGGCTAACATAAGAAAGAAAAATCCAAATTATTTTCGTTTCGGGGGAAACAAAGATGCTTTTTCTTTTTTTGTAATCCTCTTTCCTGAACACAAAAAAATAAAGTCCTGTGAATGCTCTCCTGTTAAATAATAAAGCTGACATGCACAACATGGCGATTGACTCCCAAGAATAGCTCCTGTCTTCTTCTGCATTGAGCTGGTCCTATTGTGTGACGTCAAGTGTCCTACAATACACTGTCCAGCAAGGAAGTCTCTTTATCACAGAGAATTTATAACTATTATGTGTTATACTGCAGCTGGACAGACAGAAAAAAGTACATACACAATATGTTCGAATACAACAAATTGCGGCCTGTATGTTTATTACAGATTTTCATCGATGGAAGAAAAACTATAAATATCTAGCATTTTGGTTTATCCGGTATACAGTGTTATGCCACGATATGTAATTGGTTACTTGTTTCAAAATAGGGGAAATTTTGACTTAGGGACAATGACGTGACTAGTTAAACTTGACTAGGTTTTGAGGGAGATTATAGTTCAATGATGACCATTTTTGTCATCCAGGCTGAGGGTTTTGCAGTGGGGTTTTGTGCCTCCTCGTGTGGCTGGTGGGACCTATGTGAGCCCGGAATGTTCGGCTGCACACTGGGCAGGTTATTCCAGCTGGAGATGGTATCTTTGGCCTTGAATAGCGAAACGTTAACTGACTACTTTTGATGGCTTTAGAGAGAGGCAGCTTTTAATGAACGAGAGATTTAGCTTGACATTTGATGGTTCCTTTTGTTATTATTAAACTTATTCGACATTCGCTGTCAGCGTCGACTAACTTGTTGGCTTTTGGTCTGTGTTATTGGATTTCGTTACTTGAGTGCTTCTGATTGTTTTCTGGGTCAGTGATAAGTTTAATTTGTTATTTTTTGTGTGTTGGAGTTGAATTTAAAAATGTTTCTGATTGGCCCAAATGATCTTTTTGTCTGTTGTTTGAGCATTTCTGATTGGCTTGAATTATCACAGTTCTAGATTGGTCTGATCTATGAGTTTTCTTGAATGGTGCTAGTTATAATTATTTACTGTTTATAATTGGTTGGACATAATCTCATTGGTTAGTTTATCCTGGCTCATGAATTATTCATAGAAATTTCTATTTTGTTCCTGAATTTGATAACTTAAACCACATTTAAACACAATATCGACTCAGTATTGTTTTGAGAACCTACTAAGTAAAGTACAGTTCCACTTTCAGACCTTGCGATCTGAACTATAGGGCAGTGGATGTAAAGGTCTTCTGTTTCTGTAGCTCAAAGTTAACGAGAGTGTCTTAAGTACAGCACAATGACCAACCGCTTTTACCTTTTGTCAAGTTGACTTTGAGGCGCCCTTAAGATCCCGAAATTTAAAAAATCTTAAGTCTTCACCAAAATTCGAAATCTGAACTTTCGGAAGCGCAGCGCTGTACCACTCTGTTACCACGCCTCCTGACGACCTATTTTGGTATCTTGCCAATTGGCATTCGTACTTTGAATAGAGCTAATTGAAAACAATAACACCATGGCGATTATTGATTGCTTTGCTGATAGAAAGACTATAGATATTTCTATGGGTTTAACAAAGATGCCGAGTGATGCCGAGCGCCTTGCGTCTATCTCCATGGTGCTGAAAGGAATGCGTCCAGCGGTGATGGAGCTAACCCACTCCCCCTAAGTTTTAATTTGACATTTGGAACTTTTGAAGAAATATGTATGGTTTGTTCAGAAAAAAAGATTATCAGGAGACTCGATCTCAGACCTCATACTGGATGGCAGATGATAGCATCGGCTTGGGGTCAAACTTGGGAGCTTTGTGACGACAGTCCAAAGCTCATAACACTTGACCAGGCAGCCAGCAAGAACTTTGACATCATTATGCTAGAATTCGACATCGTGATTTTATAACGTTGACATCGTGATGGTAAAACAGACAGACATCTTGATGTTTAACATAGGGCATCCATTTTTTAAGCACTTTCATTTTGATGTTCAAGCTTAACTCAAAATAATAGACATCATGATGTTCAGGGGCGGACTGGATGACAAAATCGGCCCAGGCATTTCTACACACTACGGCCCATAAATTCTATATCATATGATGGGCCTCCTATTATAAGCATATCTGTTATCAAAATCATTATGTTAAGTTAATAATGTATCGATAACTTTATAAGAAATAAAGGCCTTATGTTGCTTTTTAATCGCTAAGTGTGTAGGCCTTTAAAGGATGAAGTCTTCTAGCAGCACTGTCTACGGATGTAGGCTATTACATTCGTTTTGAAAATGTGTTACATTACATTAGTATTACACAGTAGAGTCTGTAAAAGGTGTTTAACATGACGCTCAGATGGTCCCATATATAAGAGAATATGATAAAACCTTTAACAGTATAATACGTGCCCATAGTGGCATTCATGAGGCCCTTTAGGTGGCCTTTGCGGCCCAATTGGGTACCGGCATTTTCCCAAATACCCATATAGTTAGTCCGCCCCAGGTGATGTTGAAATACACACTTCGCAATGTTGAAAAATGTACATGTTGATGCAGACAGAAGCAAATGGGGATGTTGAAATACACACTTCGCAATGTTGAAAAATGTACATGTTGATGTAGACAGAAGCAAATGGTGATGTTGAAATATGAACAGATTGTTGTTGAAGTACAATTTAATACAAACACTTTGATGATAAACTAGCCTCTAATGTATCGCTTATTTGGACTTCATAAGTTCATAAATGTTTTATTCTGCTTGAGGTTGTTCACATCACTGACCACGATACGAAGAAAACTTCGCTAAAAAAGAAGCAGCACATTAGCCTACGTAACCCAGTTCTGGTAGAGTGGGAAACTTGTGCTACGCTCACTGCCTCCTGCAACACTATAACAGAATTAAACAAAGTCTAATTTATCAAACTATTGTTTTTCATTGTTTCATACTAATTTAATACATAAACATTTCAGAAGCATCTCTCAATTGTAAAAGCAATTTTTTTTTTAGTACTAGCTTTCACCCGTTGTGGTAGGTTGGAATCCGTTTGACCAATATCTGGATACTTTAAAGCTGTGGTGCGCAAACTTTTCCGGTCGGAAGGAGTATATAAACTCACGAGACTCGTGTGACAGGCCGGAAAACTGAATACAAATAAGTACCGAAATGAAATCATATCCTACATTCCGGTTAATCGGAAGACCTGGGGGGTATTATTACCAAAACTGGTCCGAAACGATGGTGTCCCAACGTTGTCCAATAAAATTTGGTTTTATATTTTTTTGTACCAAGTAGTGTAGTAAAGTAAAGTTTCCCTTTCAGATCTTGCGATGTTAATGTCATCTGTTTTTATGGCCAACGGTTAACGAGCAGGGTGTCATGTGGCCAGCACAACGACCAACTGACTTTAATTTTCCCAACTTAAGTCATGTATCAATTAGAGCTGGTTGAACTCAGGGGCGCTCTAAGAATCCCAAAAATTCGAAATGTCAGTCTTCACCGAGATTCGAACCCAAGATCCCAGGCTCGGAGGCCAAGCGCTTAACCACTCAGCCACCCCGCCCCCTAAGTAGTGTAGTAGCTAAAGAAAATAGGTGTTCTACCACTTTATTAATATTAAAGAAAAATAATTAATGCTAATAAAACATGTCATAATTCCAACATAATACAATATAAACTAATGTTGACTATGTTCATAAACAGTATAGAGGACCGAAAAAAAAAAGTAAAACATTTTTAAAAATATTTTTCTTTTTAACTATCTTTAAACTGGCATGTGCAAGGGAGAGAAATACAAATGGAGCTCCCACGATGATTCAATTTTAAAATAATCGATAGGCTTCCGAATCTTAAGAAATCTTTATAAAAAGTGGAATAAAAAAATCAGATTGCAAAAGAAACAGACAGATTTAAATCGATTAAATCCATTTTTTTTTTAAATAACAAAATGTCCCCGTGATTTAAATTTTTAAGACATTGACCTTTAAGATGTCATTTGATTACAGCTTAAGAGATTAAACGCGGAGGTCGTCGCTCCGGTAAATATGATAGTAATGTTGTAACATTGACATTGTTAAATTTAGACATTGACGCCATTCATCTAAAGCAACAACGTTTTATTGAAGAGATGTGACGAGATACGCCCATAGTGAGGTACCAACATGGACCTCATTGTGCTAAAACATTTATTTACATAGTTATATTAGCAGTGGCGTAGCTGGGGGCGGGGGTCCTAATTCGAAAGTTCCCTCGGGCACCTACTTGAGGTGTCCCCCCAAATGAGCGTTGAAGGCTGCAATGGATGAAAAAAACTGTGTTGCTTTTACCAGTTATATAATGAAATGCAGACAAATCGTTTGTTCCTTAATGCACGAGCACTTTTTCATCAACAAACCAGTACCACAACTACCGATTGTCATATATAGAAGAAGCTGGTTTCATATGATAATAATGTGTGCACGAACTTGCAACCTCCATCCGAATACTGCTAAATCAGGCCAACTCTATTAGTCCGGTCCTATTGACCCATAACCTAAAAGTTGGGTCCACCTAACGTTTTTTTGCAGTTTCTATATCTTTAAAGCATGCTTATTAAGAATCCGATTGATGTCAAGCTGACACCATTGGGGAAATTTTTATTTTTAATGTTAAAGTTCACTTATAATATATGCACAATAGGGTGGGTTGATAAAACTGAAAGTTGGAATTTCAAAATCTAATAGCGGGGAAAAGTTGCCCCATGGCATGAAAAGAAAACTGGGAATACTGGCATAAGCAACTATTATGATTTGGTATTAGGTGGACGTTGGGTGGATCCAACTTTTAGGTTATGGGTCAATAGAACCGGACTATATAGGTAAAGGTGTAAAGTACCAAAATAATTCTGTATTATGTCAAAAGTGGTTTTTACCCACGTAGATTCTACTTTTTAACATTAGGTTTTTACTGTATTTCATTTTAATGACAGAGGCACCTGTGGGTGGATTGCCTAATTAAACCCGTACTGATTATGATGTTATTTGTGAGAGCAGAGAGAGAGGGTGATTGGTCTTTGCATCTATTATCTGTTGCAGCAATGATGCCATATTTTTTTTCAGCAGGCCATGTTAACTACGCCAGGTATGGCTTATATTATCTTCGCTCAATGGAACGTCTTCCTAGTGATGTCCTTCTGAGGTTCCTTGAGGGAGAACATGTAATGCGACACAAACCTGGATTATGGAATGGCCTATGGTCAGATATGTACATTGAGTCTACCTTTATGCGGTATGGTCATGGTCCAGGTGGTATAATAGGCATCACTCTCAATCCACAAGCGCTGAAGAGATGGGCACTTAGTTTACACATCTGTAGTGTTATAACCAAAGACCTGAGTGACATGAAAGATATGTACGCATACAGTGACGAAGTTACATGCCATAAAGAAGAAATGCCAGCAAGAATTGCACAGGATTTGAAAGACAGGCGAGCAATATATGAACGTCTCCAAACTTGTATTGATCCACTCAATTCTGGTGACCACCCCATCAGCTTAGTAAACATTGCCACTGGCCAATTCGCTCCCGAATCTGTAAATGTTCATGATGCCATTTCTTTTGGTACGAAGCAGTGGAATGACTATGAGTGTCATTTGCCAGATGGATTTCATAGCTCCATTAGCAAAGTTGTTACCATGGCTGACAGAAAGAAAGCTGAAGCAATGGGATCCGGTATAAGTTATGACACAGAACTCATTTATTCTAGAGTAATTGGATTAATGCCATCCCGTGATTTGCAAATTAGAGATATATTTAAGCACGAATTAGCCTCAGTACCACCATCAATGTTTGATGACAGCGGCAATATGCGAATCACAAAGTCAAAATCGGTGTTGAAACAAAAACTTCAAGTTGAGCATTCAGCTAGAAATTCTCCAGCACCACATGTTGTTGTTGTTGATGGTTGCGCACTTTTATGGATCATACACTGGCCGGTAAATGGTACCTTGCAAGACTTTGTTGATGGATTCATAATGTACATAATGAAAATATTGACTCAACATGATGTTTATGTTGTCTTTGACAGATACTTTCAGTACAGTATTAAAAGTGTAACAAGGAGTGGGCGTGCAGCAAAATCGGCAACCAGACAACACAAGCTGAATCCAACTATGCCCATACAGCCACAGAAAGTCATTCTCACAGTAACAGAAAACAAAGTTCAACTTATTGACATAATTTGTGAGCAACTACTGAACAAAGTACAACATGTACATCCAACAGTTTCTTCATACAATAGCCGGTTAATTGTAACAGGGAAAGACTCCATCCCACAACAAATTTGCTCTGGCATTCGACAAGCTAGAGAAGATATGAAGACAAGCCACGAGGAAGCTGATGTAATCATTCCACAACAAGTTGTGTATGCATTCAATGAAGGAGCTATGTGCATTAAAGTTATATCAGATGACACAGATGTTTTTGCTTTGTTGACACACTACTATATTTCAGAGGATATGACATGCCAGCTGCTCATGGAAAGTACCACCACGATTCGAAAAGTGGTCGACATAGGAGAAACAGCAAGAAAGCATCATCAAATAATACCACACCTTTTAGCTGCGCATGCGCTATCAGGATGTGATACTGTAGCATACATGTTTGGTATCGGCAAAGCTACTGTTCTTAAGTTGCTATTTAAGGGACACACACTTCTCAAATTGGGAGATATAGAATCTGACTTGAACAGTGTGGTAAAAGAAGCTACAAGTTTCATGGCTGCTTGCTACGGGTGTCCGGATGCTGGAAACATGTCTGACACTCGGTATGCCCAATGGCTTTCCAGGACTGGTAAACGAAAAGCCACGATAGCACCTAAATTGAAATCATTGCCCCCGACATCAGAAGCGTTTGAGGAGAATGTTAAGCGTGCCCATATTCAAACATGCATTTGGAAAACTGCTTTACTACGAGATCCTCCAAATCTTGATCCCACCAAATTTGGCTGGCAAAAAGATGACGTAAATAAAACATTAATCCCTATAACACTTCCAGTGGGTGTTGATGTAGCGCCTCCAGAAATTCTTCAGATGATTCGTTGCGGGTGTGGATCGGATGAACCGTGTAGCAGCGGACGATGTGGGTGTTTCAGAGCACAGTTACCTTGCACAATCTTTTGCCAGTGCTATGAAACAGAAAATTGTCAAAATCCATTGACAAAAATTAATGTACTGGTAGATGAAGTGGACGTTGAAAGCGATTCAGGATCTGACGTTGAATCAGAAATTGATTAATCTGTCTGTTGATATTGAAACAGTTAAATTGAAACAGAAATTGTCTGTTGATAATTGCATAATTGTGCCAGATGATATAATTTTTACATTCCATGTGATTGTACAATGTGTATGTATTACAAACAAACTTTAACGCTTAAAAAAAATTTTTCCCCAAAGGTGTCAGCTTGACATCAATCGGATTCTTAATAAGCATGCTTTAAAGATATAGAAACTGCAAAAAAACGTTGGGTGGACCCTACTTTTGGGTCAAGGGGTAAAATGCATTAAGTGAGCCCCAGACTATATTGCATCATTTTAGAGATCATTCTCAAAATTCAAGTTAATCCAAAAACTATCTTATGAGCACAATGACGCAATAAAGACTTAGCAGCATGGCTTTGATGTCAGTGGAACAAATATACTAGACAGCATTGATATGGAAAATAGATGATGTAGTAGATGCCTTTGCTGCACAGACAACATAAATTGAGATTTTTTGTCATTTATGCATTATTTCGCCAAAAAACAACGGGGTTATTCATAAAAGAGTCTTAATGATTTTGTTTTGGTTTATTTTACTGATATAATGTAAACAGTTTAATTTAGACTTATATATTTATTAAGTACATTATCTCATATCATGATGTCAAAAAGCAGGGAGCCTAAAAAAAAAGCCAATGCCCTAGCTACGCCACTGGACATAAGAAATATTCGATAATACATATTGTGATGTTACAACATGTTCATACTTTAGTAAGAACCTTGACAACATGGTGTTGCAACATCTAGATTGAGTTGTTAGAACAATGTCATCGCCACATCTTAACATATTTAGAAAAGATAGACATAGCGATGTTCTAACAATAACATATTTAGAAAATTACATAAACATCGTGATGGTCAATTAACAATAACATATTTAGAAAATAACATAAACATCATGGTGGTCAATTAACAATAACATATTTAGAAAATAACATAAACATCGTGATGTTCATTGACGTGGCGAAGTTCAATGCTAAGCCATGGATGTACTTGTACAGAGCCACAATCACATTAAGCGCCTATAAATGATGTCTTTATCGATCAGGCAATCATTATACACAAAATACTGATGATGTTGTTTTTTAACCCAAAAAAAACGCGTTATCTCCCTTTGAAGTACAGCCGGGACGGACACATTGGTTTTGTCATCAGAGGTGGTTGAGAGTGGGCGGGATAGAACACACACACACACACACAAAGACTCACACTCTCTCACCCACACAGACACATACACTCTCACTGACACACACACACGATTTACTTCCTAGAAGAGCGGGGAAAAACAAGAACCAAAAAACAAGACAACAAATGAAATGAAACTCTCCTCTTGTGTGTTATTGATTCGAGTTAGGAGGAAGAGTGTCACTGGCGGAGAGACCTTTGTGTCTTACAAATAAGCTGTCTCGGTATTTCAAAGTAACCTCAAGACAGAATGTCTCAACAATGTTGATCATGTTCCAGAAGATACAGACGTAGCTGACCGATGCTGGACATCCCCTTCCTGCCTGTCGTAGTGGCGTAGCATCCATGGCGCGAAGGGGGTTCAATGAACCCGGGCCCACGACCAATCTAGATTTAGATTTAATTCTATTAAACAATTTGAACAAAATTTACATTTATAATCCATTAAGAAAATAATGTATGTTCTAATAGCTTAGGGGGTGCAGATTTATTTATTATGTAATCAGTAGTATCACATCAAGAAGTGAATCTGATGCGATCAGCATAAGTGCACTATAACCAAGTAGTAGGCCTACTAATCCTGATCATACTATTGACCTAGATCTAGCTCTAGTAGATCTAGATTCTATTTCTAGATTTCTAGATCTAGCCTAGATTAGGCTATAGATTTAGTTCTGTATCTTTATCTAGAGTCTCTATACCTAAATCTAGTCTAGTTCTAGCTTCTAGATCTAGTCTATGGTCTAGATCGAGATCTAGTGGCATGCGTCTCAAATAGCCAACTCCTGGCTTTCACGTGTGGTTCAGATATAGGGTCCAGCGGAACTGTTTTCAACTAACAGGAAAATGGGCAAAGGCGAGTAACTGGCGCCTAAACCAGTAAGCTTCTGGCAGGAGGAGCTAATTAGCCATTACCGGCTACCAACCTAGGAGAAAGAAAACTCTGAATTTAAACTTCATAGGAAAGGCTTCAGTAGTCAACTCTGAAAAAAATCAGGAGTCGACAACCCTTAGGCAGTTTGCAGCCCTCAGTGCTACACCCTAGCAGAATCTGCGACGCCGCTGACTCTTAACTGAATCGGCCCTTGTTCTTTTGGATACATCAGCTGTGTGGATAGGGGAAGAATGCTGTGTGGGCGACATCATTCTTACCATAGCTAATTCCAAGGCATTCATCTCATTTCCATGTGATGATCTATAGTCGCTTCCCGACTGAAGCAGGCCATACTTCACAAATTTACCAGAGCCTGACCACTCAGAACGCCGGGTATTGTCGACGGTATTAATCAAATGATAAGGCCATAGTGTACATAGTGTGATAGTTCAATGTGTCTTCTCTGTTTATATTCGCACTTATTACCGTCAGAGTGCAGCGGGTTGCGCATGCGTGGTTGAATGGGAATGAGTCTATTCAAATCAAATTTAAACTGTATTTCATAAGCCAGACATTGTTATTGAATTAAGTGGTATCTTGGTGCTTAGGTCTGATCGCCAGTCCTTCATTGTGGGCGCCGCTGTCTTGTAAAAATCCCCGTGACAGTTCCCCCACCTGCCCTCCTCTAAATCCGGTCCTGGGAACATGTATCTTGTTCGGGGCTCTTGATAAAGTTTATAGCCTCGAATGAGGTGGTCAGCTTTCGATAGTGATACACGTTTCGCAAGAACCAATTTATCATCTCCTGGAACGAATTTCGCCTCATATCCTGTTACGAGTTGAAAGAAAAATGTTTGATCGATCAAACTTCTTACTTTTAAATATCTCAAGTTGATCTGGGACACATTTCAATGACGCCTTTGAATTTCCTGTTTTTCTTTATTCATGTCCAAACGATGGACCGCCGGTCATATCCGATCCGTAACGCTCTTCTACTTAGCTCCTCTAAACCCACATCGTATGAAGCTGTAAAGATTTTTTTCCACTTGAATCCACGTTTTATTTAGGTCATTCTGCCCGTGATCCATATTTCAGAAATGTATGTAGCCTTTAGACTAAAGCAGCTTGGCCACCATTGGCTGTTCCATGCATATTGCCCTTAAACCTAAAGTACTTGGCCAACACTGGCTGTTCCATGTATATTGCCCTTAAACCTAATGTACTTGGCCAACACTGGCTGTTCCATGTATATGGCCCTTAAACCTAAAGTACTTGGCCAACACTGGCTGTTCCATGTATATGACACTTTAACCAAAAGTACTTGGCCACCACTGGCTGTTTCATGTATGTGGCCCCCTAGACTAAAAGAACTGGGCTATCACAGGGTAGTCGACCTGGAGACTTGGTGTTTTAAATTTTATACTTGGTGATTATACATCACACGTCTCCACGTCATTGTATATTATTTAAGCTTCCTTGTCATTGATTTCTTTTCTTTAATTGGAGCCTCGACACTCAAACTGGTGTTCTGCTTGGAGTCTAATGACGCCATCTTCCTTGCATGCAGACAGATAACACAGTGTTTGATTTCTCAGCGTCACGAAGGTGTTATACTGAAGGAAAAAAAAAAACATAATTAAAAAGCATTTATCATTATTTTATGTGTGTGCTTTTTTTGGGTTTCTTAGATCTCCTAGTCCAGAAATAGCTGCCCCTGTTTTTTGGATGTTTTAGCACTTGTTTTTTCAGGACGTTTTGTATGACGACTAGATTTTAGCACATTTACTATCTGAAAGAATGTGGGACACGTACAAAATAGAAAATTTGGACCTAACAGATGGTGCCAAAATACATTTAAAAAACTTTACATACATTACAAATCACGTGATGTATCCCAATGAGGAGAGTGTGTCTCCTGACCAAACCAACGAAAATGGGTTCACAAATGTGAGATCAGAAAGTAAATACGAAACAATTTTGTGACTTAAGTCAATACGAAACAATTTTGTGAATTAAGTCAATGCGAGACAACTTTGTGACTTAAGTCAATACGAAACAACTTTGTGACTTAAGCCAATACGAAACAACTTTGTGACTTAAGTCAATACGAAACAACTTTGTAACTTAAGTCAATACATCTCTGCTTTTCTCTTGAACCATATGAGCCCCTGTTAGAGGGCTGATCAGCACTGTAAAGAGTCACATGTCTAAGCTCTTTTCGTTAGAAATACAAAGTAACATTTAATTGTTTAGTTGGCAGCAGTGACCTTTCAATAGGGCGTCTTTTAATTAGTTAATCCTTGGTGATGGCGACCCTTTAGTACGCTTGTAAATCGTGGACTATAACTACAGAATTTGATATTATTATTATAGCTTTTATATAGCGCTACTTTCATGCTAATAGCATGCATAGAGCGCTTTGGTCCAATCTCATTTGTGGACCAGTGGGGGGGGGGGGGGAGGGAGTATCTAGGAGTTGGTTTTTCGTGCTGCCTTTAGGCGCTCAGTAAACGCAACTGTGTCCGAGTCGGGTGTCGAACCTCGAGTCCCCTTCTAGGTAGCCAAGACAAGCCAAGTTCAAGTGCACTTAGCCTCTCGACCACGCTTCCCACATGATATGGTGATCCTAGCCATGGAATCGAGATGAAGCCTAGGTATCACCATCAAAGACCGAATCACAAATGAAGAATTTCGAAACAGGATCACAATGTTAACAGGGTCACACGATGACCTGCTAACGACAGTCAGAAAACTCATACTTAAAACTGTAACTATCATTTAAAGAGATTCTATTCAAAGCGAAAGACAGAGAGGAAAGGAGTAAGACGGTCGACGAGTCATATGTGGCGCCCCAACGGACTATGCAATTATAGGAAATTGAAGGAAGTTAATCTATTTATTTCATCATCTCTCCCAACCCTTCTCTTTTTACAAAGTTTATATCAATTTAGTCTGTTTGTCTGTCTGTCCGGTATTAATTTTGTACACAGTGAGCTAATATAAGAATTGAAATAAAAAATAAATATTTGATCTAGATCCTAATGCAGGGCCTACTCGCACTGCCTCTCCGTCGCGCGCAACGCCATCTCGTGCACTTTAATCAAACGTGTAGGTCAGTGTTCAAGTAAAACACACACGCACACAGACACACACACGCAAGCACAAATGTCCTCGTGCCGATGTGCTTAACTTGTGCTTGAACTCGACCGATGTCCTGGTGTGTACACAATAACCTGCAACATCGTCCAAACCCCTTACCCCCTCACCCCTCGGGCTGAACGCTGTTTTGTCATTAATTATTCACGTGCAAACTTAGGGCTTAGCTCTGATCAACTGATGCCTGGAGTGGAACCCATTCACAAGGGCAGACACTTTCAGCTCATTATTGATCTCCTGATTACAAATCCCATAATTTTTTTTTTTGAGTCAATTTAGGACGTTAAATTTACCAACCAGCCCCAACAAAATATTAATCCATATTTTTAAACATTTATATCAATGGTTGGTCATAAGCAAAGAAAATTGTATTTAAACAACACACAAAAAAAAATGGGGGGGGGGGACAATTTACAATAAGTGATTCCACTTCCAATAAAAACATTTTACATATATTTTGTCCTCGGTTTTAAGGTTTACTGTTTTCACAAAGCTAATATCATTTCTGTCTGTCTGTCAACAGTTACTTAATCATAAATGTTCACAGTTCTTTTACAGTGTGGTATATTGCTATCGGTATGGTGAGAATAAAAGAAAATATTTGAGACTAACCAAGTGAAACAGGTGAACTGTCTTATCAATTTAGTATCTATACTCAGCGTTCCGCATTACACTTTATGTGTGCATGAATTCCTTTGTATTAGGTAACAAGTCTTTTTATCATTTAGACCAGGGATGGCCAACCTTTTTGGTTCCGTTCGCCAAATTTTAGTTTTACTTCTGGTTCAGATGTGCCACTTTAAATTTTAGAAGTTTCAGTTCTTGAAAGTATTTAAATTTGTACATCTTTGGTTTGTTATATACATTTTGTGTATAGTAGAAAAATGAAAAAAAAACAACAACTTTACTTATTTAGTCTGTCTTTGTTAACATTTCTAGTTTCCATGCATAACTGCCAATTTATTATTTCTCTATAACCTAATAGACTATTTATAATTTGTGAACACTGATAGCAGTTTTAATGTTTTTTATTCATGTATATAATTTAAAAAAAAAAAAGTAAAGCCGCCGTTCACATCTTATGGTCTATAGGGCAGATGGTGCAAAGGTCATCTGTTTCTGTGATATAGTATCAATTTACTTTGCTCCAACAACTGTTATAATATGAAGTGTATCCCCTGACCTCAGTTTGTTTTTGATCCTTGTTATGAATGAAAATGCTTGCTAGCGAAGTATATGACAGGCATAAACAAGATTACAGTTCCAGTAACTCTTCCGGTCATGACGGCTTAGTTTACTTTTGTTCACATTATTTCATTGATGATTTCCTAGACGTCACTTTACTTCCTCATATATGTATGACCATCTGGGTTTTTTCTAGAAAGTGACTTCAGGCCAATAAGGTCTTTAAAAATATTGAAATTATCTTTTTTTTTTCTTATGACAAAAAGCTTAAGTAAGTAACGTAATAAATGTACGAAACCAACGAAACACAATTAATCAAATAGTCACCAAATGTACACTCACACAAACAATAACATGAAAAAAACAACTTCTTTATTTGTTTTTTTTTAAATCTGATTAGATATATTTTTATAATCATAATGGTCAATTTTCGCGTCATAATGGCTAGTAAATTAAATTCCTGTGAGACTTTCCCCCCCCCCCCCCTAAAATAGGTTATTATCATTTGTTTGCGAATATGTATGCTTATTGATTTTGTTTCCCTCGAGTTGCGATGCGCCACTTTTGGCGAATTCGCCATAGGTTGGTTACCTTTCATCTTTATTATCTCATAATACCAAACAAATTATGACAAAATATAATATTAATAGGCTGGAAATAATGAGTTCTTACGGGTCAGTGGAATATTGAATATTTATTTAAGTTCCTTCGTATACAATAAAAACCTGTTTCGTGTAATAAGAGTTTGTTTACATATCAACTTACTCTGTCTGTCTGTTTGGTAAAAAGCTTGTACACGTTATCTCACCCACACCCAATCTCGGATCAAGCTGAAATTTTGAACAATTATTTCTTTTTACTTGAGAACACAAGAAACAATAAAAATAATGACCAATTATTAATTAATTCTTGTTAATAAATTATTTTGTTTTCTATCTTTTCTATCTCGAACAAGGAAATGTTACTTGACTGAAGTGGTGGTATAAGCTGAATTAGTCCCCTTTTATAGATCGTCGTCTGAGTCTTAGTAAACACAAACCTGAAAAATAGATTTAGATTATAGAAACAATAGATAACTATACAATCTTCCATGTTCATAAGCTCTCCACTAGCAGAGTGGCTACCGTGTTGGCTTGAGAAGCTTGAGAAGGCTTGAGCCATGAGTCACGTCGTTTCCCCTCCCCCCCCCTTTTTTTTTACTTTTACAAATGCTTTTTTATTCTTAGTCTAGATCTATTACAAATTTAATCACATGATTGATCCAAACCAATTGATACAAGTATGCCTTATATAAGCTTTTTTTTAATTAAAATGTATTTTTAAATATATTTTTTTTGTTCAATGATAATGCAAAGACATCGATGATAAATACTGGAAAGACAGCCCTATTTTTGGAGATGGAATGGTTAAATAAAACAACCAAGTGTTTCTTGGTCCCCTACAGAGCGGTGCAATGATACTGACACACTCCCCAGTCTGACAAAATGATACACTAGAACAGCGGTTCTCAACCTTTTAAGCTCGGCGACCCCTTTTTACAACATCCCACTCTTCCGCGACCCCCACTCACCCACACTTACACAGCAATAGTAGAATTGATAAAAACAATCCATTTATCGATGGTCTTAGGCGACCCCTGGCAAATCGTCAATCGCGACCCACAGGTTGAGAACCCCTGCACTTTAAGAAGTTCCTGGTGCTCTCTTTTTCCTTCTAAAACAAACTCTATAAAAGTCTCTCTATTCCCACAGATTCACTTTTTCTGATGGTTAAGTTTTTATCTTCATGGTAAATGATTCAGCATGATTTAACAATTTTATTTCGGACTTTCTTCCAAAGAATTCAACTTTTGGATTAAAAAAACAACAAACTTAGGGAACACATTTCTCCCATGGCGCTACAGACGACCTGATCAACCAAATCCAACATGGCCTTGACACTACACTTAAAATATGCAGAAAAGTTGAAAGGTCGGGCAGAGAGATTGGCCAAAGTAACATTTAGAGGTAGGTACAGTTTTTTGTCGAAGGCAGTCTAGCTCTAAGGACCATTTAGCAACCTAGCCATATTTTAGCTATTAGTTAGGTCAGATTCTAGCTCTAAAGTCGATTCTTGCTATCAACCCTAACTATAATGTCGGATTGTAGCTACTAGAAAGAAGAGAAATTTTATCTATCCGTTAGATGTATTTGAGCTACATGTTTTGCCAGATTCAATGCATCACACTTTTGGATGTTGTATGTGTAACTTTTTTTTTTTTTTTTTTAATAATTCAATTTGGCTGATAATGTGGGGTGAAGACATATTTGCATAAAGCATTTGTGTTTCACACGTCTTCAGCAAGCACAAATATTCTGTAACATGCTGGGAATGAAGATGGGCAGAATTCAAACTAGGGACCATCGTGGCCACATTCGGAAGCGCGCACTACAAGAAGTCCCCCCTCCCACTCAGACCATGCAGTCAATAGGACTGATGATGCAAAGGACATTTGTTTCCGTGGCCCACGGTTAACTAGGCTGACATGTGGCGAGCGCAACGACCAGCCTCCTTTACTTTTCCCCAGGTACCCATCAGAGCTGGGTGGACTCAGAGGCACCCTAAATATCCCGAAATAGAAAAGCCCAGTCTTCACCAGGATTCGAACCCTGGACCTTCCGGTTCGGAAGCCAAACGCTTAACCACTCAGCCACCGCGCCTCCTCAGCCACTTCGCCTCCACCTACCACAAAACTATTATTAAAAAAATAATTCTGAAAAAAAAAATAAAAAAAATACCATTTTAAAATTTGACTCATTAAATTATAGAATGTATATATGATTTACGAGAGAGAAGGTTGATGAATAGAGAATGCTGCGTAAAATGTATTTGTATGTTATCAGTGTCAATGTATATTGTATGATACATTAGCTTGGTCTGCACCCAGTGGCCATGTCTGATCAAATGGCTTCTTCCCAACCACCGAGCCTCACAGCCATTTAGATCCCGTCATACTAAAATCTCAAGTGACGTCAAAGTAGGCGAACTTCCGGTTCTAAATGTTCTGATACTTAGTGAACCTGATCAAAGGAAGGCGTTTGGGGATGATCTTGAGTTCAGTGTGTGTTTGAAAAAAAAAATGTGTTTGTTTGCGCTTGATTATGTGTGTGTGTGCCTGCGTGAAAGTTTTTGTGAGAGTGTGTGTGAGATGTGCGAAAGGATGTATCTGTGTGAATGGGTGTGGGCCGGGGTGATATAATGCGAGTATGAGACTGTGTTTTGATGAGAGTGGGTGAGCGGAACAGTGAAAATATCTGAGACTGCGTGAGTGTGAGTGTGCATGAGTGTGTGGACGTGTGTAAGTGACCGTGTGCGGGTGTGTAAGTGTGTAAATGTACGTGTGTGAGTGCGTCTTTGAGTTGTAAGACTGTGAGAGTGTGTGTGAATGTGAACGTGTGTGTGTGTTTCGTGTGTCACAGTGTGTGTCACGGTGTGTGGGTTCGTGTGAGAGTGTGTCTAAGTGAGAGCGAAAGTGTGTATGTCAGCTTGTGTGAGCGCGAGATAAGTATGTGTGTGTGTGAGAGTGTGCATGTGTGTTTAAACAGAATGTGTGAACCTGCGTGATAGAGAGAATGTGTGTGATATAAAGTGTGTGAACCTGCGTGATAGAGAATGTGTGTGATACAGAGTGTGTAAACCTGCGTGATAGAGAGAATGTGTGTGATACAGAGTGTGTGAACCTGCGTGATAGAGAGAATGTGTGTGATATAGAGTGTGTGAACCTGCGTGATAGAGAGAATGTGTGTGATACAGAGTGTGTAAACCTGCGTGATAGTGAGAATGTGTGTGATACAGAGTGTGTGAACCTGTGTGATAGAGATAATGTGTGTGATACAGAGTGTGTGACAGTCTGTGTCTATATATATGAGCATGCAAAGTTGTGTCTACAATTGTTTATCATCCACGCAATATGCAAACTACTAATTCCCAGTTGCAACGTGTCTTGGAACTGACGCCCACTCACGATACTCTCAAGTTAAGTTGCATCTATTACCCAGGGTAATTGGAAGATATCCGAGGTTTAGAATACTATGGATTCGGACTCCTCCTCTGCCCCCAATCCAGAGACATAAAGTTTAAAACCTCCAAAAGTTTGTATAATGAAGATATTCTTAGTGTTTCTATTGTTTTAAACTCAGATTGATAAACCATACTATATCATAGTAATGTAAAGTTGCCCTTTCAGACCTTGCGATCCATGGGGCAGATGATGCAAAGGACATCTATTTCTGTGACCCACGATTAACGAGGGTGTCATGTGGCCAGCAGAACGACCAACCGTCTTTACTTTCCCCCAACTAAAGTATGGTCCCCATTAGAGCTGGGTGGGTTCAGAGGCGCCCCGAAAATCCCGAAATTAAAAATCCCAGTCTTAACCCAGGACCTACGGTTCGGAAGCCAAGCGCTAAGTCACCGCGCCTCCTAGATGTATTTACTATAACTTAATCAGAGTTATCTAGTCTTTATTTACAGTTTAACTTTCAATTCTTCAATACTAAAAACCAACTGCATAAAAGTTATGATCTGGTTTTTAAAATGCACTGTGGATTTTTTCCTACTAAAAGTTTATGACACTAATCTGCTATTTGACTAACAGTAGCGCATTGATCTTTAAGAATAAAAATAAAATGCAGTACGGGATAAAAGAAAAAAAAAAGCAATATGGAGAAATGTGGTGGTGATATAATAAAAACTTATAATAAAAAAACTTAAGAAAATCAAAAGAGGAAGATTTGGAGATTTTGGAAACATAAAAATAGACAGTACAAGTAACAATGTCAAGGACGCTTTATTGAAAGACAACTGTTGCCAACTAAAATGATAAAATTACCTAGTGCTAAGCTCGTAAGAGCTCAGAACTTTGATTATTTAGTGCTGAAAAGTGCACATAAATTATAATAGGGTTTGTGAAAATACTTTCGCATTTTGTACACCGGATACACCAAAAAGCTTGCTATTTATGGCTTGGTCTTCACGTATGAAAATCTTCATTAGTTTTTTTAATACTTTTATAGTCTCTCTACTCTACACCGTATACACCAAAAGGCTATGTGGAGAAACGACTCTATTTATGAAGATCCCCCATACATTTTGGCTAACAGTAACCGAGCAGGTCTGAGCGTGGCAAATGGTCAGTTATGTAGGTGGACGATGTCTATAATTCTCCGCCAATTTTATTCCCTTGAACATTTCTTCTCCAAAACACTCTACCAGAAGTCCAGATTAAATTTGTGGACCACGAGCCGAGTAGATCACCATCTCGTCTGCGTACATGACAAGCAGTCCACTTCCTGGGTCTCCTGCATAATTTATTCTGCAAACAACTCGTCCCGTGAGCCACGTTCGACGTAATACTGTATCGAAACAGGAAAAGACAGACGAGAGTTTTTTTCTATTTCCTCCCCGTCAAATTTTAGAATCGATTATTTCGAAGATCGATTCTAACAGGTATCTAACTCAGTGGCGTAGCAAGGTACCCGTGGGCCCGGGTTCAAGAATATGTTGATGGGCCCTCCCCCCCCCCTATATGACAAAAAAAAAAAGGAGTAGTTTTCATGTATTGGTACATTTACTAAAAGACATTCAAGTTCATGAACACAGCAGACAGAATCATTTAAGACTATGTCTAAGTACTGTTTAGCAAAGTGAAGAATGCGCAAGAGGCTGCTTTTGTTGAAACAATGCCAGAAGGTTATTGTACTGTCCACTCATATTGGAAAACCATCGTTACCTTGGCATCGTAAGTAATATGGTGATATTTTATTACTAAGGACTAAGACTAAGACTGCATTATTGATCCATATGGATCTAGACATTATATATAACTTTCTAACTGTTTTTCTTGGAGACCCTAAGATAGAGCTAAGGTGAATCCGGCCCTGGCCCAATGGTTGTTACACCATGGGGTGTGGGCCCCTAAATAGTCGTGGGTCTAATTA
Source organism: Biomphalaria sudanica (assembly GCA_036873155.1). Taxonomy (NCBI): domain Eukaryota; kingdom Metazoa; phylum Mollusca; class Gastropoda; family Planorbidae; genus Biomphalaria; species Biomphalaria sudanica. The sequence continues at coordinate 1,305,791 of JAZGLO010006690.1, forward strand.
GTATACTAGATCAAATGATAAAACTTACGGTAAAGGGGGTTATATTGATCTAGTTCAAATATCTCACAGATTTACTTTAGCGAATTATTAAGCTTATTTTACGAGATCTTCAACCTTTTACACTCCGGGGATATTGATTTAGTAGGAATTAAAGCTATGCACACAATTGCAGCTTCTACGGGTAGTAGCAATCTGTTCAACTTGTGTGTAGGTTTCAGAGGATGATTATGAAATTACAAATAGTATATATAGAGGCGCATTGTATAAATGACACAGCGATTTGAAGAACAGTGTAGGTTTGTACGTTATTTGTACTCTCTGTCGATAACTCTGTTTGTAACGGGGTGGTGTTGGGGAAAAGAAAAGCAGATGTTCTCTGGCAAGGTGGTATATGCTCGATACAATATCTTCTCTTCCCGGGGACGTTGCAACTACATCTCCTTTTTTCTTGGTCTTCCTCTCTTTCTCTCTCTTATCTCTCTCTCTCTCTCTCCCTCTCTTTCTCTCTTATCTCTCTCTTTCTCTCGTATCTCTCTATCTCATGGAGGGAGGGGGAGAATTGAAAATCCCCCCACAGACCTCCACTTGTGTGTGGGGGAGCACCAAATGAGTGTTTGAATTATTTTTTTTACATTGATTAAATATGATGTCAAATGTTAAAATGCAGAGGCCCCCAAAGAGGTCAAGCCCCACCCCGGGGCCCCAAATGATGACGAATTCCTAGCTACGCCACATATATGTATATATCTTTTTCTCTCTTTCTTTCTCTCTCTCCTTTCTCTCTCTCTCCCCTTTCTCTCTCTCTCCTTTCTCTCTCTCTCCTTTCTCTCTCTCTCCTTTCTCTCTCTCTCCTTTCTCTCTCTCTCCTTTCTCTCTCTCCTTTCTCTCTCTCTCCTTTCTCTCTCTCTCCTTTCTCTCTCTCTCTCCTTTCTCTCTCTCTCCTTTCTCTCTCTCGTTTCTCTCTCTCTCGTTTCTCTCTCTCTCCTTTCTCTCTCTCTCCTTTCTCTCTCTCTCCTTTCTCTCTCTCTCCTTTCTCTCTCTCCTATTTCTCTCTCTCTCCTTTCTCTCTCTCTCCTTTCTCTCTCTCTCCTTTCTCTCTCTCCTTTCTCTCTCTCTCTCCTTTCTCTCTCTCTCCTTTCTCTCTCTCCTTTCTCTCTCTCTCCTTTCTCTCTCTCTCATTTCTCTCTCTCATTTCTCTCTCTCTCTCCTCTCTCTCCTTTCTCTCTCTCTCCTTTCTCTCTCTCTCCTTTCTCTCTCTCCTTTCTCTCTCTCTCCTTTCTCTCTCTCTCCTTTCTCTCTCTCCTTTCTCTCTCTCCTTTCTCTCTCTCTCCTTTCTCTCTCTCCTTTCTCTCTCTCCTTTCTCTTTTTCTCTCTCTCTCTTTATCTCATTAATAAGCCGGAATTGTTAATCACTGACTGGACTTAATCCTTTGAACCCCTAAGGGAGTACAGGGCTGCAACCACATCTCTTCACTGAACTCGGTTCTGAACAGCTTTCTTCATCTGCTCCTATGTTATTCCAGTATCCTCAGGTTAGCTGATGACTGACCTCTTCCAATCTCGCCTGTCTTTTAAAAGCAAACAAAAAAATACAAGACAAGATTGTTGTAGCACTGGCCTATAGAAAGCAGTAACGTTCAAATCATCTCACTTTTAGTCTAGAAGAAAAAAAACACTTATTAATGAAAAAAAAAAACCTGAATGAAAGAACAAACTACAAACAAACAATAAAACAAACAAACAAACAAACTATAAAACAAAGGGGAAAAAAGAGGTAATGATCATTGGTCATTTGCAGGGTTAAAAAATGTCAAAAGTTTTCTTTTGTTCAAGTGAAAAATGTGACATTTGACATTTAATTCGAAGCTTGTAAATAGCTTGCCCTAGATCTATAAGTCAATTAGAACAGAGGTTATGGCACATATCAAACATTTATGCACCTGACAACTATACTCACAGTGACTGTCAACTCACAAGCGAAGACACAAATAAAGAAAACAATAGATCGAAACTAAAGCTGGACTCGAGATGGTCTTGTTACTGTAGACACAGGAATCAATACAACTATTCGATCTTTGACAACGATGCTGTCCAGATCGAAAGTGGCCATGTTTTGTGGCATCAGGTGTTAGCTCGTTAGCTCAGAGCGAAACTCAGTTTTCTAAACCAGATAGTGTATGTAGGGAATTTTCTGTTTGTTTCTTGTGTCAAGACTAAGACTAAGACTGCTTTTATCATTATGGAAATTCGTTGTGATTACAAAGACTCTTTACTCAAAAAAAAAAAAAAAACCACAAAAAAAACATTCACATAAATAGAACAGATAGAAACATAAATAGAACAGACAGAAACATAAATAGAACAGACAGAAACATAAATAGAACAGACAGAAACATAAATAGAACAGACAGAAACATAAATAGAACAGACAGAAACATAAATAGAACAGACAGAAACATAATTAGAACAGACAGAAATATTAAGAGTTTATTGGGACGTTAAGATCTTTTTCACGTTTCCTGGTCAACAAGTAGCTCTGATACAGTCTGATACAATACAGTCTGATACATGTCTGATACAGTCTGATACATGTCTGATACAGTCTGATACATGTCTGATAAAGTCTGATACAGTCTGATACATGTCTCTGATACAGTCTGATACATTCCGATACATGTCTGATACAGTCTAATACATGTCTGATACAGTTTGATACAGTCTGATACAGTCTGATACATGTCTGATACAGTCTGTTACAGTCTGATACAGTCTGATACAATACAGTCTGATACATGTCTGATACAGTCTGATACAGTCCGATACATGTCTGATAAAGTCTGATACAGTCTGATAAAGTCTGATACAGTCTGATACATGTCTCTGATACAGTCTGATACATTTCGATACATGTCTGATACAGTCTGATACATGTCTGATACAGTCTGATACAGTCTGATACAGTCTGATACAGTCTGATACAGTCTGATACAGTCTGATACATGTCTGATACAGTCTGATACATGTCTGATACAGTCTGATACAGTCCGATACATGTCTGATAAAGTCTGATACAGTCTGATACATGTCTCTGATACAGTCTGATACATTCCAATACATGTCTGATACAGTCTGATACATGTCTGATACAGTCTGATACATGTCTGATACATGTCTGATAAAGTCTGATAAGTATGATACATGACTAATACATGTCTGATATATGTCTGATACAGTCTGATACATGTCTGATAAAGTCTGATAAGTCTGATACATGTCTGATACATGTCTGATACAGTATAATACATGTCTTATACATGTCTGATACAGTCTGATATATGTCTGATACAGTCTGATACAGTCTGATACATGTCTGATACAGTGTGATACACGCCTGATACAGTGTGATACACGCCTGATACAGTCTGATACATGTCTGATACAGTCTGACCGAATGAGTCTCCCACTTCGAGACGACGTGACGTAGTTATGGGTCACGTTAAGAGCAAAGGAAAAAAACACAAAGGTATACACAAAAAGCGCTTTAAAATTGCAATAAAAAATGATTGATAGAGGCGCAACTGCTACTTATGATACATAAATACCAATTTTAAAACACTTTTTTAAAACAATATACAAGAATATTCATATGTCATTGACAGGGAGCACCATCCATGCCATATAATGAAACACACTTTTTGCGCAGATTTCCTAATAGTGTCCTTACACTAGTGACTAGTGAAGTTAATCAATCGATCAATAATAATTATTGGGCTGCAAGGGCATATCACTATATCTATTTTCTTTATAAATGTTCCAATGTTATGTGACAAGTGGTGACAAGTGAATCAATCCAAGTCAATTTCCCATCTGCATACAGATATTTACAGCAGCATTTTAAAAATAGTAAATTATAGATTTATTTTTTCAAAAACAAAGCTTATAATGAAATGAAAATGCATCAATTCTGTTGAAACAATCATGTAATGAATTTCTAATACATCTAGACTGACACTAATACATCTAAGCACTTAGAAATAGCTTGATTGTTTTTTGTTTAGCGCCAAACTTTGTGTAGCAGAAGAGGGGGGGGGGGTGAAGTATCTAGGAGAAGGTTTCTGTGGTGCCATTTCAAAAGCAATTTAAAAAAAAAAATGTTGTTCGAGCCTCAATTAAAACTCGAGACTCCAGGGTGGATGGCCGACATGCTAGCCACTGAGATATTTAAATTATTTATAAAATTTGAAACTTTTATAGTTTAAAAAAAAATTATATAGTTTAAAATTTTGAGCTAACGAGCAGTTTCCGTGTATAAGACACAAGTTAGTCCATTTCTTCTATAAACAAAATTAAATAATTGCCAATAACTGATTAACTAATTGAATAATCGATTTACTTTTTTTTTCTGATTCATTTGTTTCCATCGATAATGTTGATATTGTATACATGTGAATGTCGTTCTACTGTAGATTTATTCCCTTTAGCAAGAGAGTTCATCTTGTAATGTCGTGGTACTCGTGTTTAATCAGCTTGTTAAAAAGAGATTCATCTATCCAGATTCAAGTGTTAGCCTCGAACATTTAGTGTTATCTAGAGTCACAATCACCTAAAAGACAATGAATACTTTCAACCTGATCCGTGGATGGGAAGTGGGAGAAATAACATGCACTGGATTCCACCCAGACAAATTGAGTTGAATGAGCTTTGCACAAACATTGAAACTCCGTGATGTGGTGGAGACAGTAGCGGATGTAAGAGAAACAAAAAATCAAGGGAAAGAACCCCATTCTATTTTATATTAATCGCTTATAAAAATATTCTAATACCCTCATCCAAACTATAATTTACAAATGCTTTTGTGATTGTTTTTTGTTTTTTTTTGTTTTTGTTTGTTTGTTAGGTAAATCGATGTTTTAAAAATGTATTTTGAACAAGAAAAAAAAAAAACAATATTATACATTTCAACGTCTCATTTATGCTTAGCAAACAATACTTTTTTAATGTTTATTACAATTTAATTATATACCGAATTAAATCATCTTTTCAAATACTCACGCGATCGTGGATACTAAATACACAGTAAGCTTACAAGGAACATATTTCCTGAAGAATTGGCAAGGGAAAATCAACTTTATACAAATCTTATATATAAATAGTTTAGCTTCTAACATTGTAAATTACATTTTATATTGCATGTATAACTTATAATGTTGTCATTTAAAATATAAGCCTAAAGGTTAAAATTGGGTAAAAGAACTGAAAACTGGAATGCCAAAATATCAATATAAAAACTCAGACTTTAATGATATAAAAAGAACTATAATAAATGGAGCATAGCCTTACGTTTTTAAAAATCGAAATTTTCTAATCCCAAAGACTCTAACAGACCTGTAAATCTTTATGGCATAGGATGACAATCCCTGACCGCAAGTTGTCACGTGGAAAAAAATGCTATAAAGAGATTGAAAATGTATCTGGGAATGCACGAAACAAATTGTATGATATTAAATGGAAACTAATATTGTGAATTAGCAAAAAATGTTTTGTAGTACCATAAATTAAAAAGGTAAAAGTTTATCATTTAGGATAAACTTTAAAAAAAAAAAACAAGGAGGCTGAGGGGTCAAGCGCTTGGCTTCCGAACTGGGGGTCCCGGGTTCGAATCCTTGTGAAGAGAAGGATTTTTAATTTTGGGATCTTTGGGCACCTCTGAGTCCACCCAGCTCTAATGGGTACCTGACATTAGTTGGGGAAAATTAAAGGCTGTTGGTCGTTGTGCTGGCCACATGACACCCTCGTTAATCGTAGGCCACAGAAACAGATGAACTTTACATCATCTGCCCTATATACCACAAGGTCTGAAAGGGGAACTTTACTTTAAAAAAAAACTACTTTATATATATCAATCATATTTGAATTGTAACACGGGGATGCCAGTATATTGTCAGAAACACAAGATTAGAAACCAGCCTACACAAGACTGACCCAGACTTAAGTAGTTCAGGTTATCTCAACAATTTACTAAATATTGCTTTTGTGTATAAATTAAAAAAAAAAAACAAGCCCCGCCCGCAGATTGATAAATACTCTGTAAAGACTGGCTCTGGTTGTTACTGTCTATGTTAGTGAAATCAAGCTGTCGCCTGAGCTGGTCTTTAAAGCGTTTTCCGGGGGCACTTCTGTTACGCCAGCTACCTGCCAGGTCATCTAGAAAGATTGCTATGTGGTATACGGTCGTATATATAGAGGATACGTGCCCTGTCCAGCGTGGCTCTCCAACAATAAGCAGTCCATCTACACAATCTATACCGGCACATGCAAAAACATCGCTACTTGTAGTGCAGTTCTGCCATCGTAATGAATGCATGCACATGATGGGGCGCAGACACACTTGGCGAAAGCCTTCAAGAAGCCTTAGTTGCTTTTGTGTGTGTGTGTGTGGTATCTATGTCTCAGGTCTATATAAAATGATTTAGAGAACCACTGATTGGTAAACACTGATTTTTGTTGGCAGGTGGACTGATTTATTCCCGTCACGCTTGGAGGCATCCAAAAATGTTGACATTTTTAAAAATATAACTTACTAAAATTGATTTCTTAAATATCAAGACATGCACATGTATTAAAGTGTAAAATAAATGACCGTTCCCTACTCGAACAAACAGACAAACAACACAACAACAACAAACACCCACCCCTTCATTATTAATATCCAGTTCTAAAAGTGGACTGACCCTTGCGTCACTCTCCTCGTAACACGGGCTGTACCGAGCTTCTCTTGTACACACATGTAGACCGTGGTCGTCTGTTACTCTTCCAGCTAAATCAATTGGCAGACGACATTCAATGCCTTGTGGGTAATGATGACGTCATTCTTTCATACCTTATTTATAATTAAGTGGTTCTGTAGTTTTATGGGTGACTTAGGACTTTAGAAAATCATGAAAATAATAAAAAAGGAAGGGAGTGGCGTGGAAAAATCTCAGATAGTCATATCCTCATTACAAATCTTATATCAACTCATAGTGTCTGTCAGTCTGTCTGTCTATCTGGTTGGATTCCTTTCCATGTGTTCTCTTCCATTTCCCATTCTCGGATCCAGTTGAAATTTTCCGAAACTTATTAATAGTTGAAGACAATGCATGCATCAGTATAAAAGATTAACGAATTATTTAATCAATAACTGGTCATTTATACAATTTTGTTTATGTAGAAAAACGTACAGTATTGAGAGATATGGCAGAGATTCTGGGTGATTTTCCAGATATAAGCTTTTTAAATGAGCATTTTTTGCAAAGTTTATGTCAGCTCACTCGGTCTGTCTGTCTGGCAAAAAGGTTATGCCCGTTATTTCTCTCACACCCATTTTTTTGGATCTAGTTGAATTGAAATTGCATATGTAAGACATGAATTAATTTTAAAAAATTAACTAATTGGTCAATAGATTTCAGCTAAATAATTATTTTTGTTTGGTATCGAAAAAGGGAAATAACTTTCGTTGTTCGATATAGTTGTAAAAGTTCCCCTTTCAGACCTTGTGGTCTATATGGCAGATGATGTAAAGATCATCTGATTCTGTGGCCTACGGTTAACGAGGGCGTGGCCAGCACAACGACCAACCGCCTTAACTTTTCCCCAAATAATGTCAGGTACCCATTAGAGTTGGGTGGGCTCAGAGGCGCCCAAGGTTCCCGAAATTAAAAATCCCAGTAGGACGGACGGACGGACGGACAGACATTCTACACAAAACAAATAGCGTCTTTTCCCCTTTCGGGGGCCGCTAAAAAAAGAAGTCTAGTGTACTATATCGGAATTTCAAGACATATATACGGAATTGAGATGCTACAGAAAGATCCGAGGTATCACATACGAAGACTGCATGACAACCGAAGAGAATAGAGACAGGACTAGTATAGCGATTGGATCCCACGACGACCTGCTAACTACAGTTAAAAAAAACGCAAACTAAAACTCTACAGCCACTTCACAAAGTCCTCAGTGATCGCAAACACCTTCTTTCAGGGAACAGTAACAGGAAAAAGAAGAATAGGCACTCAGAGAAAGCGACGGAATATCAACATAAAAGAATGAGACTGAGAGGAATGGTGATCAACGTTCAACAGATCTTTAGTGGTGCCCCAACGGTCCAACCGACTAATATCAAGGGATAGTGGAAGGTGAGGTGTACTGTACACACGCACACCTAAAGCTTATTTCGGGTCATTTAAAGAGGGATGAACTTCTATATGATCTCCGTTCATACTAAATCTACCTATTGTGTAATACTGTTGCCTACTGAGGCCCTATGCTCCATGAGAAACTCAAAGGTAAGATGATGATGATGAATACTGTTGCCGAGAGGACCGATGGCGTATTAATTTCTTAATAAGATAAATTTTAAAAGAATTCCCTTCAAACAAACATGACTTTAATTTATAAATATAAATCTTGAAATGAGATCTAGTAGTACTACAAATGAAATGATAATGTTTAAACCAGGGCCGGACTGGGTATCAAAATCGGCCCGGGCATTACCATATAAACCGGCCCACAAATGAATGGCATGTCATATCATGGGCGTAGATGAGATTTTTTCGGTGGGGGGGGGGGGATTTTTTTTTTTACTCCCCCCCCCCCTTCTTCTGCAATGTAAATGTATGTACTTAACCTTCATTACATTCTGACCTTTCATTCTTTCGGGCGTTTTTTTTTCTTCTTGGAACAGGTTCTTCTTTTAATTAGTGGAAAGACAGTACACACCACCAAGGACAGCTAGGGAGTCTGGGGGAGCGCTGTGAGCTCCTCCAGCTGTCCGCCACGGATCCAAGCATTATTTCCGTTATTTTAAGTTTTAAAAATGCATACTCTGAGGTATCTACAGTGCAATTAGCTTGCTACTTTTCCGCTGAAAAAAAATCAAAAAAACAAATCTACTATTTACTGCACTTAATTAATGGAGTCCAGCGACTGGTAGAGAATGGTAACTATAGTTTTGCTTTAGTTTTTGTATTGGAGTGGGGGGGGGGGGAACCAGAAAACTTCTTTTGGCTACGCTTAGGAAATTTGGTGACTGTAGTTTGCTTAAGTTGGCTGCACTGGGGCAGTAAGTAAAGTTTCCTTTTCAGACAACGAGGTCTGAGGCAAGTGATGATTTGAGCTCAGGGAGCTCTTTAAATAGTTTTCTTTCTATTGGGGAATTTCGGGGCCAGTGTCTTGTACGGGCCTCATGGTAAAGAGAACTGTTTTGAAGGATATGTTTTATTCTGTTGTGTCCGGACCTGAGTTCAAAGATTAGACGTTGATCTTGCCTGGATAGGTTATAATAGGCATCATCTTTTTTGTGATTCAGATGAGAGCTTGTCCATTTCTCATTTATTTACTATTAGTTTCTTTATTTCTTCTGGATAGAGTGCAATGTTTAATTGTGAGTTTGTTCTCACACTCTTGGCGAGAGTGTCAGCCTTCTCATTTCCTTCTAGTTCTATATGTGCTGGTATCCATTGTATCCGTTAAAGAGCTAATTGTCGCCCCTATTTTTGTTTTCTACGTGATATCAAAGTTTTCTAACTTAACCTCTCTCAACCCTCTTTTTCGTTAACTGACTATGGAACCATCAAAAGACGTGGGAGGGAAGGAGCAAAAACAAATGGAAGTGCCATCAAACATCCATGCTGACCAGCAAAATGATTAGGCCAAACACAACCTCGAAGACATCAAAGCAGTGTTGAAGTTCATGCCGCTGGTGCATAGCAAAGAGTACGGTCTAACTTTTGCAAATGATAATATGTACAGCTTATAGTGTATATTGTTTGGTATTCTTGTTGTATTTCAAACAAAATTAAGTGCAATAATAATTTTAAAAAAAAAACGTGTTCGGGCCTATTTGTCTTGCTGCTGTCACTTTTTTTAAAAGTTGTCTGCATTGTAAAATTATTTTTTTCTTTAATGGCGACCAGACCGGCCCATTTTGGTACCGGCCCACCGGGCATTTGCCCGTTTGCCCATATAGCCAGTCCGCCCCTGGTTTAAACACAAATCTAACTCACTACGTTACCACATCTTTACTTTCTCACATGCGTCACCTATATTAGCATCTATTATGACAGACCAGCCCGAGGTTTCATCAGAAACATCCGATTCCCTGTTTCCTCGTCTTTACTGTCAGGGTTCTATTCTATCTTGTCTTTGGTTTGGCTCGTTAGGGGTTACACAATTACTTAATTCTAATTAATTAATACTTGCTTGGCTCATTAAGGTTTCTACAACTAAGAACAATTATCACTGAATAAGCTCCAACTCCAATTATATATGAATAACACAAATAATACTTTAATACTTTAATAATATCCGATAGGGCACAAATAATGCACAATAAATATTAATATTATTAAACAACCACCAGTCCAGGAAGCAAGCTTCCAACCTTCCTGGACCGGGGACAAGATCTCACTGACTAACACACTCTCTCGCACATTCACAGAAGACTAAACCATTCAGTTCATAACACGTGCAAGACTATTCACATTCATAACCTGGGAGTACTTAAACAAGGGGACATCACTATCATATCAAACTATCAAAGTAACATATTCACTCTCGCCATACCTCCCCCTCACAGTTACCTTGGCAACACACGCATATACTCCACAACAGAGAATACGCAGCTTGGCTAGTTCAGAGTACAAGAGTACAATGTATAAAGATTAGGAATTTCAATTTGAGATTCTCTCTCTCTCTCTCTCTCCCTCTCTATCATACATACACACACGCACACAAAAGGAGATTTTCCAGAGTACACTGGGCAATTTAAAGTATCAAGGAGACTCGATACAGAAATAAAAAATAAAAAAAAACAAATATTTACCTGAAATCTTCATACCAGAGTAATCCCTTTGTTTTTCCCCAAAAAGAAACTCTGCTATTTCGAAATGTCAGGAAATGGTCAGGGACCGGCAAGGAAACTTAATTTCGTCTCCTGAAGCGAAATTGAAATTTATGAAACCAAATAATCGAGATGGAACTTTTTCCACACACCACCATTCCACACCCACATAACCACACACTCATACTAAATAGACTTAAGGAAATACTTTTCTTGTGTCTTGCACAAATAAATGTTTGATCATCAATTAATTGTGAACGAATAGAGAAACGTGATAATTTGATAGTATCTAGCATGGGCGATAGATCCATACAAATAACAAAAAATTCTTTCTTCCTTTTTTTAAAAAAATTTGAAACAAAAGCAATGTTCTATTAATTCAGTTTTATCGGGGAGATGCCGCGGGGAAATATAGCAGTCTTTTTGTCGCAAGGTGTGAGAACTTTTTTTTGGAAGCGTTGTCCGCAATTATTAAGTTTTCTTTCAAATATTTAAAGTGGTTGCCAAGTACTGGTTTAAAAAGTAAAAGTAAGATTTCCCCTTTCAGACCTTGCGTTCTATGGGGCAGATGATGTTAAGGTAATCTGTTTCTTTGGCCCACGGTTAAAGAGCAGGGTGTCATGTGGCCAGCACAACGACTAATTTACTTTACTTTTCCTCAACTAAAGTCATGTACCCATTATTGTTGGGTGGACTTAGGGGCGCCCTAAAAACTCAAAATTCAAAATCCCAATATTGACCGAGATTCAAACCCAGGATCCCAGGTTCGGAAGCCGAGCATTTACACTCAGCCACCGCACCACCTTAGCAATCGTTAAACGAGTTTTGGCTTAAACTGTTAGCGTTGGTTGAGAATAACATTTATACGAGTCAAAAGTATATGTGCGAGAGTAAAATTGTGGGGCTCTACGCGAAACTGCTTGCACGGGGCCCAGGCTGGGTAGGGATAAGGATAATAAGTGAAAAAATAAGATTTTGTATTAGAAAAAAATAATTCGTTTTAGTATTTTATTCATTCTTCACTAAGTACAAAATCACGATCAAATTAACTTTACGAGGCTTGCGTGTAGCGAAATTATATACAGTATTACAGTATATAATCAAAATCCTGTTTCCTACATAGATCGCGCTCAATAGCAAGAATTGCCAAATTGTTCAATCTATCTTCGTGACTTATTGACCTAAAGTAATTCTTGATTAGTTTAAGGCGCGAGATGCTTCTTTCACCAGATGCCACAGTTAGGTGTATTGTATAATGCCTTTTTTTTTCATCGCACTTAGAATTTATTTTTTCCATATTGAATGACACCCAAACATGAAAATTGTGTCTATATTTCAAAAGGCTTTTATGAGTTTTTGAGAGATTTTAATAATTTCAGATTTCCAGGACTTTTTCGTATACTTAGCAATTAATTTGATAAATTAAACCTAGAATTAGCGCGGGGCCTATGAAGTGCGAGGCACACTGTAGTCGCATAGGTAGCAGTTACCTAAGACCGGTGTGTTTAAAGTTTAACATCATAAAAAGTTTTCATCGAGGCAATCAGATAGTTGCTCCAGGATAACCCGCTTCACCCCCCCCCCCCCCAAATCAGTTACACCCCTTGATCCAACAACAGTAACAAACTAATTGGACTTGTGACGAAATCAATCATTCAAGCCTTTATATACCACGGATGAAGTAACCTAGCTACTTAACGTATAGGCTAAATTCAGCCACAGTATCTGTGTCTTGCCTTGCGCGGTATCACAATCATCAATTAATGTGGATATCAGATGTCAAGATCTATGAAGATGCAATGATAGATGTCACGTTGAAGATTATCTTGACCTATATCACACTAACGATGATCGTGATTGCCGAGGATCTTGAAATCTTCTTTTAATAAGATGATCGTATAGAAGTAGCTAGATCTAGTTGATAATACGATCATTCCAAATGTTGCCAGTTGATCATCTAGAAGTTGTCATTCGCTAAGTCGAACTTAGTATGTTACTATATTCAATGAAGAAACATCTCTTCGTCTAAAACAATTACTTTAATTCAGAACTTGAAAAAGCTATTCACAAATAATTACAATGGTTAAACGTACTTGAATAAAATGATAGATCTACACAATGATATAACTGAGTTCTAATACAAAGCTTTAGTAGATGTTTCACTTTCAAGTTCCATACAATGACTGACTAAAAAACCCAGAACTTTTTCCCGGGTCCAGCACTGTCACGTGTCCCAGGCAGCTCATTGCAGTGCCAACCAATAAATGCAGCCCAAGTTACACTAATTAACATATCTCCACGTGAGAAAAAACCCGAGGTAATTGACGAGCTAAAAATAGATACTGTGTACGTGACACGCGGTATGAAATGATGTAACTTCCATACCAATCAATTTACTCACTAGTTATCAACCTGACAGTAACCTGAGGAGGGGGGGGCTGGTGAATTGAAGGGGGGGGGGAGGGAGGAGAGGAAAACTGACAGTGTCGTGAATAAAACGATATAGATTACGGGCTTGTTTTAAGAGGCTATTTTTCAAATATATTTATTCCCGACGTGGTTTTAATAACATATTGTTATTAAGGTATTTAGTGGTAAATGCGCCTTGATATTGTCAGTAGTTAAATCAGATGGCCTAATATACAACTATATGCCGGAGATTCTTATTTAGTCAAGACATAACAGTATCTTCGTATCTTATATATTACAGTCGTTAAGAAGATAATTACTTCTCTTATCTTATATGATACAGACGTTACTTTAAAAAATAAGATATTTACGTCCTACGCGTCATGCATTTAGTCATGCATATTAACCAATGACCTAAATTCTGCTAAGTCACTGGTTTTCCTGGCTAGCTCAGGCAACCCATTCCATGCTCTAATAGCACTAGGGAAGAAGGAGCGTTTGTACACATTTGTCCTAGTATATGGAACGAGGAATGTGCCTTTATCTTTGTGTCTTTCTGAATATTTTATTAGATTTTGTTTTTGTATTTGAAGATTATGGTTCTACTTCATACGCATTTCATGTGTCAATCTAGTCATGCATGTTAATTAACGACTTAAACTCTGCTAAGTCATTGGTTTTCGTGTCTGATTAAGGCAACCCATTCCCTTCTCTAGTGGCATTAGGGAAGAAGGAGCACTTTTAGGAATTTGTTCCAGCGTATGGAATATGAAATGTGCCTCTATCTGTGTGTCTGAGTATCGCATTAGTATTTTTTCTATTTGTAAATTATGGTTCAATGTCTTATGTATTATAGCTACTTTACTTTTACAAAGCTTATATCAAATCACTCTGTTTGTCTGTCTGTCCGTCTGTTTTGCTAAAAGTTTGTACACGTTGTTTCTCCAACACCCTATCTCAGATCAAGCTGGAATTTTGCAGAATTATTTCTTTTACCTGAAAACAAAAGAATAAAAAAAAAATTAAACAATTAGTTAATTAACTATTGGTAATATATTACTTTGTTTGGTATCTTAAACAAGGGAAAGAAATAATACTTGACTGAAGTGGTGGCATTAGTTGAATTAGTCACCTTTATAGAGTGTCGTCTGGGGCTTATTACAAATTTGATTACATGACTGATCCAAACTAATTGATACACTTAATAAAAGCTTTATTTTTTCTTGAGTATTTTCTTGTATTTTGCTTGTTATTGTTCTATATATTATCCAACCGTGTGTACATTTGAACTAATGCCATTTGGTAGGTCATTTTATGTAAATTAAAAACAGGGCCTAAGACTGTTCCTTGAGGTACACCTGAATTTTCTATTATTGGTGTTGATTTGGAGCTATTTATTAATACATGTTTGTTCTATGCCTATTAGAAAATCTGTTCTGGGCAATTCCTCTCGGCCTGGTCCATGTCCACTCTGCCGTATTTTTGGTCTTCTGATCTTCTGATCTTCTACATGTTTGTATTGGTCTTCTGGCCGACTAGATCTTATCTTGCAATGTTGTCTGATGTTCTTTGCACTGTGTCCCGTCCATATATATCAAGCTACAATGACTTGATAATTCAAATTCAATAATAGATCCAATGATTCATAAAACTAAAGTGAACATGAAGTTTGAAACTTATGGAATGAATGTATCCTGATATAAGCTTATCTATTCTATTTATAGTTTTTGAAAGCAAGTTCTTGTAGTTATAGATGTGTACTTTTTTAAAACTAATTATCACCCTTATATGTAATTTTTTATTTTCTCTCTTATAGTATTTGGAGGCACGGTAAAACGCTTGGCTTCCGAACAGGTGGTCCTGGGTTCGAATTTTGGAATTTTTAACTTCAGGATATGTGGGCACGTCTGAGTACACCCAGCTCTAATGGGTACCTGACATCAGTTAGGGAAACGTAAATGCGGTTGGTCTTGGTGCTGGCCACATGACACCCTTGTCGACCGTAGGCTACAGAAACAGATGACATTTACATCATCTGCCCCTATAGACCATGAGGTCTGAAAGGCGGACTTTAACTTTTTAAAAAAATAGTATTTACTTTTATGTAGAGAAACTCGAAGCTACTAGAAGCTAAAGTGTAAAATCTTTTTGCTTAATTTCTGTGGCAACTTTGATACCAGGTGACTCACGCAGTGATCTAAAGAATATCCATTCCGATTTTCATCAAGATTGATCAAACTGTGTTGATTTCTAAAAAATAACTAACATGCAGACATGATGTCCATTTGCTCCATACATTCAATCAATGAAATGTCAATAGTTGATTGGTTAAGGTTCTATCAATATTGATGGAGAAACATTCTTTTAGAAAAAGTCTACATGTCTCTAGTCCACTGTCCAATTGAAACAACGATTTGTTTTAAGATGTCTTTTAGTCCTTAGGTTTATTGTCACTTTACCCAGAGTGTAATGGTTAGTGCAATGTAGTTTTTGTCAACCCGTTTGTAAGTTCCCAATAGATTAGGAATGTGCTGTCTGATGCGTTCCCTGGTCATGGCCACATTTTTATATGCTTCTTAGTTTTGAACTCTGACTGCAGAGCTAGAGAAAGGGATCCTAGCAATGGAATTGAGATGCTACAGACGGATCCTAGGTATCACATTTAAAGACCGCATCACACACCAAGAGATTAGAGACAGGGTTACTGCAGCAATTGGACCCATGATGACCCCGCTAAGTATCGTTAAAAAAACGCAAGCTAAGAATCTATGGCCATATCAAAAGGTCTTCGGGGCTCGTAAGGACCTTTCTTCATGGAACAGTACCA
This sequence comes from Biomphalaria sudanica, assembly GCA_036873155.1. Classification (NCBI taxonomy): domain Eukaryota; kingdom Metazoa; phylum Mollusca; class Gastropoda; family Planorbidae; genus Biomphalaria; species Biomphalaria sudanica. The sequence continues at coordinate 1,321,906 of JAZGLO010006690.1, forward strand.
GGAATAAAGAAGAGGCAGACAGAGAAAGCGATGGGAAGACAACATAAAAGAATGGACCGGCCTGCCATTGAAAGAGGCTCTAAGACAAAAGACAGAAACGAATGGAGAAAACGGTCGACGAGTCTTGCATGGTGCCCCAACGGTCCAACAGACTAAGGGATAGGTAAAGGTAAAAAGGTAAAGGTAGAAAAGAAGACCCATCGTTACTGAGTTCATTCATTTGTTCATTATTGATTTTGTTAATTACTGATTTCCTCATTACTGACTTCATCAAGTTAATTTATTATGATTCAGATTAAATTCTCATTCAGATTCTAGGTCAAAATTTGCTCAGCCTTTTGGTAAAACTAAATTTTTCTAAAGAGATGTTCTGTAAGAAAATGTGCTGTGTCAGAGACTTTCTACGTGTCACAGTATCAGACAGAAAACCAAAAGGAAGATAACAGAGAAAGTAGGGGAAAGACATCAAGGATAGAAAAGTTCTTTTCTTTTAAGTCACACGCGAAAGATTCGGTGAGAAATGGCCTATCTGTCACTTGATACTAAATGGTTTGGTTACATTTTGTTTACAAAGCTTATATCAACTCACGCTGTGTCTGACTAATGCTGTCTGTCTGGTGACAAAGTGTGTACACGAATTTTCTCCAATACCCATTCTCTGATCAAGTTGAAATTTTGCACAAATATGCATTGGCAGAGACAAGACATGAATCAATAAAAAAAAATTAACCAACTAGTCAATTAACTAGTGGTAATTAATTATTTTGTTGGACACCGACAAGAGAAATTAATCATTGAGTATTTTTAGATATGGCTATATATGTAGGGTTTGGTCCGTGTGTATAATTGTTCACATTATTTCTCCCACACCTATTCTTGGATCAAGTTGGCTACCTAACAAGAGGGCTCGAGTTTGAATCCCGATTCGAGCTGAGTTTTGCTTGCTGAGTGCCTTAGGACATCACGAAAACCTTCACCCAGATACCCCCCGCCACACACACACACACTGGTCCACAAAAGAGATTGGACCATAGCGCACTGAGCTTGCTGTAAGCATGAAAGATGCCCTATATAAAAGCAATTTTAAGAAAAAAGTTTTTAAAATATGAGTTTTGTTTTTTACTTGTAACTACTATCACTATTGTCCTTCAAATCTTCTCTACATTTAGTCTGACTGATGCAACTTTATGTACACTGTCTACTGTCTACATAATTTTATGTCAATTCGCTTTTAAGGCCACTGGAGAAGGCAGCCAGGGAGAACACTGCTCCTGGGTTGTGACGAGTAATTTATGTAACGCACGCTGCGATATTGACCTAATTCAATTTAGTGTCCGGCAGACAGCAAGGATTCACACCCACACATTTACACACACACAACCACACACTCACGTCAGTAGTTTGGGTTAATCACAATTATCTGACTGAGTTGATTCTGTGTTTAATTTGTTCTCTCAACTATGTTTAGTACATACAGTGTGCTTTTTTGTGGAAGTCTAACAATATAATAGAATACTCTATTCAAGTCACTCCTTCGTGGAACCCGGACAGCTGATCTCAAAAACGACTCTAACGATTTTCATAGGAGCAGTTGATGTATAGCGCTGAGAAGAGAATTACTAGCTGGTTGGCTACATTGGGAAAGCTCTAGTTTGACCGATATTCTTTTTCTAATAAAAACGTAAATAAATTTTAATTTAGCTAAATATCTATATATAGAATTCTAGGTCTATATCCAGCATCGGTTTTGAAAAGGACTATCAAGTTTTTGAAAGGACTATCAAGTTTTTGAAAGGACTATCAAGTTTTTGAAAGGACTATCAAGTTTTTGAAAGGACTATCAAGTTTTTGAAAGGACTATCAAGTTTTTGAAAGGACTATCACGTTCGGGAATTTCATAGTGTAAGGTTTTATTGATGTAAGAATTTTATAAATAAATGTCCAGGAAAATTGTGAGCATTGTATTTTAAGTCTAGGTATAAATTATTGGAAAATTATAAAGTGTAGATCTATACATTTGCTTAACCAGGATTGTTTCTCGCACACCTAATCTAGTTGAAACTTTGCATAATTATTCATTGGCATAGATAAGACATGAAACAATTTAAAAAATAACCAATTTGTCAATAATCTACTGGTAATTAATTATTTCTTTTGATATCAAGACAGATACGGCTAAATATGTCTGATTTCGTCTCCTTTATTTGAAATTCTCTATATATCCCCACATCCATTCTCGGGTCAAGTTGAAAACTTTAAACAATTATTAATTTTACCTAAAGAAGAAAGACATGAAACAATTTAAAAATTTACCGATTTGTCACTTAATTATCGGTAATTAATTAGTTTTTTTATATCGAATAAGGAAAATAGCTTCTACATTATTGAGAAATATAGTTGTAAGTGCTTAGTTCTTTTTAAAAAGGAATTTTTATATTTTGCTACTTTATTGTTTGCACTTGGACAATTTTGTCCCAGATAGGGAAAGAATAAAGATTTATGACGCACAGTTTAAGCCAGAGTCGAGTAAATCTCTTACATAAAAGGGTTTATTAACTTTATTTACATAGCCGAATGTGTCAAATGTGAGCCGAAAGGGCATCCATAAAGTGTTTTGCCGTTCACATTCAGAGCGATGTCTCGTGTTGGCTGTCGGATAAAAAAAAATAAAAAGATGGATTGGAAATGTGTGCAACGTCTGCTAGCTTTCTGGAATTGAGAGGGAAAATACATTAATCACGTGACTAATGTTAATTTGACTATTTCAAGTGCAGAAGCGATGCACTGCTGACCGATGAATTGAGTTTATCATATCTAAAATACAGTACTATAACTAATGCCCAGGCTTTCATGTCATTATCTCAGTACTTAAATGGCACTTTTATTGGTATAAGTATATTCATTACTTTCTTGTTTTACCTCCATTATGAGTGTCAGTGATATCAAGACACTAATTAAATTCCCTGAAACTACGTATCGCACATAGTGATCTCAGTATGTGCAGAATTATTGTGGAGGCCCCTAGCATCATCAAGCTGCTAAGTAAATGCATTCAATAATATTAATGAATCTTTAAAATAAAATAGGTATATCATATCTGTAAAGAAAGAAATATGGAACTAGCATTTTCATCTCATTTCTTTTCTTATATTTTATATGCACATTTTGTTTGAATACTAACATTTTTGTAAAGTAGATGCCCATCTAAGGATAAGCCCTGGGAAGCAATTGCATCACTTAAATGTTTATTTCATTATTAAATTGGAAATGGCGGTGAAAATGTGATTTGGTATGGGTAATCTGTTTCGAAATTAGATAACAAGCTTGTAGCATTTCAGAAATGATGATTAATTAGAGCAGTGTTTTCCAAACTGTGTTCCGGGAAACCCTAGTGTTCCTCGAGGCCAGACTACAGGGGCGGACTGGGTATCAAAATCGGCCCGGGCATTACCAAATAAACCGGCCCACAAGTGGCATGTCATATATTTTCGGTGTGGGGGGGATTTTTACCCCACTCTGCAATTTATATATATATATATTAGTGTGTGTGTGTGTGTGTGTATGTAATTAATCTTCATTACATTCTGATCTTTCATTCTTTCAAACATTTTTTCTACCCTAGAATACTCTCTTCCTATAATTAGTGGAAAGAGAGTACACAGCGCCAAAGGGCAGCTAGGGAGTCCGGGGGAGAGCTTTCCGTTATTTTAAGCTTTAAAAATGCATATTCTGAGGTATCGACAGTGCAATTAGCCTGCTACTCTTCCGCTAAAAAAAATAAATAGCCAAATCTGCTATTCAATGGAGTCCAGCGACTGGTAGAAAATGGTAAAATGCTTTAGTTTTTGTATTGGAGGGGGAAGGGAAACCACCAAACCCCTTTTGGCTACGCTCATGAAATTTGGTGACTAGTTTAAGTTGGCTGCACTGGGGCAGTAAGTAAAGTTTCCCTTTCAGAGGTCTGAGGCAAGTGATGGTTTGAAGACCCTCCCCTCCCGGCTACGCCCATGTGTTATATTATAAGTGTAAGCCTAATTCTCTACAAAATATATAAAGTTTGATAATGCATCGAAGACTGGATGTATGCATTCGTAGGATTACATAATGTATTCTATTTATACATGTATGTAGTCTGAAAACTATAAACAATACAATAGCAGCCTAATGAGTTTGAAGCTTTTTGGTATTACTTATAGATTACAGACGTTTCTTCAAAAAATAAGATTGTTACGTCTTACGCATTTCTTGTGTGAATATAGTCATGCATGTTGATCTGTGACTTAAAATATGCTAAATCATTGGTTTTCCTGGCTGACTCAGGCAACCCATTCCATTAAAAGATAAGAGAAAGCAGAACGGTTAGAGAGGTACTTACTTCATGTGAAAAGCTCTTGCTTCCTCCTATTACATTCTCAAAAAACGCGATTTGTATATGAATATACCATGGCCCATTATTTAAAATATAAATCTACTTTCATTCACTATCGGATGTGACAGCGCTCTATACATTAGTGTCATTACTTTCATCGTTACTGACTGCCTACTAATCATTAAGTTTGTCATTAATTTTAATTGTATACACATTGATTTAGATCTACATTTACTTTTTAATTAATTTTTTTTTGTAAGCCTTAGCCTTTAGTGTAGTATTTTGAGATCTATGTTATTAAAAATAAGCAAAAAGAAACTCTTTCTTTTCAAATCGCAGAAAGTAGAGCTTTATACCCATATTGAGCTGTGAATAAGTTGGGTGGTTTGCAATTTCGCGGCTGTGTGTATGTGTTCAAGTTAATTTCTATTAAGTATTGTTAAAGAGCTAATTGTCGCGCCTATCTTTTTTGCTGCGTTATATCAATGTTTTCTAACTTAACCTCTCTCATCCCTCTTTTTGGTGACATCTCATTGGAACCATTAAAAGACGGGCGAGGGAAGGAGCAAAAAAAAAATGGGAGTGCCATCAAAGGCCCATGCTGACCAACAAAATGAATAGGCCAAACACAACCTCGAAGACATCAAAGCAGTCCATACCACTCGTGCATAGCAGAAAGTACGGTCTAACGTTTTGCAAATGATAATATGTACAGTGTATTTTTTTTTTTTATATTCTCGTTGAATTTCAAACAAAATTAATTGTAATATGAATTTAAAAAAAGAAAGACGTGTTCGGGCTTTTTGGTCTTGCTGCTGTCACTTTATTGTAAGTTGTATGCATTGAATTTTTTTTTCTTTGGTCGCGACCAGACCGGCCCATTTTGTACCCAGAATTAGAGGGTTGCAACATCATATTTAAAAAGTACAAATGATTAGATTAATTAATTGATGGATTTCAAAGAAAATACATTTCTCTCCGTCTTCATTTTGATTCCTTTAGTACATTTTAATGCATGATTTGTGAGACGAGGACCAGAAGTATCTCTTTGCACTTCTGTTTGTTTGTCTCCCTTCCAAAACATTTATCTGGTTGTCTCCTTTCAAGATGTAGACTGTATTTTTCTAAGGAATGAAACTTTCTGGAATCCAAGTATCTAGATCTTCAAAAATAAGCTCAGACTTTATTGTATTTTATGTTTCAGGTCTGTCTCACTATACTAAAGTGCTGGAAAATGTGGAGGATTCGGTGGTTTTTGACGAGGTGAGTCATCACTTTAATGTTAAGATCAAACTATTTTACTCAAATACTATTGATATTATTTTGAGTACTTTTTTTTTGGTTGCTTTGTTTGTCCCCTGCTTGCACTACATATTAAATCTGGTTTTAAAACTGCGTACATTAATTATATAACAATGTGAATTTCTTGTACATTCTTAGTTTTCGCTAAATAAAATTGAACGATTCAGTTAAATCATTGGCATCTAGTACACCTCACCAAGTGCTCGTTAAGGGTTAAGCTTGAGCCCTATTAAAATCCTTGACCAAAGGGAAGAATTTTACCCAGAGGGATGAGAGATGACTCTTCAGCGATACCTCTGCCTTAACTTATGGACATTAGTCGGTGGCTCTGCTCACTGTTGTATAGCAGAAATGCTTGCTGTTTATTTATTGACTTGGTCATGCTCCCTCGCCTACATAAATCTACCCCCCCTCCCAACACCCCTTACCCTACAACCCCCCTTGCATCTTGAATCCAATAGGGAGTGTTGATTTATCAACAAATGTTGCCCCACAAGGTGGTCCTCAAGGAATGGTTCTCTAGCACCAATGAGATTCAGATATTTTGATGTCCTAAAGCTGTTAACACAAATTACTTTGTGTTCCTCAAAGGAAAAACAAAACAACTCCTGGAAGCTGCAGAACTTAGAGGAAAATTAGAAACATTCGATTATATTGTTCTGATTATTGTTTAGTACAAAACTGTAAGCGCAGTCAGCGTTGCGTCAAAAATGTTGGAAAGTGAGCAGCAAGATCTACATAAAGTTAAATGAACAAGATCTAGATCGAATTCAATCATTGAAGAACTAACTTTTAGAGGGCAAGAAATGAGGCTGCTGAGGTAGCTCCTGCTTGGGATGGTCCTACAGTCATTTTTGCACTACACCCTTGCTGAAAGTTAAACAAGAATTTGATGAACCTACCGCTAATTATGGTTAAGAAATAGTTTAAGAGAAGACTTTCAAAATCAACATTCAAATTTAATTTATTTTTACAGAACTATCATTGTTATTGTTTCACATTTACCTGACAGATTTCATGAAGATAAACCATTGTCATCGTTTAATGCCCTGTTTCATTTCAAATACAAACGACAAAGACTTATATGATGTCACCTTTCTTCTAGTCCCATTTGACCAAGAGGGTACTGCATTCGAATATTGTTCCTGGATTCAATCCTTTAAAGAAGCCTTTCATAACGACATATTGAATCTCTGTACGAGATTTGGCTGTTTTTGTTGTTGTTTTTTTATTGTAAACAGCTATATGAGATTAAGCTGCTCTTATCATAGACAGCTATATTTTATCATCATATTTTCCAAATATTGACACAGCATGAAAGAATGAAAGGTCAGAATGTAATAAAGATTAATTATGTACACAAACACTAATATATGTGCATTTGTGCTCCCCCCTCCAAAAAAAATGGGGGGATTTCCCCCAAAACCCTCCCCGAAAAAAAATCCTTGCTACGCCCATGGGTCTTATTTTAATTTATTATTATTAAATATTAGGAAACTGTGAGACAAATGGTGACATAGAATTTAGAATATAGATCTTGATCTCTATCTATACTATAAAATAGAATGTAAGGCGTATGCATGTATGTATGTATGTATGTATGTACCGAATAGAAATCAAAACCTTTGACCAATCTTGATAAAACTTGTCGCAAATGCTCCTAGGGTGCTAACTGAAACCGTGAAGCATGTATAGTAGTCCTAAAACAAACTAAAGACCCTAAAAAAAAAGTTGCCCAAATCTATGAAAGTGTTTGTATCTTATAAATCTTGGTCACATAGCCATGTCTACATGTTGTGTCTACATGATGAAACAAGACGAAGAGTTCACGTCTGCGCAGAGATGAAACTCTCTGGATCTAAATTAGCTCTCATTCAAGAAAACATAATTTTTTACTTTTACACATGAACAAACACATTAGTGTCTATTTATTTCATTCTGTGGCATTTTACGTCTCGAGAGACGATCTTTTCCTTTTGCAACTTCTTGTGTGACTAAAGAGGCCAATCCTTGATACACAGCTGCGATCGCAGGTTGGGCATATATAATCACCAGGCGCCGTTGCATTTTCACCCTTCTATCTGCTTCTGTTGTGTACGACATCTGCAATCTTTGACCCTTCCTTTATGCTCTCTCTCCATGAGGATCTGTCCAGTGCCACCTCTTCCCAGTTGCCAGTGTCGATTTGGCAGAGCTTCATATCGCGTTTGCATACATCCGCATAACGTAAAAGTGGGCGACCAGCGGCTCTCCTGCCTTCTATTAGATCGCCATACAGGATGTCCTGTGGAAGTCGACCTGCTGGCATTCTACGAACGTGGCCAAGCCAGCCAAGGCGTCTGCTGCTGATAACAGAGCGGATGTCCTGGCACCCTGCTCTTTGTAGCACTTCCTCATTGGTTATCTTATCTTGCCACCTTATTTTAAAGATCCGCCTTAGGCATCGGAGGTGGAAAACATTCAGCTTTTTTTCCTGCCATGAGTAGGTTGACCATGTTTCACTTCCGTACAGCAAGGTGCTCAACACACAGGTCCGGTAGACTAGGGCTTTAGTATTGCTAGTCAGCAGTATGTTGTCCCAGACTCTTTTCTGCAGCCGTGACATGGTGGCCATTGCCTTGGCTATCCTGTTGTTTATGTCTTTATCCAGTAGAGTGTTGTTGGATATGATGGAGCCAAGGTAACAAAAGTGATCAACAATTTCTAGTGGTTGGCCATTAATGCTTACTTGAGGTGCAGTGTTTGTGTTTTGGACAAGTATCTTAGTCTTGCTTTGACTGATGTTTAAGCCGAATTTCATTATTTAATAAAAATTAACCTTCAAATTTGAGTTTACAAAACATTTGTTACATAAAATCGTTCGCTCTAAATGAAAATAGCTTTAAACGTCTTGACATACTTTCCGTAACTCGCGGCACCATTACATGCGAGTAACTACTTACATAATACAATTTACTTTCCAATGTGTTTTTTTAAGTTTTTAAGCCAACCACTACCGATTCGGTTTAATTTTAAGTCTTTATTTTCAATGTACTTTTTTCTTTAAGATTTACTTATGCGCATTTAGACCTCTTAACAACACAAAATTTCATTCATGTCGTCATTGCGTGCGTGTAGCTAGATCTAGGTCAACACAAGCCATTTACTAGGCTCAAAGTGTTTAGTTATTGACTAGACTACTATGGCATTCACGTTTTTTTTTTATATTCTAGATCTATATCTACATAAAATTAAACTAACAATGTTATATTAAAGGGAAACTCCGATGGTTTTGACAATTTTTGATATAATATGTGTTTTGATTTACAGATAATGAATATATGATTCTTTTTTTTTCTTTGCAATAATAACTTAGTAATTGATGTTTTTCCGACGTAATTTTCCTGCGCATCCAAAACAGTCAGACTTTCACCGGGTTTTTTAATCTATTGACTTATTGTATAACAGGAGACCATACAGCAAAGTTTACATTCTCGTAAAAGAAATATATCTTGGTTTATGCAGTTAGATCTAGGATCTTGTAAGAAAATAATGAGTATTAAAAGTAGATTTACATGCTTGACTAACCACGGCAGTGTGTATTTTCTCGCCAGACCACTCAAAAAAACAACAAGCACTTTCGCTTGGTTGTCTTGTCATGACCGACTGACTACACGAAGTCTCGACTAGCCTTACACTGACCATTTTTTTCGAATCAGTCAGACACACGATCTATTTACTTCTTGGGACAGAGAGAGGCCTAGATGAAAATGTTACTCTTTTTCTCGAGTTGATTATCCTAATGCTTTTAGATCTATCTATACAAGTATAATGTATATATATACATAACTGTATCATAGCTCTGGACTAAGCCTAACAGCTACTGTAAGAATGAAGCGATACGATTGGTTAAATCTAGTTTCTCGTTCAGTATTGTTGAGGGAAGTGACGTATGAACTAGCTTAAAACAAAATCTCATAGAACCCCGTTTTTTTTAGATGTCAAGAATTTATTGACTAATTTTTTTAATATAAATGTTTCTAAGCATTTAAATAAAAAAAAATGGTAAAATGTTTACTATTACAACTTTTTACGCAGAATTTAAATATGTCAATAACTCAAATTTGAAAAACCATCGGAGTTTTCCTTTAACAGTTAGCTTTATTTGATATCGCATACACAAGCCCATGTTTTCATTCAACAATTGTATCTAAAAAATCGAGGTCGAATAGCTAATTTTAGCTCATTCTTAACATTTTTATATATCTTGAATTCATGCATTCTTTTAAAATATTACATTATTATTTTCTTTCATTGTTTTTAATGCTCTATATCTGTTACTATTTTAGTGATACGCAAATTAAGACCCGCGGGCCGCGGGTAATATATGGCTAGTAGATTTATATTAATGTACAATCGGACAAAACTATAGCACACATTTCTTATTCGAAAGCATACGATATATTGCGTTGAAGTAAAAAGGGACACAATCCATATATATCAATTAATGTAATAAAACACAAAATAAAAGCTAAAAATAACTTTTTAAAGATGTGATAACGACATATTAAGAAGTCATCCTTTTTTGAAAACAAATTTTATAAAAGAAAAAATATTTTGTGCAATATAGAATTTGGATATTCTGAAATATTTAATTATTCAATTTCTAATGGTACACCAATTTCATTACATTAAATTTACTAACTTTAATTTGGAAAAATCAGTTTCGTTATTTCTAGCACACTTTTGCTGCAGTATTGGTCAGTTTATGTCAATTTAAACACTATCTGTTGTGTAAACAGATTTCTCAAGTGTCTCAGTAACGATATAAAAAAGAAAAAAAAAGAAACCGTAGATAATGTCTTATGTGTTGATGGTAATGTAATCTCTTCGGTACTGAATATAAAAAAGAGTAAATTTCTTAGTATAAGCCAAGAAATTGTAGATGTAAAGATCCCCGTAGTCAAAATCAAAGATTACGCTGATAATACCACACAATCTTCCACCTTAGAAAAAGACAGCCAAAATTATAGAGAAATTTACAATATTTGGAAGGGCGAGTGGGTCCAAAATAAACTTTAATAAATCCTCCATTTTGGGACTGGGTAGGTGAGAATCCCCCCCCCCCCCTTAACATCCCCTTTACCCTTAGAATACAAAAGAAATAAAAGTATGTGGCATCGTGTGGACAAGCAACCCGGCGCACGATTGCAATGAACAGTGGGCGGAGATTCTGGCCCACACGAAGAACATGATTGGAATGTTTCGGTACATGGCGACAACCATATTTTGGAGAGCCATATCCCGAAGATAATTTACTTTGCAAATATAGTGGAACCACCTCCTAACTTCATAAATAACATCAATACCACTATCAGAAACATTCATTTTCAAAAAACACAATAAGAAACATACAACATACAACACTCACACAGGCTTACTTGACATTCACACAAAAATCAAAACACTTAGAATAAAATTGTAGGGAAAGTAGTTAGGTCTCCCAATAACTTCCCCTTAGTATTATATATATTGAGGGCTTAGACTAAACAAACTCCTTCCCATTCAAAACAACACACCTCATCATTTCGGTAACCATACACACCCATTCTATAGATCACTCACAAGACACCTATCCAACAATGAAAACATAACACACCATTACTCAAAGACAATATACACTACACTCACAGACAAGTTGAAAGAAAACCTAGAAGTTAGAATCAAGTGGGGCAGAAAGTTAGGGGTTAAACCAACAAACTGGACAGACACATTCACGCATTACACAACAAATACATAGCACCCCAAGCACGAGAAGTGGCCTACAGTTTACTCTTCAGGATGACCCCAATAAATGGAATGCACTGAAATACAACAGGGTCCAGATATACCTGTAAAATTTGTAAAAAAGAAAATCCAAACCCAGAGAAACACCTTGTGAGATGTTTGAGAAAGCCCCCCCCCCAAAAAAAAAAACAACAACAACAAAACCTTAGAGAATATTATTGATGCAAACAGTCAGATCTATGCAACTGTAAATACGGCTATCTTTTTAACAAAGTACTTAAAGCCATAAATAAAAAAAAAAAAGAGATATCAATGTGATTATTTTAGCAGAATATAGATATCTTATTTAGAATACCTACCTACAAATTGTCTACCATAAAAAAAATTGTAATAAAGTTATATTAATCACATTTTTAAGAAAATTATTGAACGCAAAGCGAAACAATATAGTACTAAATAAATATATCAAGACTGCCCATTAACTCACAGAAAAAGAAATATATATGTGCGTATGTGGGTATGCATGAGTATATATATTCCAAATAATCATTTCTATTTAGTTTAACAGTTTCTATAGTAACCATGTATTTAGAGCTAGAACGCTCTGTGCTCCGTTATAATGGAGACACCTTCAACGGCCGGGTCGCTTTGGTGAGTGTCCCACCGCTAGCGCACCCAACAAACGAGCTCGCAAGTGCTTACGATCCTCTTCTATAAAGAGGAAGTACATCAGTAGCACACCGTTACCGGAAGTTGGAGTCTTACAACACCGACAAGAAACTCAGTTGGTCGAAGGAACTCACACCACTACAAACTTGAAAAAAAATGAAGAAGAAACTCAGACAACGCCAATGCTTCGTCCCAAGGGAGATTACAAGAATATACAAATCACCGAAAAAGTTTGATCCATCAATTGTCTCATAAACAATGAACTCCAATGATATTCTCAACGTTAAAGGTCAGAAAAAAAGACCCCAAAACTACTTAAGGAGATCTTCATTATTGTCACCTTAAAGTAGTTTGAACTGAGTGCAGTGCCTCCTGCTCTGTACTACTAATGGTAACTTATTAACAATCATTCCAGTATTATGCCAAAATTTTATTGATTCTGTGATTATGTTCTCTAAGAACATGCTCTTACACCATGTTCCTAGCTTCATGTTGTTGCAAAATCCTTATATATTTATATTTAATGCAACTAAGATATTGCCACCGTTCATATCGAATATCTAATGAATAAGCTTCAGTTGAGATTTAAAACAAAGAAATATGTGTTGTGCTGGCCACATGACACTCTCGTTAACCATAGGCCACAAGGTCTGAAAGGGAAACTTTACTTTTACATCTGATCTGAACGTTCCATAAGAATTAAAACAGAAAGATTTTAAAAAAAAACTTCCTTTATCCCCCACTTTCGGTCAGTGTGCTTCACATGACTACGCAAACCCAGTTGCGACCTACAATATTTTCCGATCTCGTGCAGACAAAGCCGTTGTCCACCGACTGTCTATTTCACTTTTTCTTTCAGACTTATCTTCCAATTTTCAGCTAAGTTTTGAGAATACTCTGAATACGGTAATACTTCAATGGAGAATCAAGATGATGATATAGGAATAACTGATGTAACATTTCAAGAACTGTTTGGAATAAGTACTAATGAAGAGCTAAAAGTACAATTTTAAAAATTGGTATTAGCTCTTACAGCTTCCCAAAGAAAATAACTATTATGTATTTATATATTGCCACCGTATTTCTAATCGTTATTCCATCTTCATATATAGTAGGGAAAAAAGGTTTCAGAGTGGTTGCCAACCTTTTGATTATAATTTCTAAAAAAAAAAATGAACAACCCTAACCGAGAAGTTTCAATATTAAACCTTACTAAAGCCCAATTTTGAAATGTTAGTATCAAAGCAGCCCACTAGTGACAGTTAGGCGTATATCTTTTGTTTGGTAAATTCATGTAATAAATATTAAATTTTAGTTTAGCTTCATTCTAAATGTAATTAGTCCTTAATAAATATACACGATATAAAATTAAGAAAAATTTTACACATTTGAGGATGATGAATTTTGAAAAATGCGTAACTAGTTAAGTAGGGTACCGAAATCTAGAAAACGTCTACTAGACAAACAAAAATTTGGAACCACTGGTTTAAAGTTTCAACTTGATCCGAGAATGGGTGTGGGAGAAATAACGAATACAATTATGTAATGGGACCAAACCCTACATATTTAAACATATCTGTAAATACTGAAGGATTCATTTCCCTTGCTAGCATTACACAAAATAATTAATTACCAGTAATAAGTTGATAATTGGTTGATTCTTTTTAATTGATTCATGTCTTTTCTAGGCCATTGAATAATTGTGTAAAGTTTCAATTTGATCCGAGAACGGGTGAGGGAGAAATAACGTGTGCAAACTTTTAACCAGACAGACACAATGAGTTGATATAAGCTTTGTAAAAAATATGACAGTCGCAAGTGTTTATTTTGTATGAAATACATTTGTTTGACTAGAGGGCCTCGCAAAATATAACTAGCCACACCAAGTTTAGGCTTAGCGCCCCCATTGACTAGCGCAATAATAAAAGTCGTGGGTCCTTACATTCTGCGAGGCGGGCCGAAGGGTCTGGGGGGGGGGGGAGAAAGGAATACAATTTCTGTACCTTCCCCAGAATGTATTCGATAAATCTCGAACAATTAGTCACGTGATTAATAGAATGAGTTCATCTGTTGATAGAGAAGATGTGACATTTCTCAGGTCGTTATACTCTGTGACCTTGTGACCTTTTCTCAATGCCTTAAGGTCGAGATTCCAATTAACTGTGTTTAAATATATTTAGATCTATTTGTTGACACTGTCATCACAGCAATCGTCACATGTCTTTCTCTTTGTGCCTCTGTCTCTCTGTCTCTTTATCGCTTTGTCTCTCTATGTTCTTTTCTGTATTTCTCTATCTGTATGTTTATCGCTCTTTCGCTGTCGTCTAACTCTATGACTCTCTCTCTCTATCTCTTTGTTTACTTAACTCTCCGCATTTCACTCCTTTTCTTTCTCTTTCTCTCTCTATTTTTTTTTCTCTTTCTCTCTCTCCCTTATTCTAACTCTCTCTTTCCTTCTTTCTTTCTGCCTCCTCTCTCTCCCCATCTCTTTCCTCCCTCTTTCTTTCTCTGCCTCCTCTCTCTCCCTCTCTTCCTTGTCTCTCTATTTCTCTCTCTTTTCTCTGCCCTCCATCTATTCGACGAAGCATCACTCTCCTGCCACTGAAGTACATGTCCACTACAGAGATGCTCTAAGGAGAGGCTCATCCTATTTTGACCAAACGGAAACGGAGGGACGAATCTGTAATATCCCAGCAGTCTCGTGGGCAGCATTACAACCAGTTGTGTAATTGGCTTATTTTAACATGTCAGTACGAGGATGGGATTGAAGGAGGAATGCGTTGAAAGAGTCTCTATTTATCTTTTGTTTCATATTTTACCCCACCCACCTCCTCTCAGTCTTTTACTCACATACTCCACCTCCCCCTTTCCCACTAAACCGCCAGAGTCTCAACCGCTCAAACCCCCTCCCCCTTTTTTTTTTCCCTCTTTGTTTTTCTAGATTAGTGATCAGTCATTATTGATTATTAGAATACCTTTTTTTTTTTCCCATTCAGGTGTTACCACGCCCACTGTCATGGTGGCCGTCGTCGCTACATCACGTTCCACTAAACCAAGAGCCACAGTCCTCTTATATCTCCTTTATTTCGTATCGATTCAAAACAAGAACAAAAAGTAAAATGCGTGTTTCCTCCTCTTGAAAATATATCTCTTAGAGGGAATGACATGGTTCAGGTTGGAGAGCTCCACACAGCTAGTTCAAATAAATCGTTGTAGGCGTAGTAATGCCCAATTTGAATTAAATTTATTCACAGTGTTGTTAACCAAAAAAAAAACGAATTATTTTTTTTTTACAAAGCTGATATCGACTGTTTACCTGACCGGCATCATATTGCGAGGTACATTTCTACCATACCACTGGCGGATCCCCCCACTCGGCCCGAATGGTGTGTGTGTGGGGGGGGGAGAGGACGAATTTTAGTATAGAAATCACACAATTTGTATACAAATGTATTACCCATGTCAATAATACTGTTACGTCTCTCCCACTAGTAACAACATCACACTTCACCTCGTACTGGTCACATCGCGAGGTGTCGTGAAGTGTCTTGACACACTTCCTCTTATATAGGGTCTCTACTGGCCTTCAAGAACCGGATGGAACGTCGCTTGACCACTCAGGTTGACTTGCGTGCGTAATATTTACACATAGGTCGTTGCCGAATCTATAATACAAACGTTATGTCTGTCCTTCTATCCGGTTCAGAAACTTGGAGAGTCACTAAAACAAATATGGAAAAGCTCCAGACTTTTGTTAACAGATGCCTACGCCGGATATTAGGAATTAGGTGGCCAGAAAAGATAACTACTATCGATTTGTGGGAGAGAACTAGACAAAAGCCCATAGCCCAAGACATCACAAAACAAAAACGGAGCTGGATAGGACACACCCTGCGAAAACCACATACCAATGTTGCAAGGCAAACACTTGACTGGAACCCACAAAGAAAGATGAAAGTGGGCTGACCCAAGCAAACCTGGAAGAGGTCTGTCATCAGTGAAGCTGAGGACCCTGGAATGACATGGGAGCAAATGAAGAAAGCTGCTCAGAACCGAGTTCGGTGGAGAGGTGTGGTTGCGGCCCTATGCTCCCCTGGGAGTGCACAGGATTAAGTCAAGTAAGTCAAGTCGTTGCCGAACTGGCGTGTACTGTCACTGGTCACGGTTGACCGCTCGTCTAGCGCTGGACTGGGGCGATTTGCGTACGATAAAACACACACACAGCCTACGACCATATGTGTCACCACTGCTATATGGCAGTGAATCATGGACCACCTACGCAAAGCAAGAGAGAAAACTAAACTCATTTCATTTGAGATGTCTCCGTAGGATCTTGAATGTCACATGGAAAGAAAAAGTGTGCAATACTGAGATCCTTGCGCGATCAGGTATTCCCAGCATTTTTACAGCCCTCAGATTACGCCGTTTGCGCTTTCTTGGACATGTTCGCCGGATGGAGGACAAGCGCATCCCGAAAGTCATCCTCTATGGTCAACTCGCGACTGGCACAAGAAAAACTGGTCGCCCCCACCTCCGTTACATAGATGTAATAAAACGTGATCTCAAATCAGTGAACATCAATACTGACAATTGGGAAGACATAGCTCTAGACCGCAACAGGTGGAGAGAGACAGTGACAAAGAAAGCTATGGACAGTGAAAGTACATGGGTCTCAGCCCAGGAAGAAAAACGCACAAACCGAAAAACGGCCAGCTCCTCTACCACCGAAGCAAAAGCCAAGGGGACCCTAACTTGCGCTATCTGTGGACGGGAGTGTCTCTCCAAAATAGGGCTCTACAGCCACATGAGGAAGTGTGCTCTGAGATGAACCATAGTCGTCCTACGACTGAAGGAGGCCAATGATGATGATGTGTTTGTAACAATACATACTAATTTTGCATGTTTCAACCTATTTTTAGAATATTTCGGCCCCCCCCCTCTAATATGTTGGCCGATTTTGTGGAAGGGGAAGGGGGCGATGGCATTCATTAGCCCATAAACCCAACTATAGGGTTAAAAACCAAAGTTGTATTGCTGGATATTTATTTATGTGATGAAATAAAGATCTCAACAAGTAGACTGGCTTTAGTGGCTAAGGGGCTTCACTTATGCAGGAGTTATTACGAGTGTGCCGTATAAGAGTGTGCCGTATAAGAGTGTGCCGTATACGAGTGTGCCGTATACGAGTGTGCTGTATAAGAGTGTGCTGTATAAGATAGGGGTCTCAACGAGAATGTTATTGAGTTTCTAAAGGCAAGGAGGCAGAACAAAGTGTTGTGTTTTTTGTTTAGAGTTAACAGGTTTGATTTGTCGTGTGCGGAGATTGTTTCCAGTTTTACCCTTAAGTCTTGACCACTGCTGGACCACGACTTGACCACTGCTTTCTGTTCTATTTCCAGGTGTTCGAGTGGCCCGTGGCCAGGCCCATTGAGGCCGAGGAAGTGATTGACATACAGATCTACAACTACAACAAGTACCTAAGCAACAGGTGAGCACTTTCTGTCAATGTGAGCTGATGAATTGTCCGCTGTCGTCTCTCTCTCCTCTTTAACCTCCGCCACACCCCCTCCACCCACAAATCACGTTGTATTAGATGTCAACGGTGTTTCTTTAAAAAATACAGTGAACAAAATGACAAATGCCATATGAAGATAGAAAATACCCAGAAAAACCAAATATCCATTTGCAGCAACAAACATTAAAATCAACTGCCCAGAACAATTTCGTAATTTTACCATCCAGTAAAAAAAAAAAAAAGTGCCATGTATTATAGGAGGATATTTTATCTTTTAAATGTTTCAGCATCATCTCATCTCTGAATGTGGTCATTTATAGGGCATAGTCCATCAACCAGTTTCCTCCAGGCGTCTCATCTATTGGCGAGTCTCTACAGCTGTCCCCAAGTCTTACCCATTTGCTTGGCGTCTGCATCCACATCTCGGCTCCATGTACCCATGTATTTCTGGGAACCCCTCTTTCTTCTTTCATTGGGGTTTCCAGGTGAAGTATTGTGACCAAAAGAGAACAAACGCAGACGGCGAAAAGAAAATCTAAATCGACCACATGTGGACAATGGTTATGCTTGCCCTGGATGTGGCAAAATATGTAGGTCACAGCTTGGACTGCTCAGCCACGGGAAATACTGCATTCCTCACTAATCTTCGGACTCGAAGACTAGCCTTGTTATTATTAATGCGATGATTTATGCAGGCTTGCGAAGGGGGTGGACTTTCCATCGCAAGCGTCTCAAAAGGATATAATTTTCAATGGGGTGCTGCTTTGTTCTTGCATCAGCTCCTCGTCGGTGATCTTGTCTGGCTGGTGGACCTTAATGACTTTCCTGAGGCAGGTTTTGATGAATACCATGATTTTTTCATGATGGTGATGGTGGTTCTCCAGGTCTCTGCTCCATAAAGCAGTAAGGCTGGAAGGTTGTTATTGCTTGACCGATGCGGGTTCTGACATCCGCATCTGTTTCTATATTGTTGCCCAGGATACCGCCAAATTAAGTGAGGCTTTCCGCCTCGCATTGTACTGTGATCGGTGTCTGTTTTTGGCACAACCCAGTAAAGCTGGGCATTTTCCTGCATCCGATGTTTTCAGAGAAAGGAAAACCCTGGTCATCTGCAAGGTCGAGATAATCCAATTGTTTCCTATTAGAGTTTAACTTTATTGTGTGTGCTAATCAAGAAACATTTTTAAAGCTTAAGCTCGAAATGTTACTAGATCTAGTTACCCCCTCCTTTCCCGAAATCCTAAAACAAAAAGACGAACACAAGATCAGGCTCCATTCCTTAAAGTATAACAATTCTTCCCGTCTTTCTTCTTGTAGATTGGTCGGGACGTTCCGCATGATACTGCAGGAGCTGATTGAAGTTGGCTGCGTCAAGATCTCGGACTGTCTCCTTGACAACAACAATGTGGTAATGAAGGTAAGGTCATTGTGACATTGTTTTCTTGACCTCTGGCCTAGAAGGTTCTTGAAGGATACGCGCTTAGCGACACACACACACACTCACGCACGCACGCACTCACGCACGCACGCACGCACGCACTCACGCACGCACGCACGCACGCAAACACACTCACACACACACACACACACACGCACACACACACACGCACGCACACGCACACACACACACACACACACACGTTACTGACAGCCTGAGTTAATATTTTTACATATAAATTAGTTGCTGGTGCTTCTTGCTCTTCCGAACCCCTCCTACTTCCCTCCTAATGCATACAAAGGAGTCCATTATGAAATATATATGGGACATAACTCAATGCATTGGGCCATTCAGATTGGGTAGGAGGAAATAGGGGGAGACGACCACAACAGCAAAGGGAAACGATCCAAGAAATATCTTAACTACCGAAATAGATCTTCTTATCTTATCTTATATAATACAGACGTTGAGTTGTGGACTGTTTTGTCTTACTCTTGTTATTCTAATAAGTCAATTTTATTTTTCAGTGTCAATGTATTGTTAAAGTTTATCTTCACTATATAAATAACAATACTGAAGAGATTAGTATTAGAATGCTTGAAGATAGTAGTCGACCTACTTGCTAACGGCGTCATCCTTTCTATTAATATCATCCTTTCTTGTTATTAAATATGCTATTATTCCTTAGTTTATCCCTCTACCATTTCTAAAAATACAAGTTTGAGTTTTAAAAAAAATTTTTGTTAGTAATAAATTACATTAATTTTACAGAATCAACCCTGAGTTTAGTGTAGCGATGCAGTCTAGATATTAAATCTATCAATTTAGCTTAGCGATTTAGTCTAGCGATTAGCTTTAACATTCTAGGTTAACAATTAGTCTAGCAATTCACTCTAGCAATTGAGTCGAGCTATTTAGTCTAGGGATTCAGTGTGACAAGCTAATTTAGTTTAGCAATTTAATATACAATTAGGCTAGCAATTAAGTCCGACATATTGATATGAAAGTCAAATCTCAAGCGCATCTCTTCGCTTATAACAGTGTTCATTATCTTCTCAGACCACGGTGACATTTGAGCTGTCTTACAACGCTCCGGACGGGTCCGTGGGGCTCTGGCAGAAGGGAGGTTTTGAAAAACTCAAAAGTCGAGAGCTGCGGAGAGGCCTGAATGAGGAGGAGAGGTTGAATGAGTTGAACAAGAGGGAGGATGCCTTTGTGGGGGATCAAGATAGGTAAGTCATAAATAGGAGGATTAGAGAGGTGAGTAATTAGAGGAAATTAGACAGGTAAGTCTTTAATGGGGATTACACAGGTTGAGTCGTTAATGTAACTATGGCGTGTCGTTAATGGGAATTCGACGATTCATTAATGGGAATTCGACGATTCATTAATGGTAGTTCGACAGGTAAGCCGTGAATGGGAATAAGGTGAATCATTAATGAGAGTTAGACCAGTGATTACTCAATGGGATTAGAATGGTGAGTCGTTAATGGAGATTTGACGGGTGATTTATTAATGGGGATTAGACATGTGAGTCATAAATGGGATCAGACAATTGAGTCATAATAGGGATGAGACAGGTGAGTCATTTATGGGAATATGGCAGACGAATCATTAATAGGGATTTAGAAAGATGAATCATAAATAGGGTTTGAAGGCGAGTTATAATATAGGGCTAGACAGACTAAACATGAATTGGTTTACATTGTAAACGAATCAAATCAATGTCATTTGGTATGAAATTCAGACGTCGCCCTTTGACTCACATGAAAACATTCTAGGTATAGAGACCAAACTAATCCAAGACTTTCCAGTCAACATGTCATGAACTTTTGCCGTGGCTTAAATAACGTTGCTGATTTTTTTGTTTTGTTTCAGAGACTCTGACTCTGTTACCTTGAGTCCATCCCTGTCCATCAAAGGGTCAATGCTGAGTCTTACCTCCAAATCATCCAACAGTAAATCTCCAAAAAGGTAACTCAAAAACGCATTGGCGTGACGGGCCGCTCGAGAGAATTAGAAGACTAAATCACTTCTCTTCCTTACAACTACAACTATTATCCTCAATTTGAATTAGTCATTGTTATGCAGTGGCGTAGCTAGGGTGGTGGGAGGAGGGGGGGAATTGGAAAATCCCCCGGGCCCCCATATTTTACATTAAAAATTAAATGTTACGCAAAATGCAGGGGCCCACATGTAGGTCAAGCCCCAAACGATGGAAAATTCCTAGCTACGCCCCTGTTGTTATATTTCTAATATAGATTGGTTCATTGCAGTTTGTTTATTTTAAAGTAATAATTTTATTAGATTGACATTGTGTAATGTGTAATTAGCGATGTTGAACTATGGTGAAAAAAAACAACAACACTATAGATAGCTAGCCTTTTGGTGTATCCGGTGTACAGAATAAAGAACGTAGTCCTAGAGTTGATATGTTTTTGTTTTTTTAAACTATAGGATAATTTGTATGCCCTTTAGCGCTGCAGAATCAAATTTTCTTAGCTCTTGCATTTGTAGTCAAACTTTTTGTTTTTAATTTAGTTGGCAGCATTTCAAATCAAAGTAGATATATGTATCCATGCAAAGTGGGTATTCAAACGAAGTACTATTAAAACTCTCAGCTACAACTGTAGTCATAAAAGGCATCTGATGATGTCCGCTATTTTCAATCAAGCTTATTATTTTATAGCCTAAGATACGTAATGGACCTCATTCACCAATCGTAAACAAACAACATTGAGCCAAGAGATTCTCTTTCTCTTCTATTCAAATTACGATCTAATTATAATCAAGAATGGTTATCACGTGACAGTTTTTTTTTGTCCGTTGTTTCATTAATATTATCACGTGACCGTTCGTTTTGGTGAATGAGGTCCATTGTATGTCCCATTCATGGCTAGAAAACTGGAGTCTGTATCTATATGCTCCTTTTTACCTGTCTGATTCCATAGCCCCTTCCATAGGACCGCAAACAGACTCAATAGATTTTTTTTTTTCAGTAGACAGGAAAAATATTTTTCTGTTACAAAAAAAATTGTTGTTTTTTTTCACAAATTTCAGTCCAGGGAGTAAAACTCTGGGATCAGTGGTCAAGATGGCCATGATGAAGCGGTCAAGGCCAACTATATCAGATACTGAGGAGGACAGAATTACTTTGACTGACCAACAAGACCCAGGTACACATTTTAAATTCATAATTCTATGTTGTAAATATAAGCCCACGGGTTGCATGACCTTGATCGAGTTCCACCCAGAGGTGTACCTAGTGATGGGCGGGGAGCGCGGACCGCACGGGACATTCATATGGCGAAGAGCATCAAACTTATCTTATCTTATCTTATACAATACAGACGTTACTCCAAAAAAGAACATGATTACTTCCAACGCGTGATGCATCTGGTCATTCATGTTAACCAATTACAAAAATAAAAATTCTGCCAAGTCACGGATTTTCCTGGCTGGCTCAGGCAACTCATTCCATGCTCTAATAGCGCTAGGGAAGAAGTAGCATCTGTATAAATTTGTCTTAGCATATGGAAAGAGGAATGTGCTTTTATTATACCTAGCATACATACATATTTTGAACCCGAGATTTCAATGTATCGATCTGTGTGTAAAAAGACGCTGCCCCGTCATTGACGCTTATCTTTCTGCAGTACCTTACCATAGTTCCGTGATTTGATAGTCAGCACCATGTGGGCGTCACGAAGTAGGTAAAAAAAAAGAGGTGATTTCTTGGTAGTTGGTGAAATTCACAATACACAGTTCATTAAACGGGAGCAGGGCCGGACTTAAGTTGTTGGAGCCCACCTAGGTGAAGTGAATTCGGTGATCCTAACGTATGGTCTGTAAGAGAGATGAGTAGAAAGAAGCTAAACAAGCAATAAACAAAAGAAAACATTTTAAAGACAAAGCTTATTTAAGGGAAAAAACTGCTAATTACTGCCATTTATTTGAAAATTATAGTCTTTAGCTACATAAAAAAAAAAATTAAATAATTAGTACTGAATGATTAACGAATTGGTTAATTTTGTGATTGATTCGTGTATTGTCATCGACTATGAATAGTTTTGCAGAACTTTAACTCGATCCGAGAATGGAAAGTGGGATAAAAAAAGGTGTCAAAACTTCAGAAGTGGATTAAATCCATTTATACAGCCACATCTATCATTAAGTAACATTTATTCCCCTTTTTTTTTCAATATCAAACAAAATAATGAATCTTATATAATACAAACGTTACTTCAAACAAGAAGATCATCTATACAAAATCATCTATAATTAATTAAGTAATTTGGTAATTTTTAGATTGATTCATGTCTTGTCAGTTTCAATGAATAATTGTGCTAAGTTTTAACAGACAGAAAGACAGACAGACAGAGTGAGTTGATATAAGCTTTGTAAAAAAAAATAATAATGATGCCACTATTTTGTATAGCAATGTCTTCAATATATTTTTTCTCGTGATCCGTATATTACATCTATAGTGCATTCTGTGACATTTGTAAACAAAAAAATTTGTGTGCGTGGTTTAGTTTGTGAAATATTTCACTACTAATTGTTACGCGATATTTTTTTAAATTGTAATTTGAATTCGTATAGAAAAAAAAATCATTTTAGATTCCAGCGATCTGGACGCTAAAGCTGCTGAGGTGGCCTCAATGTTGGCCAGAACAAACAGAAACATGGACCAAGATGACACAACGGCCATGGAGCTGCCAGTACCGCTTGCTGCTCAAGGAAAGAGGTAAAATACACCTTCCCGAGATTCCAGTTGCTTCGGGTCTGCGCTGACTATGCCTCTCAATGTAGCCACATATCTAATGCTTAAAAGAATGAAGAATGGTTGGTGGGGGTGGGTGATATCTAGATAGATAGCTGTAGGTAACTTTCAGATCTTGCGATCTTTAGGGCAGGTCATGTAAAGATTAACGGGGTTGTAATGAGGACAGCACAACGACCTACCGCCTTAACTTTTCCCCCAACTTATAACAGGTACGCATTAGCGCTGGGTGGACTCAGAGGCCCCCTAAGGATCCTGAAATTGAAAATCCCAGTCTTCATCAGGATTCGAACCCAAGACTCCAGGTTCGGAAGCCAAGCGCTTTACCACTCGGCCAGCATGCCCCCTCCCAAGATAGATAACTGTACTTTTGAAGAAGAAAAAATGTAGTTAGATAGGTAACTTTGTAAGAGCAACAATATTCGTGAGTCTCTAAAAGAAATTCCATTATTACTTTTGGTCTTCTGAAATCAAAAGCGGTTTAATGAAATACAGAAGCGAGTTGTTTTGTTTTTTTAAAACATTCACCCGTTCTAAAACGTTTAAAAAGACCTATATAGTTATAACTTACAAAATTATTTTTAATGTAATAGTCAATTCTTTACGCTAATAAGATTAGCAATTCTCACTTCAAAACTTCTAAATGCGGTGCCAACGACTAGTTCGTTCATGAAACGCAACTATTATCTCGCCGTTTCATAACTTAATAAGGATCTTTGCAGTTTGTATAAGCGTGAGAGTCACCAACAGGGGAGAAAACTGAAGAGAATATTAGATATTTTTCGGGAATTTTAAATGGTGCTCATAACATTTAATTGTTTAAGATGTGTCCAGCCATTAACCTTGTACTAGCAATTAACACCGTCCACGCCTGTTGATTTGTGCCCAAGAAATTTTTTGTCTAATTACCAGTACCCCCATTTTTTCACCAACTATAAAACGACTGACCCCCCCCCCCCCTTTAAGAACTGGGACAATTTCCCCAAATTTTAACGAAATAAATAAGATAAGTCCTCTGTAATGGGACTAGGGAAATGGAAATTCAAAGAGAATTGCGCTTTCAAAATTGTAGATAAAATCAAGATTTGTGGTATTGTCTATACCTGTAATCCTTTGTTCCATTGTAAAGACCAGTGGGAGAATATTTTTGTCAAAGCCTCAAACTTGCTAAAACTTTATAAGCACACAGGTTCTACAATATTTGGTAGAGCTGTATTAATAAATAGTTGGTCATTCCAAAGATTGTCTATTTAGCTAACATTACAGAGCCACCTCCTAAATTCATAAACAAGCTGAACAAGTTAATTAGAAGCTTTATATTTAAAAACACTATTAGGAGCATTAAGCACACTACACTCATTCAAAACAAAGAGGATGGGGGGATAAACTTGCAGGATGTTAAAACAAAAATACATTCGCTAAGGCTAAAATTTGTAGGTCAAGTAGTTAGAAACCCAACAAACTTTCCCTTGACAATTTACTATTATGGTTTAAGATTTAGTAGTCTTCTTCCAATACAGAATGATACTCCTCACTATTTTGGTACAGTCACTCATCCCTTTTACAGATCTATTTCAAGAATTTTACCTGGTAATGAACATTTAATACACAACAAAACCAAAGAATCATACACAACACTTAAAAAGCTGTTACATGAAAGCCTAGTGAATAGGATTAAGTGGGGGAGACAGAATTCAAGGACACATTCATAAACCTACACAGCAAACATATCCCACCAAAAGCTAGAGAGATAAGTTATAGACTTATCTTTGGGATGACCCCTATGGTTAGAAAATGAGCAAATGACCGTGAATGTATATTATGCCATCTTGAAAATGCTGATAATGAGAAACATATGTATTTGGAATGTCCATTATTCCTTCAAGTTAGAAGTACTGTAAGGGACTTATTAGAAACAAACTGTGGCAACTATGTAAATGTTAACTTGTCAATTGCTTTAAACAAGCTGCCAAAAATAAAAAATAAAATGATTCATGGCTACAACTTAATTATTGTTTCCAAATACAGGAACCTTGTTTGGGCTAGCTGGCTCAAAGCTCTACATAATAATAAGGTTTTTGATCTTAATCACTTAGAATTGACATTGAGAAAAATAATGGATTTTAGGGTAGAGAATTATCTAGTTTGATTTTCATATACTTGTACATTAAATGTACAATGCTCAGGTAGTTTTCCAGAAATAGGGTGTTGGGGGTCAGGGATATTTGATGTTGTGTTGATTGTTCTGGGGTAGAGGATACTTGTATCATTTTTCTGTATTTAGTGGGTTCAATGGTTAGGATGGTTAGGAAGTATGTCTTTGATATTAAATAATATTTCTATTACTATTATTATATTTTTAGGTTAATCACTTTTCAATTGTTTATGATTTAATACTTGTTAATTATGAGAACTTACAAATAAAAACCTATATATATATATATATATATATAAAAAGAAGAAAGCCCACAAAAGAGGCAAGATGGCCCATAAAAGAGGCACATAAAGTTTAAAAAAAGAGGCAAAGAAAAAAGGCATAAGGCCCAAGGATTCATATGATGATAAAGCTAAAATTGAATAGCGCAAATTTTGAGGTTTCCTTCTTAAAAAAAAAAAAAGGTAATTTAGTTTAAAGCTCTACATAATAATAAGGTGTTTGATCCAAATCACTTAGAATTGACATTTAGGAAAATAGTGGATTTTAGGGTAGAGAATGATCTAGTTTGATATTCATATACTTGTACAATACTCAGGTAGTAGTCCAGAAATGGGGTGTTGGGGGTCAGGGATATTTGATATTGTGTTGATTGTTCTGGGGTAGAGGATCCTTATCTTATCTTATCTTATCTTATATAATACAGACGTTACTTCAAAAAAGAAGATGATTATGTCCTACGCGTCATGCATTAAGTCATGCATATTAACCAATGACTTAAATTCTGCCAAGTCACTGGTTTTTCTGGCTAGCTCAGGCAACCCATTCCATGCTCTAATAGCACTAGGGAAGAAGGAGTATTTGTACAAATTTGTCCTAGCATATGGGACGAGGAATGTGCCTTTATATTTGTGTTTTTCAGAGTATTTTATTAAATTTTGTTTTTGTATTTGAAGATTATGGTTCAGTGTTTTATGTATAATTGCTACTTTACTTTTGAGTCTTCTGTCCTGAAGGCTTTCTAAGTTTAGTGATTTTACTAATGGTGTTACTCTAGTCAAATGTGAGTATTCGTTTGTTATGAATCTCACTGCTCTATTTTGTGTTTGTTCCAGTTTCTTAATGTTTTCTTGAGTTGAGGGGTCCCAAACGGTGGATGCATATTCTAGTGTTGGCCTAACCAAGGTTAAATAACATTTTAGTCTTATGTTCTTATTTGATTTATAGAAATTTCTTTTAATAAACCCTAATGCTTTGTTTGATTTTTTTTATAGTTTCATCAATATGTGGATTCCATGACAGTTTTTCATTTATTATAACACCTAGGTATTTTGAGTTTTTAGTCTGTGTTACTGGTTTGCCATGAATAAGATAAGTGGAATTAATTTGTTTTAGTTTTTTTGTTACTCTTAACAACTGACATTTTTCTGGGTGGAAAGACATGCTCCAATTTGATTCCCATTACTGTAATTCATCTAATTCTCTTTGTAAAATATCTGTGTCTTGTGTTGTTTTTATTGTTCTATATATTATGCAATCATCTGCAAATAATCTGACTTTTGTTCCTGAACTAATGCAATTTGGTAAATCATTTATGTAAATTAAAAATAGTAGTGGACCCAAGACTGTTCCTTGAGGTACACCTGAGTTTACTGTTATTGGTGTTGCTTTAGAGCCATTTATTATTACAGTTTGTTCTCTCCCTATCAGAAAATCTTTAATCCACTGATGCAGTGGACCATTAATGCCGAAATATTTTAATTTTTTAAGCAAACTATGGTGGTGAACTTTGTCAAAAGCCTTGGAAAAATCTAGTAAGATAGCATCTATTTGTTCACTATTATCTAAACCTTTTGAAAAATCATCAATTAGTCCTATTAGTTGTGTTTCACATGATCTATATTTCCTAAAGCCATGTTAGTATGGGGTGAGGACATTATGTTTGTCTAAGTGGTTTATGATGTTGCTACATATTATGTGTTCTAGTATTTTACATGTGATGCTGGTAAGTGATACTGGTCTGTAGTTTCCTGGATCAGATTTTTCTCCTTTTTTAAATAGGGGGGTGACATTAGCTTCTTTCCAGTCCTTTGGTACTCTGCCCTGGTTAAGCGATGCCTGAAAGAGTATTTTGAACACTGGGGCTAGCTCATTGCTTAGTTCTTTGAGTAATCTAGCTGGAATACCATCAGGTCCAGACGCTTTATTTGGTTTGGTGTTGGCTAATAGTTTTTTAATTCCATTTTCTTGTACTACTAAATCTTCTATGTTGTCTACTTGGTTCAAATTAAGAAATATGTCTTTGTCTCCTGGGGCTGAGAATGCTGATGCAAAGTATTCGTTTAGGATGTTTGCTTTAGTTTCATTATCATTATGTATTATGTTATGGTCATCTTTTAATGGCGCTATGCCTGTTGTTTCCATTTTCTTAGACTTAATGTATGACCATAGGTTTTTGTTGTTATCTTTAGATATTACATTGTTTATGTATTCACTCTGCAGCTGTCTGCTTACTTTTTGGGTTAGGTGTTTAATTTTTATATATTTTTTGTAAACTCTTTCTGCCTTGGTTTCTTTAAATTTTCTATATAGGTTTTCCTTCTGTTTACAAAGCTTCTTTAGTCTATTATTAAACCAGCATTTATTTATTTTGTTTGATGTGTATTTAGTTGGTATATGATTTTCTATAATGCTTTTAAGATGGTTTTTAATGAAATTCCAGAGGTCATCGACTGGTTGGTTAATGTCTTTTTCTAATAAGAATGTTTGTTGAAAGTTTAATGCAGCTTGGTGTAGTTGTGTTAGGTTACATTTATTCCAGAGTAAGATTTTTCTTTTGGGTTTTGTATTGGCTACTGCTTTTATCTGACTGTGTATTTTTATGACCAGGGATAATATCATAATCAACTACTAATCCAGGTCTGTTGGTTAAGAAGAGATCTAATGTGTTGTTTAATCTAGTTGGCTTTTTAATGATTTGATCTAAACTTAGGTTGTGTAAAGTTTCTATGATCCTTGTATCATTTTTCTGTCTCTAGTGGTTTCAATGGTTAGGATGGTTAGGTAGTATGTCTTTGATATTAAATAATATTTCTATTACTATTATTATATTTTTAGGTTAATCACTTTTCAATTGTTTATGATTTAATACTTGTGAATTATGAGAACTTACAAATAAAAACCTATATATATATATATATATATAAAAAGAAGAAAGCCCACAAAAGAGGCAAGATGGCCCATAAAAGAGGCACATAAAGTTAAAAAAAAGAGGCAAAGAAAAAAGGCATAAGGCCCAAGGATTCCTATGATGATAAAGTTAAAATTGAATAGCGCAAATTCTGAGGTTTCCTTTAAAAAAAAAAAAAATTAGACATCATGTAGAGTCGTGATTAACAACTTAAAGGTTATGCTTTTGTCCATCTCATCTTTCTCTATATTTCTATAGGTTGGACATGCAATGCCATTCTTCTGTTTATCTTAATGGGAGATCATCATTGTTGTCATTTTCTATCTTTAGGGGGAAATCATCCTTAATGTAGTCATTTTCTATGTCCATAGGGGAAGATCATCCTTAATGTCTGATGACGCTATGATGAAAGCCCAAGATTTTCAGGTACCTTATTGTTGTTTTGACTCAAGAATGATGTGACGTCTTTATTGTTTGTTTGACTCAAGAATGATGTGATGTCTTTATTGTTTTGTTTTGACTCAAGAATGATGTGACGTCTTTATTGTTTGTTTTGACTCAAGAATGATGCGTCGTCTTTATTGTTTGTTTTGACTCAAGAATGATGGGACGTCTTTATTGTTCGTTTTGACTCAAGAATGATGTGACGTCTTTATTGTTGTTTTGACTCAAGAATGATGTGACGTCTTTATTGTTTGTTTTGACTCAAGAATGATGTGACGTCTTTATTGTTTGTTTTGACTCAAGAATGATGTGACGTCTTTATTGTTCGTTTTGACTCAAGAATGATGTGACGTCTTTATTGTCCGTTTTGACTCAAGAATGATATGACGTCTTTATTGTTTGTTTTGACTCAAGAATGATGTGACGTCTTTATTGTTGTTTTGCCTCAAGAATGATGTGACGTCTTTATTGTTTGTTTTGACTCAAGAATGATGTGACGTCTTTATTGTTCGTTTTGACTCAAGAATGATGTGACGTCTTTATTGTTCTTTTTGGCTCAAGAATGATGTGACGTCTTTATAGTTTGTTTGGACTCAAGAATAATGTGACGTCTTTGTTGTTTGTTTTGACTCAAGAATGATGTGACGTCTTTATTGTTTGTTTTGACTCAAGAATGATGTGACGTCTTTATTGTTTGTTTTGACTCAAGAATGATGTGACGTCTTTTTTGTTGTTTTGACTCAAGAATGATGTGACGTCTTTATTGTTCGTTTTGACTCAAGAATGATGTGACGTCTTTATTGTTTGTTCCCTTCAAGAGTCGCACAATGTATACGTTACAGCCTTTCTGTTTGAAGAGCTACTAGGTTGGTCTGAAAGGTCTCCAATCCACCAATGAAACGCGTAGTTAACTGTTTACCTACACAATAATTCTTTTTACATAGCTTATATCAACTCACTCTGTCACATTGTTTGGTACAATTTTTGTAGACATTGTTTATCCAACACTCTTTCTCAGATCAAGTTGAAACTTTACAGAATTATTTGTTGTACCTAACAAAACACGAATAAATCAATAAAAATGTCTAATAAATTTATTATCTTGTTTGGTATCGAAAAAGGGAAGTAAAGCTACTTATTTGAAAATATGTGGTGTTATTTCCCTTATTACGTTATGTACAAGCTCTTTCTCCCAATTACGGTTCTCAGATAATTATTCATAGTCAATGACAATACACCGTTATTAGAACAAACTTATTTCCGTTTAAATGACAATTAAGATCTATTCTCTCCAGATCATATATACCCTAAAAGTATTGGCTAGGTTACACATTTTTCGAATCAATAAAACTAACCAATGACTTAATTTTGTTTTATTTAGAAAAAACTGAGCTAATACATGCAGAATTAATTTTACATTAAAAAAAATATTCTTATTTTGCTTGTTATTCTCTACACAATCCTCATTTGTTTGCAAAGGATGTTCCCATCTCTCGTATCCATTCAAACAGTTGGCCTATTCAGCGTCTTTCCTAACACCCAAACTTAAAGTTCAGCCCGGGAAGAAGAAATGTGTATTCAATGAAATGATGCCAGCACCTTTGAAAAGAACCATTTGTTCGATAAAGTAGTAAAAATTCTTATATAGCCTTTTGTGGGGGATATATATCAGGTTTAAATTGTACAAGAGTTATATTTTCTGGGATTTTTTATGGAAAGAAACTTTAAAAAAATAAATCCTCTTTAGGTGTGCATTACAATACTAGAGGCTCGTCAACTAGCTGGTCTAAACATGGACCCAGTGGTCTGTGTCCAGGTGGGAGACCAGAGAAAGTTTACCAGCGTGAAAGAATCGACTAATTGTCCATACTACAACGAGGTAAGTTGTTAAATGTCAAATCTTTCCCCTAATTGTCCATTCTCTTTCCCACATTTTCTTATACAGTTTTAAACTGGTGTGGGTAACTTTAAATTGAATAGTGAAATGTAAAAAATGTGAATTTTGTTTCTAGGTCTCAGATCAACTCTAAAACCTTCTTCGTAATTTAAACTTGTCTATTTTTAGATGAATCTATTACAGTGTAAGTATCCAACCATCCATCCCAGTGGCGCTACAGCCCATGGAGGGCTCTGGCCTGCTTCAACACATCCTTCCATTCAGATCTCTCCCGGGCCTTTCGTCTCCACGCCCGAACCCCAAGCTGTTGTAGATCTGACATTGACCATTTACTTTCTACTATTCAAACTCTAGATCTAGTTACAAGAGCAGTGCTGAGAATGTAACCTACTTTTCACTCCCCAGTACTTTGTCTTTGACTTCCATATGCCGCCCCTGATGCTATTCGACAAGATTATCACACTATCGGTAAGTACTGTCAACCTGATGTCACTATTAGCAGTAGGAGCTTATTATTAGCATTAGAGTGTCATTTGCTATTTGATACGCGTTTCATTAAAGAGTATGTTATATGCACTGGGAAATGTATCCCTATTGATGCCCTTTGCTCTGACAAACTTGAAAAACCTTCGAAGCCCCCCACCCTTTTTTTTTTAAGATATAACATTTGTAAAAACCTATCTCAAACTCAACTAGGTAAAACTTTAAAGTTAACGAAGACTCATCTCTAACTAATGAAGTTAGCTTTCTGCCAAGAAAAGTGGATGGAGATTAATTCAAAAAGCGTGTTAGCTTCCTATGATACTTTCCTTAAAAACAAGCGATAAAACACATGCGATGGTATCGTGGCAACCAAGTTAGCTAAAATACTTTTAAAAATAACGAGGCATAGATTCAAACACAGCATTTAGAATTTAGTCGATCACCTTCTTGTGATTATCTGACAACTTGGAATTTCAAAGTAGATTTAAATTTACTTCCTTCTGACACCAATGTTTGTAGAGCTTGTTTCACTAACAAAAATATATTGAAAAAAATGAAAAAAGTTTACAATAATTTCTAAGGCTTCTCCACTGAAAAGGTTTTTGTTTCATCTTAGTAACCTAATGTTGAAGTCATGTCCAATATATGTATACACTGTGTGTTTAATTATTATTATTATTTATTTTTACAAAATGTTCCTTGTTATAGAAAATAATATAGACCCAAGTCTTTAAATGATTTAGTTCTCGGTTTCTGTAACATATTCTCCCATTAGCCACTCTGTCATGCCATGTATTAAAAAAAACATTAGAAAAAAAAACAAAAAAAACAACAGAATCTAGATAACACATTGTAAATCGTGCAACAAAGGGATGCAACCAAGAAAATGTAAATGTGTAGAGTTTCATAAAGCTAGCTCCCTCTTACAGTCTTTGCAGCATTGAAATCAACGTATTAATATTAAGAAATGTATATGTATATTTTACATGTATGACTATTTTTTAAATATCGTCATAATAAGATAAACAAGATGTATTTTATGTATCGCTATTGACCTTCTGTCTATGCCTGATGGTCTGGGTGTAATAGATATATTTAGATCTAGACTTTATATAAAACAAAAGGAACTACACACCATCTCTAAACATTAGCCTTTGTGTTGTATGTGTCTGTGTTTAGTCTCACTTGCACGCTCATATCAAATAGTTTCGTGAACATCAGATAACTCCTGCAATAACATAAGAAGTACATCCCATGACCTGAATGATTGCCCTTGGTTTGTAGTCACTAAATTATTTATTTATATGCTCACTGTAATTATTAGATTAGTTCATTATTATTGTTGCTAGTAGTTTTAGCAGTAGTTCTGGTACTAGCGATGCCACATGCCTTCTTACAATAGACCAGAGGCGGACTGGGTCCCTAAATCGACTAACGTATACATCAACAAACTAGTCACTGCCACAGCGGTTATAATTATAATAGTGTGCAACTCAATTTAGTAAAACGCAGGGGGTGGACTGGCTATATGGGCGGGCATTCCGGGCAAATGCCCGGTGAACTCGTACCCAAATGGGCCGGTAGGGACACCGAAAGGGTCAGTATGACACGTATGAAATCGTTTAAAAAATTTTATAAGCAAAACATAAACATACACACACGATTGCGGAGAGTTTAATTATGTAAGCGTCGGGGGGGGGGGGGAGGAGGGTTAGCTAATCTCGTATGACTTGTAAAGGGGTCAGTGAACTGAAAAAGTTGTAGAACCTCTAAAAATTGACCTACTTAACACACTTGTCAAGGAGGAAATTTTCAGTTTCGTAATTTAATTTTCATTCATGCATATTTGTAAAGAATTAAACCGGAAATAGACCTTCATTTTTAATTAACATATAGCATATTTTTTTTTAAACATCGAGCAAAGTAATCGAGTATCACATGATCACATCTATTTATAGGGCTCTGAGAAAGGGGAACTCGCGATAGGAGAGGCTCCAAAAAATATTGTATACATTTGAGTTAGGCCAATACATTCTGAGGTTATTTGTATTCTATTATTATGAAATACTTTTTCCTTATAAGCCTATATTTCTATGTGATGTTTATGGAATATGGTGGGGGGGGGGGCGCCAATAAAGTTTCTTGCCCCGGGGCGCACACTTGGGGGGGGGGGGGGCAGAGCGTCTAACAGCAGCACCGAGACTTTCTCCTATATATGTCGACCAAAGAGATGGACCCAGTTCGCGCAGAGCTTACCCAATAAAAATTGATACCTAATATGCAAAGCATTAATAATAATAGAAAACCTAAGAATGTTATGCTTTAGAAGACTAACAGTTTTAAATACATTTCACTTTCTTATTCAATAATAATATTACACTCTACACAACAAGCACACCAAAACGGTAGCAGTAGTACAAGATATACTTTGTAGTATATATAATATAATTTTCTTTTCCAAATAAATTACTTGAAACCTTTACTTCACTATCCCATAAAAACAGCTTTTGCCATATGTGAATTCTTGCACAAAACAGCTAAAACAATATAACAGA
The DNA here is from genome assembly GCA_036873155.1 of Biomphalaria sudanica. Lineage (NCBI taxonomy): Eukaryota > Metazoa > Mollusca > Gastropoda > Planorbidae > Biomphalaria > Biomphalaria sudanica. The sequence continues at coordinate 1,356,472 of JAZGLO010006690.1, forward strand.
ATAATCAAGTATTTGTTAATTTGAGTTAATTCTGTCAACCAAAGTAACTCCCTCTGTCCACCTTTGACCTTGACACCTAGAATAGCATATATTACATCGTCTGCTACTTATGAAGCAGAAGTAATCATTTGATTCTCCATTAGGTTCAGCACTTCCGTAAGTTCCTCAGATCTGGGTCAGTTGTGGGCTGTTTCAAGCTGGACATTGCCACAGTGTACAGAGAAAATGGTAGCTTTCATAAGTCATTGTACACATTTTTATACTGATTTATTTCCCTTTGTTTATTAATTTTATTTTTCTTTTTACCTTCATTGAAAACATTTGGTGTAAACCAACTTTTGTTTTCTTTGTCTCCTCAAAATTTTGGTACAAGTTTTTAAATTCCACCATTTGCCATGCTTTTTTTTTTCTTAAACATTGCATGTTGATTTTTTTTTTTTATTTTTCAATTAATAAATGCATGCAAATATATGTTAACTAAAAAAATGTAAATAATTTTCACAACAATAACACACGATTTTAAATTCTATTGGAATGTACAGGTATAGACCCACAATGTGCGTATCTGTAACTCGGTACACAAAGGATTCTCTATGCCCGAAAATAGTTCTGGCCTATACTTAACATCATGAGAAAAACGTGTATCTATATGAAATCATTGTGCCTATTAACTAATTTAAATTGTTTGAAGCTTTTCTCAATAAAATCAAATGACGATGGATAAAACGGTCTATAATTTATATAGCAGCGTCTGTAAGTGAAAGCGTCTCGCTCTTGTAATGAAGACCAAATTTCCTATTCGGTTTCGGTAATCAGTTGTGTGCATTATCATTGAAATTCTTACAAAGATGTATCTACTGCTACGGATTTAATTAACATTACATCGGCTTTAAAAAGGTGCTGATCCAGGGGCACTTACGATTTGTATCTTTATATACTTATAATTATAAAATAATTTAATCCGCCTCGTTGTATGCATAGCGAAACGATTGGCTTACACTATAAGAATTTGTTAACTGGTTCAAACGCGAAGTCTTGAAGGAAAAGTATTTTCAACGTTTTGTGGTACTTTTTTTTCTCGGCCCCCATTCAAAGCAGAAATTATACCTTAAGAGCTAAGGTATTTGCATTACAATTATATATTTTAGGTGCCAACTTTCAAGTGTTATGCTATGTATTGAAGTTCTTTAGCTCTGTCTTATAATCTATGGCCTCTTTAAGTCGGAAAGAGACTATGGATGGAAATCTGGGCATTGGCTATGATAACAAAGATGTCGCCCCAAAAAAGCGTTTTCCCCTTTCTCCATACAGCTGATATGTCCGAAGAGATCGGCCCGTACCGATACAGTTTGGGATCAGCTGCGTCGCAAGCTTTGTATGCAGCAAACTGCCTTCAGTGGGAAGCGTGGTCGAGAGGCTAATTGCGCTTGGCTTGGCTACCTATGAAGTGGGCTTGAGGTTCGACACCCGACTCGGGCAGAGTTGTGTTTACTGAGCGCCTAAAGGCAGCATGGAAAACCTTCTCCCAGATACCCCCCTCCCCCCTCCCACTGGTCCACAACTGAGATTGGACCAAAACGCTCTGAGCACGCTATAAGCATGAAAGTAGCGCTATATAAAAGCCATAATTTAAGTGTCTCTTTAGGTTTCCTAAGGGTTGACTCGAGAAGTCCTTACCATGTTTGGGTATAGCCTCAAGGCAGCAGGGTGGGTAGCCAGCCGAAACTCGCTGGTTTAGGCGCCAGTAGCTCGCCTTTGCCCCTTCTCTTGTCGGCTATCACCGGAAGTTAAAACACTTAGCCGATTGCTCGACTTTGCCCCTTCTCCTGTCGGCCATAACGATTTCACTGGATGTTGAGAACTGAGCCGCATGAAAATTTTAAGAGTAGAGTCAAAGACTATTGGAGACGCATACCATTGAAATCAATTTTTAGGCAGAAGCTTTTACCCTTCACCCTTTTACGACAATAACAATATTAACGAACCTAGAAAACATTTGATAACGTCTTACTTTCAAAGACCTCTATGAAACAAGTATTTGTCGAGAGACACAGAGAACATGGTTCAGTAATGCAATGCAAACCTTTTATTCTTTTTAACTCTATTTGCGTTTTTTTTTTAAATATTTCTTTCATACTAATCACTGCTCATATTATGTATATACTCAGCACGCTTTCAAGCTTTTATTTATGTTAATCGTACATTATTTTAATATCATCTGTTTAAAATATATTTTTTTTTAATGCCCTAACAAACACTGCATGGCTTGACTTAGTGAACGTAGGTAGTCAAAGGCTAAACCGTACACTAGAAGCACTCACCCTCCTCCAAAAACACTGTCCCACACAAAAAGTAGGACCCTCACCTCTGAATGTCCTCCCTCTCCCAGGTCTGCCAGTCCGGCCGGATCCTGAAAACCACAAGAGTGCTGGGTGCCTATAGACTGGACGTGGCCACGGTGTATTGTCAGCAAGGTAGATAAATAACTTACACTCTCATTCCGGGGATTCGGAAATAATAGTCAACTGTCACCCCACGAAATATTGAAATTTTGAAAAGCCTCATTTTTCCTAAAAAAAATTCTATTAACTCAATAGCGGACGAATACAATCATTAGGGTCGGTATGATATAAACTTTTGTATTGAATCTTTTTCAACAATATACGTTGAACCCTAATAACTTTGCTTGGCAATAAGGGTATACAAAGCGCTAAAAGTACAACAATTCTGTGTAACACATATTAAATTGTAGTCTGATATGTTGCATCCGCCAGTAGGATCCTATCATCTCAAAATGGAATCTTGAGAAACTTGATTCAATGTCATTATCATTTTTCCACCTCCAAAAGAATGTTTCAATGAACCTGGTGCTTTGAATACAATACTGAAACTCTGTGACTTTGAGTTCCCAAAGATCTACTTTGTTTAGCTTCGTCTCTCTGTTGCTACTAACTTTGTGCCAGAGAAAGTAAGCTTTTAGTCTACCTTAGAGATAATGGAAGAGGAAGAGAACTAGAGAGATTTAAAGGTTTAGCCTTTTCAAATGTCTTGGAGGCCTAGAGTAATAGCATACAATAGCTAGCTTTTAGGTGAATGAAATGTATGAAATATTCAAAGTGTCGATAAGCTAGTTTTTGTTTGAAAAATATATGATAATTTTTGAGCTATTATTAGCACCAAAGGATGGGGCATTTATACCGCTATGTGTTTTACGAAAGATGATATTTCAATAAGGGGAAAGCATTCGTCTTTTACTCTATGACAGTAGTGCAAGAATGAAAACTCCAGCACTGAAGGTGTTCTTTAAAGAAGGCGCCATTTTTAAATACACCCGGATTTAATAGTGACTTTTAGAATTATAGGTTAGTGAATTCGATCAAATAATTAAACGTAGAATTTTAGCTCTTTTTTTTTTTTATCTGGCAACATTAAGGTTTTGATTTCGCGTCCTTGACATTGTTTTGATCTATTGTGAAATTATCTCCGGTAAACACACAATCTATAAACATTTACAAATATCGTCATAAGAATGAAAGTTTGATTAGTTTAATCTTTCCTCACATGTGATGTCTAAAAAACCTGGTAACATTTTTAGAAGTGCTGCTAAACAATTTTACGTTAATCCATGACCCCTGACCCCATGAACTTTTGGTTCTCGTCCATACATTCCGTACATTAGAACACTTGACATTTTTCATGCTACTGTCTTGGTGCAAATAAAATCTAACTAGCGAAATGTAGAATTGTATTTCCATTCAAAGTTATATAACTTAGAACTGAATACTATAACAAGAGCCGCCAAATAAAAATTCAATTTTTATTATCTTATCTTATCTTATATAATACAGACGTTACTTCAAAAAAGAAGATGATTACGTCCTACGCGTCATGCATTTAGTCATGCATATTAACCAATGACTTAAATTCTGCCAAGTCACTGGTTTTCCTGGCTAGCTCAGGCAACCCATTCCATGCTCTAATAGCACTAGGGAAGAAGGAGTATTTGTACAAATTTGTCCTATCATATGGGACGAGGAATGTGTCTTTATCTTTGTCTTTCAGAGTATTTTATTAAATTTTGTTTTTGTATTTTAAGATTATGGTTCAGTGTTTTATGTATAATTGCTACTTTACTTTTGAATCTTCTGTCCTGAAGGCTTTCTAAATTTAGTGATTTTAAATAGGTGTTACTGTAGTCAAATTTCTTTTAATAAATCCTAATGCTTTGTTTGATTTTTTTATAGTTTCATCAATATGTGGATTCCATGACAGTTTTTCATTTATTGTAACACCTAGGTATTTTGCGTTTTTAGTCTGTGTTACTGGTTTGCCATGAATAAGATAAGTGGAATTAATTTGTTTTAGTTTTTTTGTTACTCTTAACAACTGACATTTTTCTGGGTGGAAAGACATGCTCCAATTTGATTCCCATTTCTGTAATTCATCTACTTCTCTTTGTAAAATATCTGTGTCTTGTGTTGTTTTTATTGTTCTATATATTATGCAATCGTCTGCAAATAATCTGACTTTTGTTCCTGAAGTAATGCAATTTGGTAAATCATTTATGTAAATTAAAAATAGTAATTGCAAATATATTTAGAATAGGTCCCGATTTAGCGAGGGAAATTCACTTTGATTATCAGCACCGTCTTTGGAGTTTTTGGTTCTTTACTAGTCCATTCGTTAGGTGTAAAGTCTAATCAAGTTTCTGATGTAATTTCTCTTTCTTGAGGCCTTGATTTTTCTGTCCATGTAATTTCTCTTTCTTGAGGCCTTGATTTTTCTGTCTATGTAATTTCTCTTTATTGAGGCCTTGATTTTTCTGTCAATGTAATTTCTCTTTATTGGGGCCTTGATTTTTCTATGTAATTTCTCTTTCTTGAGGCCTTGCTTTTCTCTTTATGGAGCTTCTCCCTTTGCTTCAACATTCAGGCTTGTGTTGATTCTCTTTCTGACTTCTAAATATCTGATGTATGTTCAAAAGCTTGGCTTATTGGCTGACATCCTTAGGAGACTAATGGCTCACAGAAAATGATTTTTTCCAGTCTATAGAAAAGTCATTAACTTCAGGGGTGTGCTTGTCATTTATTTTAAGCACAACGAAATCCTGGACAATCGCTGCTAATAAAAAAAAAAGAGTTATGATATGGACTAAATTGAACTAAGGTTGAGCCGGCACAATCGTTATGAAAGGCATGAAAACTGACCCGCGACTTCGCAAGCTAATGGATAGGTTAGACCGTGACGTCGCAGGTCAGAGTTCAGGCCTTCCATAGCGATTGGTCTCGGTTAAGCGCATCTAAATAAATCCTTGAACTTGTAAGTAAGTAGGTCAGCTCCAGACATTTAGATGCTAATCGTTTAACTCTTTCTCTCCACATCGTTGATTTGACCCCAATTAAATTAAATTAATTTTTGGTTTTATAAACTTTAATTTGTGTTAAATAAAAACGAGCATGCATTCTCCTATAATTCTAGACCAAAAGTCAAACGTTTTCTGATTCCAAACAAAACTGTTATTGAAGCTTAATCATAACAAGGCAGAATGTAGAGATACGAAAAATGAACAATTCTGTCAGAGCGTGAAAGAAATAATTACGGGGATAAAGAGTTAATTATTTGCATTCCTCATTGCATTCCTAAGTTGTTGTTTTATTTTAAAGATTGTCATGTTCCAGCTGGATGACTTAAACAGCTTATTGTTATAAAATAAAATTTTCTTGTAATTTTTCAGTGTCTTTTTTTTTTCTTTAATGTAAATTGGAACCATTTTTATTTGTACGTTTAGTGCACTTTTAAGCATTTTATTGTCCAAATTATCAAGTACTTTTATATTTTTAATGAATTGCAATCTGAAATTGAATCTTAATAATTAATGTATATATATATTGTCTGTAAATTTTTTAAAGAAAACTTTATGTAGTGTATAGATCTATGGAAAAACACATTGTCATTAAAAAAATATTTTTTAAAAAGCCAATTTTTTGTCAATGGTCTCGATGGCTCCGTGTTCGAATCTTGTCCACCTCGATTCCCCGCTATCAAGCAATGATAGGAAAGAACAGCCTGAAAGAAATCCAAAACATGCTCAAAGAAAAAGCAACCCGAAAATCTAAACATTTAGTACACACCAGAACGAGGTCCTCGACTTTCGGAATATTTTCCAAATCCCTGTCAACGGTCAACCATTAGTGACCTCTACGAATTTGAAGCTCAAGTACAGCAATGGTATAAGGCCATGTACATTAGCTCAACATGGGTGAAAGTACCACACACACACACACATCTAGCGATGCATGATTTCTTTACTTTAAGTTGCGTGAGCATCAATTTAATAGGTGGCATTGCATCTTTTCGGATTTTCTGTCTTCATTGGTATTAACAGCTGTGATTAATTTGTTAACGTATCTATATATTTTTAGTAATAAAATTGGCGTGTACATATCGAAGGGGAGGTAATAATAGAAGAGAAATTTCTATGGAAAATTTTTAGTAATAATTACCATTGAAAAAAAAAACAAGACACGCTTTAAGCAATCTAGACCTGTGTTGCCTAAACTAAGGCCTGCGGCCCGTATTCGGCTACTGACGTGATGTTATACGAGCCCCTCAGTACATTTATACCCCAAGACTCGCGAGCCCCTCGAACCATATATACCCCAGCACTCGCTTGTCTTACATTTTTCAGATGCTCCTTCAGAGTTGATAAAATCTACATCCCAATCCTGGGAGGACGGTGGCAGCGGGCAGGGCTTGAACCCGGGACCATCGAGACAACACGACCAGACACCCTTTAAACAATCTAGACCTGTGATGCCTAAGCTAAGGTCCGCGGGCCATGTCCAGCACATGAGATGATGCTATCCTTCCCATTATGAAGCTGAAAAATTATTTTTGTTAAGGAGGCGGGGAGGGGGGGGGATGATTGTTGGGTGTGTATCCCTTCAGACCAAAAAGGTTGAGAACCGCTGCTCTAGATAAAGAGCATTAGTGAGCAACGTTAAGGGTATATCTTAATGTCTCAGCTATAATATACATCAACGTATATGTACACCAGACTTTATATATATATATATATATATATATATTTGTTTGTTTGTTTCTGATATTGTTATGCCTTTTGCTCTGTCTCGTTACATTTCTCTATTCAATACGACACCAGATCATCAATTCTACCACAAGTGGGCCATGCTGACCGACCCTGATGACATCAACGGCGGAGTCAAAGGCTATCTCAAGTGCGACATCGCGGTCATCGGCAAGGGGGACTCGGTCAAGGTCAGCCCATTAAATGCACTGTGAATCATTACTAGGAGCATAAGTTAATTTTTCTTTTCCTCAACAAAACAACAACAACAAAATCTAGTTTTTTGCATCTGGGTATGTGTGCGTATGTGTGTGTGTGTGAGAGAGAGAGAGAGAGAAACAAAAATGTCTAAGTATGTGTGTTTTATATATTATAATATGGTTCCTATATGTTCCTCTTTTGTTCAACTCATATGCCCCTCTTCTGTTAATATTATGTTCATATCTGCCTTCTCGTGTTACGTCCCAATTGTTCTATTAGTGTCATTCCATATAAGCCTTCCATGTTCCTCTCACGTGTCACGTTGGTTCCTCTCATGTTCCCTGTATTTATCCTCTTATGCTTCCCATGTTTTTTTTAATGTTCCTCCTGTGTCATTTTTTATGTCTCTCTTATGTTCCTCTCATATTTTCGTGATGTTCCTCTCTTGTTCTACTTGCTCTTTTATGTCAATGTTATGATTCTCACATGTTCCTCTTGTGTTCCAGGTCCCTCCAAAGTCCGAGAAGGAGGATGACGACATTGAGGCGTAAGTCTAGCCCACTCCTTAGTTCGCAGTATCTAGCGAAGGACAGCAAGGAGATGTTTTAATTTTCGTTTGTTATAAAATAAAAGTTATATTATCATATGTGATAACTATTTAAAGTTATATGTGTATAACTATCTAAAGTTATATGAGTATAGCTATTTGAAAGGATTAAAACTCAAATTATACATTTAAAGAAATGTTTATTACATCTCCGCTAGTAGAAGTTTCTGTTTGAAAAACTATATATTTAGAGAAGGTGAGATTGTTTCTGGGTCCATAGATCAGTCAGATCAGTCAATAAGTTTCATGCTTCACGTTAAGTATATAGAAAGAAATTATTTTTATTTGTTCACATAGCTATCTCAGTATCACATAGGTATCTCAGTTCAAAGTATCTACGGCATTCTGTTTGACTGCCCCAGACTTGCTGATCTCCGTCTCGACAGGTTTGGGAAACCAAAAATTCTCGACCTGTTTGGGGACATTTATGCATTACCCAAGACAGCAGGGTTTCTGTCCAGGGCTTTTGCAAGAGAGGATTTGAGCCTCTCAAGCCCTCACTCAAATGGAGTTTGATGATGATGATGATGACGGCATTGGGTCATTAGATCTACACACTAAAAATATTTAGAGGTATTACCCACCCTATTCCATTGTAACACAGACAACGATTACACGCTAATCATAACATTCCAACGTCAGAAAATCTCTGAAAATCAGAATATTTTTTTTTCATTATTATTTTTCAGTTACATTTTTTTTTAAATACTGCTGATTAAAAGTACGCACTTTCAATCTCCTTCAGAAACTTACTGTTACCTGACGGTGTACCGGCAGACCGGCAAAAAGCCCGATACATCATCAAAATCTACAAAGCAGAAGGTCTTCCGAAAATGAACACTGGACTGATGGCCAATGTGAAGAAAGCGTTTACTGGTGAGAACAGAGACCTGACTGACCCATTCGTAGAAGTTCATTTCGCGGGACACAAAGTGAGTAAATACAATCTCTCTCTCTCTCTCTGATGGCCTTAATTTTTACGACTATGGAGGGATGTGATTAAAGCCTGGGAAATATTTTATGGTCAAAGGCGTATTCCTCCCAATCTTGACGTGGGGAATGGATTTTCTTTAAAATAAGTAGTCCACAAAAAAAAAGAAGAGGGAGGCGCGGTGGCTGAGCGGTAAAGCGCGTGGCATCCATAACGGGGGTCCAGGGTTTGAATCATGGTTAAGACTAGGATTTTTGAGTCCACCAAACTGTAATGGGTACCTGGCATTAGTTGGGGAAAAGTAAAGCGGTTGGTCGTGGTGCTGGCCATATGACACACTCGTTAAACGTTAACCACAGAAACTTTTGACCTCTACATCTGCCTGTAGATCGCAACATCTGAAATGGGAACTTTACTTTTTGAGTCCAGCCAACTCTAATGGGTACCTGACATTAGTTGAAGAAAAGTAAAAGGCGGTTGGTCGTTGTGATGGTCACATGACACCCTCGTTAACCATTGGCCACATAAAGAAATGACCTATAATCAAATGTCATATAGATCACAAGGTTTGAAAGGGGAACTTTAATTTAAGTACATTCTATGAAAGTTGGCAGCAGAGCATTTGGTTGCAGAGACAAAGTTCCAGAGAGAGAGAGAGTCCTATAGGAAGAAGAGTACACAGAAGATTAACCTGCAAACAGAGGATGTTGCACCTGGTGTCAGCCAAAACACGGATGTTTGGCCTGGCCGTGCTGTATGCGCGCTGGGCTATCACTTGGTCGTCTCGATGGTTCCGGGTTCAAACCCCATACGTTGCCATCTCCCGTCGTCCTGCGGAAGTTTTGGACTTGGAAAAAGATTGTCTCAAACTCTGAAGGAAAGGCCGAAACACGTCAAACAGTTTATAAAACATCTTCTAGTTGTTAGCAGAAAGAAAACGTAAACCCCTAAGACTATGACTAAGACTATGACTAAGACTAAGACTAAGACTAAGACTATGACTAAGACTAAGACTAAGACTGCTTTTTTGATCCTTACGGAAATTTGTTGTCATGACAAGGACTTTTTTCTCATATAAAGACAACACAACAGAAAAATACACATAAATACAACAGACAACATAAAGAGTTCATTCAGCGACTACACACAGGTATCTTGGTGCATTTCATGTTCCCTGATCAATGAGTGGCGGTGATAGAGTCTGACCGAGTGAGGTACGAACGAGTTTTTGTACCGCTCCGTTCTTGTTTTGATTGACAGCAGTCGCCCACTTCGCAACGATCTGACGTAGTTCTGATGGAGCGGGTGGCCGTTGTCTTCCAAGATTTTTTCGATTTTTCTTAGGCACTTTTGTTCAAAAAGTTCCTATTGAACAACGGATCAAGAACGTGTTATCGTCTCCCAGTTCATGTCCACTAATTTCCGCTAATCTTACCCTAACCCTAATCTGACCACCATTATGGCCACTCGTTTACCTCATCCTCAGGGCAGGACGTCGGTCAGGAAAGGCTGCTACGAGCCCGTCTGGAACGAACAGGTCATCTTCACCGAGATGTTCCCGCCGCTGTGCCGGAGAATTCGTCTGCAGCTACGAGACAGCGACAGTGTGCAAGATGACGTCATTGGCACCCACTTCCTGGACCTGTCCACGATTTCACATGAAGGAGAAAAAGGTAACGACGTAATATAACAGTAACGTCTGCTTCTGGTGAAACTTTGTCAGCAGACGTGAAAATCAAATGTATGAATGGAATCGATTTGGAGGGACTAATCTGAGTATTCATTCCTTTTTTTGAATTTTTTTTTTTGGCCACTGAGGAAAAGATAGATAAAATTATAATGTAAATTTAAACTAAAAATTTAGAACTGCAAACTGTACAGTTAGCTTTTTTTTTTAAAAAAGAAAAAAAATCTATTTATAATTTTAAAACTAGACCATTATTTTTTTTGTTATGAAAAGTATAAAAGAGAGAAAGAGAGAGGGAGAGAGTGAATGGGGTAGATATATAAATAGATAGATAGATAGATAGATAGATAGATAGATAGATAGATAGATAGATAGATAGATAGATAGATAGATAGATAGATAGATGGATAGATAGATGGATGGATATGGATGGATGGATGGATGGATAAATGGATGGATGGATGGATGGATGGATAGATAGATAGATAGATAGATAGATAGATAGATAGATAGATAGATAGATAGATAGATAGATAGATAGATAGATAGATAGATAGATAGATTTCAAGTTTTTACAATTTGGGATAGTTTATAAGATGCAACTTCTCCATATATTGTACTTGAGTGTTAATGTTTTCAGTATTTGAACTTGACTTGGTGTTTCTACGATGTTTTAAAGTTGACTTGATGTTTCTGCGATGTTTTAAAGTTGACTTGATGTTTCTACGATGTTTTTGCCTCCAGGTTTTCTCCCAACGTTTGGACCGGCATGGATCAATCTATATGGCTCAACACGTGACTATCAAATACTCGCCAAGCACGGCCACCTGAATGACGGCTTGGGAGAAGGCGTGTCCTACAGGGGACGTGTCCTGGTCGCCTTGAAGACTGAGATCATTGAGGCGGAGGACATTGGGACTACGCTGGTAGAGGTGGAGCCAGCACTTCCAATATCTGATGTAAGTATTACATGGATCTAAATACGTTGACCTGTTGAACTGGACGATTGGTTGTCTGTTATTGAACGAGATTGGACCATTGCGCTCTGAGCATGCTATAAGCGCTATATAAAAGCTATCTTTTTTTTTCGTTGACCTGTTAGCTGGATGACTGATATTAATGATTTACTTTTTACTGGTTGACTGTTATTCGATCTTTCGATCACCTGTTGATCTGCTGACTGTATGACTGTTATTCGTTGACCTGATGACTGGGTGACGGTTTACTCATTGACTTGTTGAGTGTTTACTCGACCTGTTATTCTGTTGACTGGGTGACTGTTTACTGATTGACCTGTTGACTTGGTGACTGTTTACTCGTTGACCTGTTGACTGGCTGACCTTTTGACTGCTTGAACTTTTGATTTTGTACATTTGTATGATGATGGATTATCCCCCTTAAATGCCTCGGCTTGAAAAAATAATGGTTTAACTAGTATACAGTGCTTGAATAGAGAATGCAACTTTTAAAAACTATCACAATAAAATGTGCAAAGCTATAGAAAGAAAAAACAAAAAAGAAGAATATAAAAACTAAAACCTTCTATATTCTAGTAAAATGATTCTCTTAAAAAACAACAACTTAGGAAATATTTTTGTTCAACTGTTGGTCGGAGTAAATTGTGTGTAAACTGAAGTGTCGGCTTTGGGTTGATTTAGACACGAAGACTTATTAGGAAATACTGAGTTAGTGTCCAAACGCAGTGCAGTTTCGTTGTTGATGGCGTCCTTACCACAGAAGCTATTCAAAGTCAAACACAGGACTTTCGTGATTGGAAAACCAGAGGGTTGTCACTTAACGGTGGCAAGTGAGTCATGGGCTGACACTGGGCGATGGGCAGGTGAGACTATGGCTGGCATCTGGCACTAGGCAGGTGTGACATTAGCTGCCAATGTTAAATAGGTACAGGAGACAATGGCTGCCATCGGGACGTAGGTAGATGAGACAGGGGCTACTATCTATCAGTGGGCAGGGAAGATAATAACAGCCATAGAGCCTTAGTTAGTTAAGTCGCTGAGTCGATTTTTTTCTCTATCAACTTATGAATTACAAATTGGACCAATATAAAACTCTTGTTCAAAAGTCAACTGAATTCATTGTAAAATATATATATATATATATATATATATATATATATATATATATATATATATATATATATATATATATATATATATATATATATATATATATATATATGTATGTATTTTACAAGGCCAAATATGCAAAACAAGCTCAAATGACATGAAGCTGGATTTAATTTTTATACGAAGGAACTTCAATTAATATGCAATATTTTACTTACCTCTTTAAAAATTATTATTTGTAGTCTCTTAAATTTTTTAAAAACAACTTTTTAATTTGTAATTGGAAGTTTTCTCTTACGCATAAAATTTTCCTCCTCTTTCCAAACAAAAAAAAAAAACACGTGATTTCGCTCTGGCGTCTCGTTTGATCGTCTTAAGAGCTGAGCCGAAGGCTCTTCGAGCTTTAAGTTTGAAAAAAAAACCTGTTGCATACAGTTCTGTCTGGGAGAGACCCAAGTCAATGCCTATGTAAGCATTGCTGTTTCCGATGCCTTTGGCCCTGGACGCATGCTTGGCTGGACATGGACGAAGGTCGAGAGCACCGGGAGCCTCCACCATTTTCCTTCGTTATGCCAAGCTAACCGTGGGGGACTCGCCATTTAATGTAACGGTCCCTTGAGGAACGGCGCATGGATTTGTAACAGGTTTGTGGGGACTCTTTTACAACTCCGCTCCGTGCAATGGGTCGACTCCCGCCTACCCGTGGGCATCACCATGGGAGTTTTGTTTTGCTACTCATTTAGCCTAACCACTTCCTCTAATGACCGTTTCCACAGGAGCGCCACGATTAGGCAGGGTAGCTCGCTCGCGCTCTGGCGTCCCTGAGTCGTCTCTCGTACCTAATTAATACAGCTTACAACAGCGCCGCTTTTCTTGCATCATTCTCCGAGACTAACATTAAATTAATGCTCTCTTTCTCTACAATTAACAGTTATAAATACTCCCTTTCTATATTATCATCTTTGAAACACACAACAGTACTGTATCAGATTGTTACTGGGTCATTTTTTTTAAAGTATTTTTTTGTATTTTATTTTAATAATAATAATAATATCAAGTGTATCTTGTGTGTTTCTCAGACTGCTGCGGGACGTCTCGAGGAGTACTTCCTGTTGGGGGTGATACTTGAAGCAACAATGATAGACCGCAAGACAGGAGACAAACCCATTCACTTTGAGATCAGTATAGGTACTCAATCTACTGACCAACCACAAGCTCAGTGTTTCCCAAACGTTGGCTTATGTGTCCCCTTTTTATAACTTTGGTAACGCAAAGTACCCCTTGCAAACCCCCCTACCCCTAAACGTACTTTCATGAAAAAAAAATATGTTGACTACATACAAATGTAGACGTTTTAAATTTGACATTATATTTTATTACACTATTTTATTACAGTATTTTATTACATTATTTTATTACATTATTTTACTCAAATCGTTGCATATTTATTGTTCTCAAATCAATTATCTGGTGTCCGAGGTAAATGTGATTACTGTACAATAAAAACCATTAGTGGAAGGTAACTCTTAACTCTTTCTTTCCTAACTGACGATACCAACGTTGATTCCACCAGAATGTGGTAAATAATTATGGAGAGAAAGAGTTAAATTGTCAGTACTGCGTCTTATTACTTTCTAGCGTGATACTTTTTTTTTTATTCTCTATCTCTTCTATACAATTGTAATACACACAGGCTGTCACGTGACAGTTCTATTTTCGTTGTTTTATCAATATTATCACGTGTCTAAATGTTGTTAGTTTACGATTGGTGAATGAGGTCCATTTTGTGAAGCCAAATTGTCCGCAAAAGTCGTTTGACAAATACTTGGGATGGATAATTCTTGTAATTACATACACCTCCCAATTATCAATCTAAATTGTTATAAAACCTAGACCTCACCAGCAATTAGAGATTGATGTTTATTGAATGAAATTGAGATATTTGCTATGCCCAATTGTAGGCACTGATATAACTGTCTGAGCACCCAAACTCCACCTTATTGCCGAAGAAAAAGAACAGAAATTCTACTTATAGAAATAAAACGCTTTTATTCCGCTGTGGCTGAGTGATAAAACGCTTGGCTTCCGAACAGAGAGTTCCGGGTTCAAATCCTGGTGAAGACTGGAATTTTACATTTCGGGATATTTTAAGACGCTACTGAACACTAGGATTCCGCGAGGCTTGAATGGTGTTCCATGAACTAAAGGAACTAGTAGGCCTACGCATGAATTAGTTCAAACTATACAGACACGAAAGAAAAATGATTTGAATTAGCTGTTCACTTTTATAGGGCAGAGGCTTTTTATATTATCTTTACATATTAGCTTTACATTATCTTTACATTATCTTTACATTATTTGCCCTATAGATCTACATCGCAAGATCTAAAGGGGAACTTTACTTACTTAACTTCTCGGTGAACGAAAAAAACAACAACAACCCTATAACAATGCCATTATGAACTTTCAACTGATCTAGATTCTGACTCTTGGGTCCTGGGTTCGAATCTCGGTGAAGACTGCGGTTTTTAATTTCGGGATCTTTGGACACCTCTGAGTCCACCCAGCTCTAATGAGTTAACCGTGGGCCACAGTAACAGATGACCTTTACTTCATCTGCCCCATAGATCTCAAGGTCTGAAAGGGAGACTATTCTTTTTAACTTATTCCTCTACTTTAAGCTCGAAGCTACTTAATTGCAAGCGAACGTATTTATGAAGACTATTGCCAACACCAAGACCTTGATGCGGAATTACCGTGTCTTCTCGAACTGGTTCTGTTATTAATACTAACGACGAGACCTTGACGCGTAGATTAAGTGACATCATCTGAAGGGCTCGAATCCTGGTGGATACTGGTGGGATATTTCATTTCGGGATCTTCGGGCGCCTCTGAGTCCACCCAGCTCTAATGGGTACCTGACATAAGTTGAGGATAAGGGAAGGCGGTTCGTCGATGTGCTGGTCACGTGTCACCCTCGTTAACCGTAGGCCACAGAAACAAATGACCTTTACATCATCTGCCCTATAGACCACAAGGTCTGAAAGGGAAATTTACTTTTTTTAATCTGAAGATTAGATCTAGTTGTGTACAGATCTAATGGCTGAACAAACTCGCCTCCCATCTCGTTTGAGAGAAAATATATCCTACAAAACTAACCCTTTTTTCTGAGATGGTAATATAACCAACAAACTCAGGTGTAGATCAAGTTGGTATATTTTTTATAATTAATTCTTTGCAAGATGCCAGTGGTGAATACCTCACATCGAGACACAAATCAAAACGGACGGGTAAAATTTAGTTTTATGAATTTAAAAAAAAAATGTCGTATTTCAGCAGCAACAACTTTCTCGTCTGCTTAGGGAATGCTGGGAATGTAATGGATGGCTACAACGCGCCCTGCAGACACAGCCGAGACAGTAGCTCCGATGATTCTGAAGCAGCTTCCGGTCGTGAAGATGACAACATGACCTCCAGCCTGGACACACCACAGTAAGATGTACTTAAAATGGCCGATATCTGTATTATTATTCTTCTTCGTTCTCATTATTATGTTGGAGTGTTCAGATGACTAGACCAATACATGAGATGAACTGCGCAGTGGTTTCCAAATCAGGGAGCTCTCCATATAGGTTTCTTTCTATTGGGGTGTTTTGGGGCCAGTGTCTTATACGAGCCTCTTGGTAAAGAGAGCAGTTTTGGAGGACGTGGTCGGCATTCTCTGGTGATACTCCACATGGGCAGACTTCACTGGTTCCAATTTTGAGCTTCCGGTACATGTGTTGTCTCATTCTGTTGTGTCTAGTTCTGAGTCGAAAGATTAGACGTTGGTCTTGTCGGGATAGCTTATAGTAAGCGTCATCTTTCTTGTAATTTGGATGAGAGCTCGTCCATTTCTCATTTATTTTATTTACAATTAATTTCTTCAATTCTTCTGGATAGAGTGCAGAGTTTATTTGTGAGTTAGTTCTCCCACTCTTGGCGAGTGTGTCAGCCTTCTCATTTCCTTCTAGTTCTATATGAGCTGGTATTCATTGAATAACAGTTTTTTGCTGTTGTTGTTGAGCTTTGTAAGTGCTGTTCTGAGGTTTTTAATATTAGAGGAGTCAGAATTTTGCAATCTGACTGTGAGGGGAACTTGGATGATTTGCTAGGATGGTAGCAGCTAGTGCTAGTGCTTCCCTTTCTGCTCTGTGACTGTCAGAGAGCTCTCCAGTTGCAATGGATTTTTCTAGTTTTCCTCCATCTGGCCATTCGATAAATATTCCAGCTCCTCCATTTGTGGTGGCTTTATGGGATGAGCCATCCGTGTAAACTCTGATCCACTCATTGCTAGGATAATTGGTTTGTAGAAAACAGTTCACTATTTCCTTGAGCTCTGTTGGTCTGTAGTCAGATTCTCTTTTTATGTTTTCAATATGGTCCCTTATAGTAGGAAGAGTGCTTTCGTCCCAGGGTGGAGATTCTTTGTAGTGTATCGAGGATTCCAGAGTAATTTTTTCACGTTGGTGTTTCTTTTTTAAGTTTAGAGATTCCTGTATGAAATTGGTCCTTTTGAGACTGTTTTTTGTGACAGTTTTGTGGATTTTTGTTCTGAGTGGGTGCCTCTCCATGGTTTCTAATTTAGTGAATTGGGAAATTATTTTTATTTCTCTTCTTTCATCCAGAGAGATCAGGGCAGCGGTTTCCTCCATAGCTCTTATGGGTGTTGTTTTGATTGCTTCTGTCATTATCCTTAGACCAATATTTTGAACCTTGTCTATTTTTCTTAGGTTGGTTTGGGCTGCTGAGCCCCATGCTGTGGCATCATATTCTAGTACAGGTCTTGCGTAACTGGTATAGGTCTTTTTCAGGATGTTGTGATTAGCTCCCCTATGTTTGCCAGCTAATTTTTTCAAGAGGGATAGTCCTTGGATGACCTTACTGTTTTTTTTTATCTATTTGGTTTTTCCAGGTTAGTCTCGGGTCATAGGTGACTCCAAGATACGTAGGACTGTCATTTTTTCTAAAGCTTCCTTATCTAATGTATTGTATAGTAATAACCCTGTTGATAGTAATGGTACAGAACTACTTAATGATAACAGTTTATACAATTGAACATGATTGTCCTGAAAAATCTTCAAAAGTTTTCCCCTACCCAAAAATAATAAATAAATTATGTTATATTTGTATACTACTAAAATTTTATCCATGTAAGGATGTCTATAAATACAAAAAGAAATTAAGATAAATTTAGTCCTAATTTAAAATGTTAATAAGTTAGTATTTTATTATTAGTTTTAATAAGGCTAAAAATATTATAAAATTGTCTCCCTTGACAATGCTGTAGTAACCTTTATTATTCCAGATATTACATAAGGAAAAAATAAGATAATTTATTTTTTGTTCTATGTGGTATCGTAGTAAAAATATATATATATATATAAAAATAAAATTAGTTGTGAAAGTAAATGCTGCCGTGCATTGTGTTTTCCACATGTTATTCCTGTTAACCGTCGGAGACTTTTACATCATAAGATCGTTAGGTCTGAAACGGTAATTATAACTTTTTAGAGAATTGCACATCATACTCTCAATTGAGAAAGGCACTTGATATTCTAAACATATACTAGATATAATGAATACATTACTGTATTGCAGATTAGACTCGATCTTCTGCTTATATCAATTAGCCTTGAATATAGGACATGGTAACTCACTATAATATGCCACTGCAATAAGCATATGAGTTCAACATAGCTGGGTGGTTCCAGAACTGTCAAAACACTAGCCCTAAGTGACAGTTTGTTGGTCCCAAGGTTGTGATTCTTCTATTAAAAACCGAATCCGTTCGCAGTTTCTTGAAGCTGGTTCACTAGTGATGAACGACGAACATCCGTAGAACATTAAGTTTACGTTGAACGATCAGTTCATACAAAATACCCTCCATTTTAAAACCATTACAGCAAGCTATGACTTGGAATCCTAAAAAAAGATTGACATGTGACTTTGACTTAACGAATTATTCCAAGTTCAAGGACTTCCTACTTGCGTGCATCGTTGAGAAGTTTTTTTTTTTTTTTTTTTTTGTTTGTTTCGTTTGTTTGTTTTCTTGTTGTTTTTTTTTTGTTTTTTTTTGTTGGGGAGGGGGGGGGGTCTGTATTGGTTGTCTTATGTGTTGGACTTTTTTTGGCCATGTAATTTCTGGTATATCGTTTTTTTTTAAGAGAAATCATTGGATTTTGTCCCAATTTTGTGCATTTTTTGGCTTCTGTATTGCTCTTTGAAAATGGAAAGGTTGTCTGCCTGGACTTTCAGGTTCAAACCCTGCCCATTCCTATGCCCGGCGTCCTGCATGGACGAGGAAGTAAATTATCTTCAACTCCGAAGAAGCATCCGAAACATGCCAAACATTTTACAAACAAACATTGTACAAACAAACATTTTACAAACAAACATTTTACAAACAAACATTTTACAAACAAACATTTCACAAACAAACTTTTTTAAAATACGGAATTAATATGGAAAGATCAAGAAATTTAAAGTGCATAGGCCTATCTACAGCAAAGTTTCTTTTTAAAAAATCACCACATAAAAACAATAATATCAAGTTACTTGACAGAAAGTTCTCCTCAAAGTATAGATGGCTGCCTGGTCTTCTGGTATGCGCTCTGGGCTGTTTGTGCGGTGGTCACAATAGTCCCGGATTTAGACCTGGCCCGCAGCCGTCCCACGTCGTCCTGCGGGAGGTTTGGGCTATGGTGTAATTATCTTCAGAAAACATTCAAAATGTGTCAAACATTTTACAAAAACGAAACATGGAGATCTACCAAGTTATATCCCTAAAACGTTGATGACATGTTTGCGTATAATGAAAAGTAGATTTTACACGAAGTAATGCTATTTGTTCTTCCGTTCAAGCAACAAGCTGTTATTAGAAAATACAAACATTTCATAACATTTATTAAGCTTTACTTTTCCATTATTAATTATGATAATTGGAACAGGGCGAAATGAGATTGAGATTATGTTTGATAGGCCATCAGACTCAAATACTATTTGAAGAGTTGAAATCAGCCTTTCTATTTGATTAAAAATGTCGCATGTGTTGTCTTTTTTTTTGATAGATGGGTCAGTACCACACAGCCTGTGAAACCAGTCACCATTGACAAGTGTTACTACCATCTACCCTACTACCAGAACAAGCCCTGCGTGTACGTGCGTGACATGTTTGAGGACCATCGGAGGCGGCTCTACAACTCCAACATCATCGACAAGATTTGCGAGAAGCTGGACGACGGCCTGACAGCGGTGAACCTAATGATCGAAGAGGAGCAGCCCTTTCCCGAGCAGAAGTTGAGGATGGTCTTCGAAGAGCTCGGTCAAGGCTGCTCTAAATTTGTCTCCCTGGTCAAAGGGACAGGGGGAGGGTCAGCTGCTGGGAAAACCAAACTGGACAAGGAGAGGCACAAACTGTTGGTCAGAGAAATGGTCAGTTGTTGTTGTTTTTTTTATTACAAAGCTTATATCAACTCACTCTGTCCTTTTTCCAACTTTCGGATCAAGTTGAAACTTGTTACAATTATCTATTGGCATAGACATACATGAATCAATTTTAAAAAGTAACGAATTAGACAATTAATAACTGATAATTAATAATATTTTTAATACCAACTATGGAAACAAATATTTTTGTATTTTCAGATAAAGCTAAATTTGTTGGGTTTAGTCCCCTTAAATAATAACTCCACCCATTCTCGCATCAAGTTGTAAGTTTGGACAATTATTCATTAGCATAGACAAGACATCAGTCAATAAAAAAGTAACCGAATAGTCAATTAATTTCTAGTAATTAATTAATTTTATTTACCAACAATGGCAACTATTCAGTATTCACAAATATAGCTAAATTTGTTGGGTTAACTCATCTTAAATAATTGTAAATGCTATTTCTCCCTCGCGCATTCTGTGATCAAGCTGATTCTTTAAACAAGTATTTATTGCACCTAACAAAAACATGAATCAATAAACAAAAATACTCATTTTGTCCATTTATTACAAAGCAATTGTTTTGTCTGATATCGAATAAGAGAAATAACATTATTGATATATAAATAGTTTTAATGGCGGAGTTATTCCCCTTTAGAAAGCTTACTTAAAAAAAAAAAAAAGAATCTGTATAAAAACTCTCTACGTCGCCAACCATGCGGGACAAGATGCACGCACGCAGACTCTCTAACCCTCGTTGAAAAAGTCATGGAAAGATAAATCTGTTATTTCTCCAAGTCGGGCTAGAGTTACCCCATGTAACTTTCGCGGCTCAGAAAAAAAAAAAGAGGTGGGGGGGAGAACAAGAAATCTTCTCTATAAATATAATTCTCTACGTCGCCCAACCACCCACCCCATTTGGACAACTGTGTCTTTCAGGAAGTGTTCACCCGCCACTAAATAGCGGCGTATGCTACGCCGAGGGTCGGCTAGTTTTGAATATTTTGTTTGTTTAATTTCGGCATCTTCTCAGCTGTGATACTTGTTGGGAAAATAAATTTAATTCCGAAAAAAAAAAATAGATATGTATTTATAAGTTCAATAACAATACATATAATTTTTTTTTTAAGAATTAAGTCTGTGTGTAAGTAGCAAAAGTTTACAACGGACTCCCAAGGGCTGTCCACGCTTTTTTCACGTTCTTTGTCATTACGTCTAGGACCAGATGTCGACCTTGGCCAGGACCATGAAAGCAACTGTGACCAAATCAAATATGAAAGACAAGTTAAAGGCTGGGACTCAGTACCTTAACAAGCTGAAAAGTCTGGCCACAGAGGTGAATAGTAGATCAAAGTAGTACTGAAACATAGATGTTTTATTTTTATCATCCATTTATAAAGTCCTAGAGGGGAAAAGGTGTAGGGGGGGGGAAGAGATGGAGGAGGAACATAATTAACTTGACTACCCGTTTTAAGATTTAGGAGAGGGGTCCATATTTGTTAACTTTTATATTCAAATAATGTAACGAAGCTTTACTAATTGTTGGATACAAATCCTCGTTAAATTAAACTTTAAAAAAGATTGATACAAGTGGGCTGAAATCTAATCAAGTTAATATAAAATAAAATACTATAGGATAAGATTTGTAATTGAATCTCTGTCTCCTTTATATTAAAAGTCTGATTACTAATGGATCATCTTCTATATTGTATTTGCAATGGATGTGCAAACAATAAGGGCTTAATAGAAACTCCAGTCTCTTGATGAAATTGGGCCAGACGCCTTGGCATTTAACAAAATTGGATCAAAGCCTGGCATTGACAAAATTGGACCAAAGCCTGGCATTTGACTAAATTGGATAAAAAACCTTCCATTTGACCATAGTAGACCAAAGCCTGGTATTTGATATAAATCGACCAAAGTCTGTCACTTGACATAATTGTACCGAATGCCATGCATTTCAAAATAATCTGGACGATAGTTTCTTGTCTATCAGACGTTTTGTTGACATATGTCCAGAATGTCCAATTGTTTTCCCCCCCAGCCTCAGCATGCTCTGCCGGACGTTTTAATCTGGATGGTCAGCAATAACAAGAGAATCGCCTACCAGAGACTTCCCGCAAGACAGATTATCTACAGTATAGTGGACGAAGAGAGAGGCCGAGACTGTGGCAAACCAATCACTTTACTTCTGAAGGTAACTGAACCTATCTCTTTACTTCTGAAGGTAACTGAACCTATCTCTTTACTTCTGAAGGTAACTGAACCTATCTCTTTACTTCTGAAGGTAACTGAACCTATCTCTTTACTTCTGAAGGTAACTGAGCCTATCTCTGTATCTCTCCTGATAACTCGGTAAATCTCAACCTACCACTTCTCTTTGCCAGTGTGACAGAGCCTATTAACTTTTTCTTTACAATTTGACTGAACCTAGATCTATTACATGACTTCTCGTTGTAAATAAACCTATCATCCTGCTTTTCTAGGCAACTTAATGTTAAAATTTTTGAGGTAACTAAACCTATAATGTTAAACATGAAGGTTACCTTATCCATTTCACATCTCGAGTCACCTCTTCACTGAACCTAATATATTAAGTCTCACATTAGCAGCGCCTATCACTTTGCTGTTCACAGAAACTAAACCTATCATCTAAATCAATTCAATAAAGCCTATAATTTCACACTTAAATTTTTGTAAACCTATTCCTTTATATGTTCAGGTAAATAAAGCTATTCTCTAATTCCTTCCATGAGTCCCAATAGATAAATCCTGTATAACTTGGCCCAGAGTAGGTCAAGACCTTTAAAAATAAATATTACCTTTGGCCAACATCTCAGCAATTTAAAAAAAAACTGAATCAAAAAAGAAAAGTGAAAAACAAAACATTTTAGATCTTACAAATTTATGGAGTTTTTCCCAAATACGGCACGCGTTCGTTTCAATGTCTCTTTGTGACTTCTTTAGCTTCCAGGGAAGAAAGCCATGGGATCAGCTGGGTGGACCATCCAGACCAAGCTTCAAGTCTTCCTGTGGCTTGGCTTGTCCAAACACAAGAAAGATTACTTGAAAGGATTGCCCAAAGGATATGACGAGACGAAACAGCTGAGATCTTCCAGTAAACCTTGTGGAGTCCCTCCAAATTGTATACACTATACAGGTAGTGGATTTTCTAGATCTAGTTTTTACATACAAAATGTGTTTTTTTTTAACTTATCTTTAGATCAGGGGAGGACTGGGGGACAAAATCGGCCCGGGCATTACCATACGATTCGGCCCATAGCTTGATATCATATGATAGAGCTGCACAGTATATGACATGATTCCTTGCTTCTGTCTCCAGAACGCCAGTCTTTCCAGCTGAGAGCACACATGTACCAGGCGAGGCAACTCATAGGCTCAGATGCCTCCGGGTTGTCTGACCCCTTTGCGAGAATAGCGTTTGCTGAACAAAGTATGACAACTCAGGTAGGATCACCAGTTTTTGTGACCAGATAGTGGACTATAGAATAGATACTTAATCTTGTATTACATATTCGTTCCCTTAACTTAAATAATCGAAAGCCACTGTATCCTCTATAACTAATTATACGAGTTAGTATTTTATAGCTAGCTCCTTAAACTAAAAAAGTTTCAGGAACTTATATTAAAATTATAACATATTTTTTATTATCCCCTTGTTAGGGATTATAACTATAGGTCATGGCTAGAAACTAGAATAAGAGGTCAAGGCCAGTAGCTAGAATTAGAGGTCAGGACTAGAAGCAAGGGGAGGTGCTGCTGTTGAGCGGCAAGGCGCTTGGCTTCCCAACCGGGGTTCCGGGTTCGATTCCTGGTGAAGACTGGAATTTTTCAATTTGGGGCCTCTGAGTCCACCCAGCGCTAATGGGTACCTGACAAAAAGTCAAAGCGGTTGGTTGTTGTGCTGGCCACATGACACCCTCGTTAACCGTAGGCCAAAGAAACAGATGACCTTTACATCATCTGCCCTGTAGACCAAAAGGTCTGAAAGGGGGAACTTTATGGTAGCTAGAATTAGAAGTCATGACTAGGAGCTAGAATTAGAGGTCATGACTAGGAGCTAGAATTAGAAGTCATGACTAGGAGCTAGAATTAGAGGTCATGACCAGGAGCTAGAATTAGAAGTCATGACTAGGAGCTAGAATTAGAAGTCATGACTAGGAGCTAGAATTAGAAGTCATGACTAGGAGCTAGAATTAGAAGTCATGACTAGGAGCTAGAATTAGATGTCATGACTAGGAGCTAGAATTAGAAGTCATGACTAGGAGCTAGAATTAGATGTCATGACTAGGAGCTAGAATTAGAAGTCATGACTAGGAGCTAGAATTAGAGGTAAAGGTCCTGATCAATGCCTTTGTGTCGTGTCCAGGTAATCGAGCAGACGTTGAGTCCTACCTGGGATGAGATGCTGATCCTCAAGGAAGTCCAGATGTACGGGACCATGGACGATATAGTGGACGAGCCACCGACCATCGTTGTGGAGATATTTGACCAGGACAAAGTGGTCAGTACCTGACGAATTAGATGGCAGGTCTAGGTTTGAGCCTACCATAACCTAACCCTAATTCCTAAAACTAGTAACGTATGTACTATGCATTTATGTAGCTTTTTCACTTAGGGGTCCTTGTGAAATTTTTGCCTGTATCAAGGGGTCATCGAGTCAATAATTTTTGAGAACCTCTGCATTAAAATAACAAAATATGTACGAGTTTTAGTAGCTTAAATATATAGTGTATCTATTTGGAGCAATATAGCTGGGTTGACAGTAGTTGACAACACAATAGAATTGAGAGGCTTCTCTCTTGATATCCTGCAAAGAACAGCCTCTAACCAGAAAAGTGGATGGATTTGGTGACACAAACTGTCACAGCACCCCTACGACAAAAGTCAAGGGACAGATAATGATGATGAATAATAACAACCAATGTGATTATTTTCTCTTTGTTATTTCTCTAAACCAATTCTTGCCTATCTCCAGGGCAAGTCTGAGTTCATTGGACGAGCTCTGTGCCGGCCAGTGGTGAAACTCAGCGCGGAGCTCTATGCTCCACCCAAGTTCCCACCTCGCCTTGAGTGGTGGGATATATATCGTGGGCCAGACAGGGCAGGTGAGCTGCTGGCTGCATTTGAGCTACTTCAGGTGAGCGGCATGCATTGAGTCCCTATTTTCATATAGATTTAGTCCTTACGACTTGAGTCTGGGTGTGAGTTTTGTGTGAGTGCCTCATCTTATATATCTTATATATTGTACGTAGATTTAGTAACCTGTTCTAATTCTTGGATGCTGGTGTGATAGTAAAGATATGGTGTTGAACACACTTATATGTACTAAGACTAGTTGTACATACGTATGTCTGTGTCTATGTCGTTACTAATGACAATGTATTTCATACTATGATAATATAGACAGACAGACTTCAGATTAGATAGATAGATAGATAGATAGATAGATAGATAGATAGATAGATAGATAGATAGATAGATTAGATAGATAGATAGATAGATAGATAGATAGATAGATAGATAGATAGATAGATAGATAGATAGATAGATAGATAGATAGATAGATAGATAGATAGATAGATAGAAATGGACTTAGGGAAAAAGAAAGTGTTTGCTTTAAAAAAAAAACGTAACTTTTGTGACATTTCTATTTATTCTTTATTATTAAATAAACTTCGGCCTTTTGGAAAATGACCTAGATCTAGTAAGCTCTCTTGTTGTAGGGCAATTTTACATATCTTAAGATCACCGCTGTTATCCAAAGAACATTCATACCAAGCTTCATTAAGATTTGTCAAACGGTTTTGAACTCTATAAAGGACATACATATAAACATACTCCTTACATTCTACTTTATATATTAGATTTATAGATGTGACATAAGGACTGGCTAGAAGACGAATAGCAGAACACCTTTGAGCGATTTAACCCTAAGAGCAGTTCTAAAAATTGACCGTTTCGCATGAATCAGCATGTCAATATAGTATTTACATTTACATAGAGTGTATAATACATTTTTCTTGTATGAAACTAATATAGTATACTTTACTCTTGTGTGTTAATTTGTTTAATTTTTGTTTTTAAATCATGAAGAAAGACGTTTTGGCGCCATGGTTTCTTTGACAATGCCGTTGTGACGATGGATGTTTCGGCCCCGCCGTTTCGTTGATTATTAAAAAAGTATTTGATATTTATAGCTAATATGTTTTTTTTTAAACTCATTCCACTTGCACTGCCTCCGAAGGAAAATCGTATGGCAAGAGAGAGTGTGTAGTACTGAGATCCTCGCGCGAAAGCGGCCTTCCCAGCATCCTTACTTTCTCAGACAACGCCGCCATCGCTGGCTCGGAAATTTTTGCCAGATGGAGGACAATCGCATCCCGAAAATCATTCTTTACGTGCAGCTTGCGTCTGGCTCAAGAAAAACTGGTCGCCCCCACCTCCGTGGATGTAATAAAACGGGATTTAAAAACAGTGAACAATGATACTGACCATTGGGAGACATAGTCCTAGACCGCACTACGTGGAGAGAGACGGTGACCAAGAAAGCTATGGACAGCGAAAAAACATGGGCCTCAGCTCTTGAAGAAAAGCATGCCATACGAAAAATGGCCAGCTCCTCTACCACCAAAGCGAAAGTCACCTTGACCTGCAAAATATGTGGACGGGAGTGTCTCTCCAAAATAGGGCTCCACAGCCATATGAAAAAGTGTTCGAGATGAACCATAGTCGTTCTACGACTGAAGGAGACCAATGATGAACGATGTTTTAAAATCGTATAAGCTCATTTAGAAAAAAGGTTATGTTAAATAAGTTCTTTTTTGCTGTTTCTTCTAAATTTCATCGCTGAATATTCCAGCGTCAAAACGGCAGCGCCAAGACAGCGGCGCCAAACCGTCTCACCAACAGTTTACATGGTTTGAATTTGTTCATGTACTTAGACTATCGTTTGTTTTATTCTTTCATTGACCTGACCGTTTGCTCTGTGCTGTTGTCTCTACCGTAGAAACCCTTCGAAGAATCCGACTTGAAGGCGGCCCATCTGACACCACCTTACGCACGAAAGTCCATACTGCCGGTATCATTGTTGATCCTTTTTTTTTAAAACCTGTCATTGCACTTTTAATTCACGCCGGTGCCGTCTCTACGCAAATGCACATTGCTCTTTAGTAGAATGAGGCCACACACTTACTTAAAATAGAGACAGAAAAGAGAAATTGAAAATTCCTTAGCGTATTCATAACATAACTTTGATTTCATCATTATCCCTGCCTGTGGCTCCGTCAGTGTCGTGGGCTATATTAGTCATCTTTAAAGAAATAAACATTGCAAAAAGTATACTTAGCTGATAGACCGGGTATTCATACGAACCTAACTATATATGTATAAAAATTCCAAGTACAGCTGTATAAAAATCGATCCTGTGGTTTTATGGTTTTAGGGTAAAATACAAATGAAAGCGGTAGCTGACTGGTAAAGCGCTTGGATTCCGAACCGGGGGTCCGGGTTCAAACTTGGTGAAGACTGGGATTTTTAATGTCTAGATCTTTGGGCGCCTCTGAGTCCACTAGCTCTAATGGGTACCTGACATGAGTTTTGGAAAAGTAAAGGCGGTTGGTCTTTGTGCTGGCCACATGACACCCTCGTTAACTGTGGGACACCATCTGCCCTATAGATCTCATTGTCTGAATGGGGGAACTACAAATGGCGTACAAAGTAATGTATGTGGAAAGACATAGGTAAGTGACAAGCGGGTGTATGATCTAAAAATGTTTTACATTTTTTTAAAAAATGTTCACGAGGCTTCGTTGCTGTGGAGACGGCCTGGAAAGTGCATATTATTTTTTAGCATGATCTAATTTGTATGCTTTGTTTTATATCGTATTATTGCAGATAATCTTATAATTAAGTTGTTTTTTTTAAACAGTCATCACATACACACATACATTATGATTAAATTATGATAAGCTGTTTCTTAAGATATGTTGTTTATCAAGATAAGCTGTTTATTAAGATAAGCTGTTTTATTATGTGGAAGAACAACGTAATTAGCAAACGGAGTTTTTAAGAACCAGATAGAGCCCTAGGGACAATTTAGTTAATGTTAGGAACTAGATCCCATAACAAAATGGAATAGAACATGTTCTTATGGAAGAATGGTTATTTATAACACTGAGTGTTTATTTTATACTGTTGTTTGTTTGTTTTGCCATTCGCATGTTTGTGTGTGTTTGTGTGTGTTATTTTGGTTTGTTTAGTGGTTTGTTTAAATTATCTTGAATTTTATTATATGCTAAAAACAACCCGGATGTGTATAGAGAAATTATTTAGAATAAATATTGAACCTTACTTAGATAAACTTAGATTACTAAATATAGTGTGATTTCAGAGCTAAAAAAATATACATAAATTAATAAATAAAATAAATAAAAATTAATAAATAAATATATGTATGTGTGTGTGTGTGTGTGTGAGTATGCGTGTGTGTGTCTAAATATATAAAGATAAACATTACAAATAGAGAACACAATATCACATTGTCTTTAGTCCCTGTTGACAGAAATAGCCCCATTCGCTTTAAGTTAGGGAACAGACGCTTAAGAAATATAGAAGCAAAAAAACAACAACACTAAATCATTGTCTATTCTTACTAACACTTTGATCCTCACTGGGGGGGGGGGGGGGGCAGGCGGTCAGCTGACTTCAAAGAAATCGGTCTCCGCAATGACTGCAGTCTCTTCCCGATAGGAGAACTCCTTTCAGTGGTATGCCCGTCCATTCTTTTATGTTGTCTTCCCATAGCTTTCTCTGCCTGACTCTTCTTTTTCCTGGTACTGTTCCCTGAAGGAAGGTCTTTGCGAGTCCCGAAGACCTTGTAATATGGCAATAGAGTTTCAGTTTTGCGTTGTTGTTTTTTTTTTACAATAGTTAGCAGGTCATCGTGGGGTCCAATCTTTAATAGGTAGTTTGTTTTAAAAATAGGTGGGCAGTCTTCCTAAGCAAGTTTACCTTAACTAAAAGAGAAGTTCTTCTCTTTCTCCCTATTTTTACATTGTTGCTGAATTCTGTTGAATACTTTGATCTATTATTCTGTGGCTGACAACCTCCTGTGAAATTTCGATGTCTAAGTACAGCCCCCATGTATAGCATGCTTAACTTCTTTCATTGTAATGTGACATGCGGAGAGCATTTACATATTGAGAACTGATTATCTGTTGTCAAAATACATTATTTTAGAGATTCTATTACATTTGCCAGGTCTGGGAGAGGAGGGGGAGAATTTGAAAACCCTCACATGCCCCCACTTGAGGGGGCCCCAAATTAGTGTTGTTTTTTTTTACAAATAAACATTATGCAAAATGCAGGGGGCCCCAATGAGGTCAAGCCCCCCCCCCCCGGGCTACCAAACGATGAAAAATTCCTAGCTACGCCCCTGTTGCCAGTACATCAATAATAAAAACGAAATGAAAGCTTGCTTTTAATTTCAGGAAGTTGAAGCTAAGGACTATTGTTATCTTTATTTATAATGAAACGTTAGTAACTGTCAGCTAATAGAGAAGTGGAGAGGGGGGGGGGTGAGGGGGTTATTGATTATAATTCGTGTAATGCTTCTAGTGTAGAAGTTTTTATCCTCCCTCCCCCCATCTTTTTTTTTCATGGTAAAATGAAATCAGTAGGAATGTAGTATTCAAATGGGTTTTGGATCATGAAGAATCAATTACATAACAAATAACTAATAAAAATCTTCATATGTTGCCTTCGTTGGAGATGTTATACTGTAACTGTTTTATAAGTTGTTTAAATGACTTGCGCTGTATATTTTACAAGAAGGATAAAAACTAGGATTTAACATTTGTTACAGTTGGCACCGTTTGGTGACGCCTCTGGGCAAGATCTGCCTCCGCTCGAGCTGCCAGCCACCGAGAGAGACCGTGGCCCCATCATGCCGGTACCCAAAGGAATCCGCCCAATATTGAGTAAACACAGAATAGAAGTAAGTGATTCACTCTCTCTCTCTTTCTCACTCTCACTCCCTCTCTCTCTCTCCCTCCTTCTCTCTCTCTCTCTCCTTTCCCTCTCCCTCTCTCTCCTTTCCCTCTCCCTCTCTCTCTCTCTATCTCTCTCTCCCCCTCTCCCCCTCTCTCTCTTTCCCTCTCTCTCTCTCTCTCTCCCCCTTCTCTCTCTCTCTCTCTCTCTCTCTCTCTCTCTCCCTCACTCTCTCTCATGTGGTCGAGGTGGTAGGAAACGAAACGAGGTTCACAACAATGAGAGACTTTGATTTTAAATCATTGATACATGTGTGCGCTTCGGGGGGTGGGGCCGAGTGGTGTAGCGGGGCCGAGTGGTGTAGCGGGGCCGAGTGGTGTAGCGGGGCCGAGTGGTGTAGCGCTTGGTTTTCAAACCTGGAGTCCTCGGTACGAATCTCGGTGAAGACTGAGATTTTGGATTTCTGGTTTCTTAGGGCGCCCATGAGACCATTTAATTCTAATACGTGTGCCTGACTTAAGTTGGGGAAAGTAAAAGAGGTTTGGTTGTTGTGCTGGCCACACGACATACTGGCCGTTAACCGTTGGACGAAGAAATAGATGACTTTAAATTTGTTTGCCCTATAGACCACATATTCTGAAAGAGGAACTTTACTTGTTTGCATTTGGCAAGTTTGAAACAAAGAGTTTAAGTACTTTATACAAAGCTTATATCAACTCACTATGTCTGTCTGTCCGTCTGTGTGTCTGTCTGTCTGGCCAAAAGTTTGGACACGTTATTTCTCCGCCACCAAATCTCGGATCAAGCTGAAATGTCCACAATTATTTCTTTTAACTGACAACACAAGAATCAATATAAAAAATGAACCAATTAGTTAATTACTATTGGTAATATATTACTTTGTTTGGTATTCAAACAAGGGAATAAAATAGTACTTGACTGAAGTGGTGGTATAAGCTGAATTAGTCCCCTTTTTAGATTGTCGTCTGAGGCTTATTACAAATTTAATTTCATAAGTGATCCAAACTGATTGATACACTTAATATAAGCTTCGTTTTTTTTTAAAGTATTTTTTTTATTTTGCTTGTTAAGAAATCAAGATATGTCTTTTAATTACAGACATTAGTACGATTTCGTTGAGTATAGTTATAAACAGGATGTTAAACGATAGAATATTTTGATGTCTCCCATTCAGCTTCACGCAATTAACTCACTTTTAATCCCATCATTCTTCCTATACATCCTTCCTGTTTTTAAGCTTCGCCCCCAGAACTGCACGCAATGACGTCATTTCCTGAAATTTCTTAGTAACTCGATATTGAATTTTAAGACCATGTGGTTCATAGAGTGGAATACCGTGGATGGTTTTTTGGTTCCCCTGTGTCTAGGCCAATGGCTAACGAGGGTGTTGTATCGACAGCACAATAATCACCTTTAGTTTCCACAATTTACCCATTTGACCAATTTCATGAGCCATATGCTAGTAAAACTGCGATCTACAAATATTATTCGCTATTCGACGCTTGACTGTCTTCCTTGTAAGACTCAATATAACAAATAATTGCGCTATTATTTGTAAGGTCTCATTAGATATGGTATTTTCGTTTATTATATTATTAATATTTATTAATTTTCTTTCTCTGGCACTGTCGAGCTTCGTTAAAGGGAAAAAGTTTCTAGCCCTATCAACAGTGTCCATTTAGGAATTTATAATTATTATAATTATTATTATTAATAATATTTTTTATTGTTATTATTACTGTTATTATTATTATTATTCAATGTTTGAGTCATATACATTGTTTCGACCATCAAAGAAATTATGTTTTGCTGTTTTATTTTTTCAGGTCTTGTTTTGGGGTGTCCGTGACCTCAAGCGTGTTCAGCTCCAATCAGTGGACCACCCTCGTATTGACGTCGAGTGTGCGGGCCACGTGCTGAGCTCCTCAGTGGTCCTTAACTGTAAAAAGAATCCGAACTTCAGTGTTCCGGTGAAATACTTCGATGTGGTAAGAGAGACAACTCAATTTATATTTAAAGTAATAGCGCTCTTGTTCTCAGCTGTTTCCCTTAATATAACTGTCTCAATGAAGCCCTAAATGCACAGTGCTTGATAATTTATCTTTTATTTTAGTTTCATTTATTTATCCATGTTTTCTTCAAAGTTAAGGTTGGGTTATTTCCCATGTGTTTAATTTAAAAAATGATAATAGTTAAACCGTATTCTGTTTTTATGTTAAAGTAGAAGTATAGCAATGTCAATATTAACAGAATTTTTGTAATGGATAACTTAACTTCTTAATATTTGACCTAATATTGGTAAGGTAAATATTAATATCTGGTCTGGCCTCAAACCGGTTGCTATAGTTCGACTCAGATGCAACATAATACAGAAAATCCCGCTTCTTACAAGTATGTTGTTGAAACCTGAAGCAAAACTAAATTATTTTGTTTTTAAAATATGAACGTACTTTTCAGACCAGACTCAATGACAAATCATTCCATTGATCTTTTGTAGCTTTGTTTCAAATTAGAGCCAGAATCTTACAAGGTTTCCTTTTCAGACCTTGCGATCTGTAGAGCAGATGATGTAAAGGTCATCTGGTTTCTGTGGGGTTAACGAGGCTGCACAACGACCACCCGCTTTTACTTTTCCCCGACTAATGTCAGGTACCCATCTTATCTTATCTTATCTCAGAGGCGCCCAAAGGTCCCGAAATTAAATTCCCAATGTTCAACGAGATTCGAACCCAGGACCCCAGAGTCAGAATCTAGATCAGTTCAAAGTTCATAATGATAAGATTGTTTTTTTCGTTCACCGAAATATTAAGTTAGTAAAGACCTTGCGATCTATAGGGCAGATAATGTAGAGATAATGTAAAGATAATGTAGAGATAATGTAGAGATAATGTAGAGATAATGTAAAGAACATCTGCCCTATAGAAGAGAAGAGCTCATACAGATAATTTTTCTTTCTTTTTTCTTTTCTGTATACTTTGGACTAATTCATGTGTAGACCTACTAGTTAATTGTTCTTTTAGTTCGAAATTCAAGCCTCGGGGAACACATTTTGGGGAAACACTGCACCATAATATATGAGATATTATTTGTATTATTTGTAATTTAGTACTTACAGACTGATAACTTGCATCTCCAAGTCATTTAAATTGTCTAAGAGTCTTAGAACTATGCAAGCTTGCCTTCCTCTACCTATTCGAACAAACTTCTGTCTGGGAAAGATCCCAGAGGATGTAAATTGTTACATCCCTATTACCCAAGGCTCATATCCCAAGGCGCTCGGATTAGAAGCGAGGCCAATGACCGAGCACATCAGGGGAACTATCCCATATTCGTTCTCTGTACAAAATCAGTCGTGCAGGTGTCCGCCATAAGAACGGTCCATTAAGGAACGTGTGTGGATAGTGACATTTTAGTTGGATTCTTCCATTCCCGCCAGTGCAATGGACCCTGTCCTTAGGCAACCGAAAACGGGTTTTTTTTCAAGTCTGTTAAACCGTTGGAACACAGGAACTCCACAGTTGTCTTTCTTCCACGCATTTCTGTTTGTTTCTTGGCCAGCGTGAGGATCGACCATGTCTTTTCCTGGTTCAGTACTTAGCAGGAAGGCAGAAGCGAACCAACCCAAGACACGAAGGGGTTCATCGCTCACGACCATAATAAGCATATACTGTTGAAATGTAAATGTTACAGATCCTCGTGTAATGTAACTAAAAACCAAAAACATCGTATTATTTATATCTCATTAAGCAACATCCACAACAGATAATGACGTAATATGCCATATTAACAGATTCATGTACTTTAACAACTTCCAACAACAACAAAATCTTGTATTGAGTGGAGAAGGAGCTGCCATTCAATACTACATTTTTTATCTCCCCGTTTCTTTATTAAACAAAATTAATTAATTACTGTTAAATTTAAAGTTTCCCTTTCAGACCTTGCAATCTATGAGGCATCTGTTTCTGTGGCCCACAGTTAACGAAGGTACCTCTTAAAACACTTGAATTTTAATATCTGGTATCCGTTCCATCTAGTTGCACGGCCCGCTTTATGAAGCTACCCCTCCCAGACACATCTTTTGTTTGGTTGTAAATTCGATTACCAATATCACTTCCCCCCTCTATGTTTGGCTGTGAATTTAATTACCAATATCACTCCCCCCCCCCCCTCTATTCTGCAGCTTAGAAAATAATCCTACATACAATATAAGATATTCATCATCTTTTCAGCTTTTAATCGACATATTTGAAAGACTCTTTGACTCTATCAAACATTATCCATTGTTTAAATAAAGTTTTAAAACTTATCTCCGGATAGAGGTTATTAATTCCTTTTTAACTTTTATGCAGATAAGTTTAAAAAATTGTGCAAAAACACTATTT
This sequence comes from Biomphalaria sudanica, assembly GCA_036873155.1. Taxonomy (NCBI): domain Eukaryota; kingdom Metazoa; phylum Mollusca; class Gastropoda; family Planorbidae; genus Biomphalaria; species Biomphalaria sudanica. The sequence goes on from JAZGLO010006690.1 coordinate 1,390,959, forward strand.
AAAAAAATTCTAAAAAATAAATTAAAAAAAAACAACTAATGATTTAAACTACTTACCTTCTGATGTAGAGTCTGGCACTCTACCAACTGAGGTGTTATTCATATATGTGGAAATTATTTACGAATACTAAATGAAACTAAAAATGTAATTTTATAAATGGCGGATTTATTTAAAAAGGTGGAGTCCGAATTGCGAATAAAGAATCATTTTCGGTACATTTAACCGCTGCGGCTTCGATCGTGCAAGATGTTTAGTTGTTATAAGCATACGGAGACGTCGGAAAGTTAAATGTTCTTAATTTTTCGTCGTTAGTGTTTAGGTGATTGAATCAGGGCCCGTTCGTTTACATGTAGATATCACTATTGGAACTTGTTTTATATTACCATATGTACTAACCTGTTTAGACACATGAATTAATGTGGGTTTTTAAATTACGGTATTAGATAGTATTTCTATTCCTATCTAAAAGATATATTAAAAAAATGAATAGCTCAATTTCTGAGAACTTTATACAGGAATCCTGTTTGGGCTAGCTCAGGGGTCGGCAACCTTTAGAGTTGGAAGAGCCAAAAATTAGAATGTACAAAATTTTAACTTTTTTAAAGAGCCGCAATATTTTTTTCTTGCCAACAATAAATAGTACTTACACACTTTTTTTTTTGTGAAAAAAAAGAAAGAAACTTTTTTATTCCTATATAAGTAGTGATTTAAAAAAAAAAATTAATTTAGGAAACAACTAAAACAGTTAAACATTTACTAACCAAACTAACTTGTACTTCAATAATAAACAATTGAGCCAATTGGAGCGATGGCTTTGCAAAGTTTTAGAAAGTTTCGATACATTTAGCTCATAGCTCGTTTTTAGTTTCAATTCGACTCTAAATTCTCATTATTTTAGTTGGCTTCTTACTTTACTTGTAATTATATTCATGCAAGAGAACGCTTTCTCGCACAAATATGTCGATCCAAAGATAGTCAGCACTCCAAAGGCAAACTTCTTCACCGGACTGTAGCAATCTGGAAAACTATTCAACTCATCAACTCGCGGCATTCCTTTTAAAGCTGTCCACTCGTGTTACGTAGGCTACATCAGTTCTGCACCTGCAACACTTACAACTTGATTTTTAACTCTGAAAACTTTCCTCTCCAGAAAACTTTACTTTTTAAAATCGATCAATTGCATTTCTAGAGATCTATTATCAATTCCAAAAGGATCAATGTGGATTTCGTTACTATTTGCGTTGAGAGGATTTACTTGGAATTTCAGAATGGTTGGTTTTGAACTGCTCAAATCTATCAAGAAATTCATCTTAGATTTTTTTACAACTGTGCTGAAATAATTCGTGTCAAAAGTTGCACTGATTCTGTTTTAGACATTGAAAATGAAGTAACTTGCCGCTCTGAAATATCTTCGGCGAAAATATTTTTTTCTTTAAAACAAACGAATTCTTCTATCAAACCATAGACTGTGTGTTACTCATTGCAGTTGTAGATTCAGCTCATTTAATTTCATTGTTATATCAACCATAAAGTAATTTATTTGCAACCATTTGTTGTTCTCTAATTCAGGGTGATTAATGTCTTTATCATTTAGGAATGTATTTATTTCATTCAAGCACAAAGCAAAACGTTTTAACCTTTGGAAAGCCATGGCACTTGATTGGGGAGAAAGAGTCTCAATTTCCTTTAAAAATTCTTTAAACTGACTATGGTAGAGTGCTTTTGACAAGATGCTGTTAACAATCTTCTTTACCAAATTTATGACCTCAACTATTTCGGCTGAAAATGTTTGAGCGCAAAGCGCTTCATGGCTTGGTTTATTATGCAGTGAAACGTCAGAATTTCATGGTTTATTTTGCTCCGAAGCATCGATGTTGTCTATTTATTTGTTCCTCTCATCCTTGTGGCTCCATCAGTTGCTATTGACACGATTTTATAGAAAACGAGCTTAATGTTTTCAAGGTATTTTTGCACGGCATACGTGCATCTTCTCCTTAGTTTGCCCCGAGAGCGGTAGCATTCCTAGAGGTTTTTCCAAAAATGGGCAACTTTATTTCGCAAGACCCATCTATAGCAAGTGTAAGACAGAAGAAAGTAGAATATCTTCCACCTGCAAATATATTACATTTGAAAACATGTTAGCTATTCTATCTTGTACTGTTTTAGTAGATAGGGACAAATCTTTGATTTTTTTATTTCAAGATTTCTGTTGTTTTTTTTAAATCACGAAACAGTTCTTCAGATGCATGAAGGAAGCAGTCTTTGACAACTTTAAATGGTTTGCGTCTTTTGTGCAATTTCTAGTGGTACCGCAAAGCTTGACATAATAGCATTACTTGTAGATCGCTTCTAACTCATTTACTTGAAACAACAAGCTATACGTCCCAGCCAAAGCAGTGGTGAAAAGAGAGCACAAGTGGCTGAGAGATATATTCGGTGCCTACCCCGGGGCTAGATGGCTCAACGCTCTACATAATAATAAAGTGTTTGATCCTAATCACTTAGAATTGACATTCAGGAAAATTATTGATTTTAGAGAACAGAATTATCTAGTTTGATTTTCATATGCTTGTACAATACTCAGGCAGTATTCCAGAAATGGGGTGTTGGGGGTCAGGAATATTTAATATTGTGTGGATTGTTCTGGGGTAGAGGATCCTTGTATCATTTTTCTGTCTCTGGTGGTTTCAATAGTTAAGTAGTATGTCTTTGATATTAAATAATATTTCTATTACTATTATTATATTTATACATTAATCACTTTTCAATTGTTTATGATTTAATACTTTTGAATTATGAGAACTTACAAATAAAAACCTATATACATTTTTTTTTTAAAAGCCCACAAAAGAGGCAAGAGGGCCCATAAAAGAGGCATATAAAGCACAAAAAAAGAGGCAAATAAAAGAGGCATATAAAGTCCAAAAAAGAGGCAAAAAAAAAGAGGCCTAAGGCCCAAGGATTCCTAAGATGATAACGCTAAAATTGAATGGCGCAAATTCTAAAAAGTGAAAAGAAAAAAGAACTTTGGTCATCGCTGTATAATAATCGTTGATTCCAGAACTCTTTTAAAGTCCTCACTTTATGATTGGATGTGTTCGGTAACATTAACTCTCTGAATCAGGGGCGGACCTCGTGTGAAAGTTGGTCCTGACATTAGTATAGTATTCGGTCCACACAAATCGCGTACCATATGATATGCACCTATTTCTACCTATTCTACAAGACTAAAATAACTAATAGGCTTCAAATCTTGTTTTCTAATCGCTACCATTCACGCAGAGCACTAAAACCACGGTCTACGGGTGTAGGCTATAATAATATTACCTTTTATGCGTTAGGCTAGCTTTACACTGTAAGGTCTGCAAAAGGATTTTATAAGAGGCGAGAACTAGTCACAACCGTCCGTGAAGCCCCTTTAATGAAAAAATATACACAACCATTTCCGGACCTTTTTGTTCTCCTGCTGTCGTAACGACTATGGTTCATCTGGTAGAAACGAGATGAAAGCTTGGGCATTATATATGGTAGTAACGATGTCACCCACTCAGCTGTCCCTCCCCGCCCCCCCCCCCACACACACACTTTTTGGGCCTTGGCGCAGCTGACCAAAGAAATGGAAAAATCCGATACAGTTTGGAATCAGAAGCGCCAAAGTTCGGCCAGGTTGTAACACAGTGTGCCACACAATCTGTCTTAGAGTCACCAGCTCCCGAATTTTCCTCAGGGTTGTCTACCGAAGCATTTCCCGCGTTTGGGTATAGCTGCAAGTCAGCGAAGGTTTAGATTGAGTTCCCCCCCCCTAGATGGGTAGCCGGTAACGAGCCCCTCCTGCCCGAAGCTTACTGGTTTAGGCGCCAGTTGCTCGCCCTAGCTCCTTCCTCTGTCTGTGGTAATAGTTCCGCCGGAATAGCTGAGCCAGGAGTTGACCTGGTTGTCAGAGGCTATTTGAGACGCGTGCCATTAGAAGCATTTTATAGGCAATGTAAAATAGTCAGGACTTTTGGTTTAGTTGTTTCCAGGGCTTTAAATACAGTATGGAACTATTTGGGCTCAAACACACTTAGCTTACCTGGTGTGTGTGTGTGTGTGGGGGGGGGCTTAACGTCGGTGTCCAGAAGCTGGACATACGGGTACCACTGAAGTCATATCCAGTCTTTGTTATCTTGTGACGTTGTATTTCACAGTTGCCTAATCCACGAATAATCCATTTTCAAAAAACAAATAAACAAACAAAATTATTTTTAAAATATTTATGTGTAAGAATTAAATAGTAATTATGTTTTTTTGTTTCTCTATCTCTTTCTGTCTTTTTTCTCTCTCTCTCTTTCTCTCTCTTCCTCTTTTCTGTCTTTTTTTTCTCTCTCTCTTTCTCTATCTTCCTCTTTTCTCTCTTTTTCTTTCTCTACTCTCTATATTGCTCTCTCTTTCACTCTTTCCCTCTCTTTCTCTCACTCTCTCTCCCCCTCTCTGTTCTCTTTATCTCTCTTTATTTTTCTCTTTTCTCTTTAACTTTCACTATTTCTATCTCACCCTTATGCTCTCACTTATTATGTTCAGGCCTCCGCGCGGTGTTGATTCTTTGAACTATAACAAGTGTAGATCTACGTCTGACTGGAAGTAACCACTGAACTCGAACTACTTCAGTAACACCAGCGAAAGGCCGAAACAATCAAATATGTAGTCGACGCTGATGTTGTTCTACAAATACATTTAATAATCACGAAGGGAATCGTCCGATGTCAGCTATGTCCGTAAATCCGTATATCTATTCTACTGCTCTACACGAAGCGTCTTCTTTGTAGCGTCACTTAGAGCGTTCTTGTTTTTTAACCAACTTGACGTCATCGACGCTAAGTAAAACTTTTCCCTATTCCCGAAACAAATAACTAATTCCTAATCATGTCATTACAACTATATTTCTTTCTCTCCTCCCCATCTTCATTCTATCATACAGTATATAGTGTAGTCGCAAATATTTTCTACTGCCTCAATCCCTTACAGGAACTTCCCGAGAACGAGCTGTACTGTCCGCCTATAACTATTCGCTGTGTTGACTGTCGGAGTTTTGGAAGGTTTACGTTGGTGGGCACCCACGTGATCAGCAACCTGCACAAGTTCATGTATGTACCTACCACGACCCAGGCCAAGAACACTCTACAGAAGATATTCCCACGTAAGTCATTAGCATAGTGGTTCTTAGTGGAAGTCCCTTTAACTTTAAACTGAAGTCAAAGCTTTCCATTATGATATGACGCACAGAGAGAAATGGAAAACGGAAATAAAGTAAATAGTAAAGACGAAATACGGAAACTAAAACTTAAATAAGATTTAAAACGCGTTTAGTTTTTGTCAAGGAACGTATAGGCTGAGCACTTGGTCTCCGAACCTAGGGGTGTTGAGTTTGAATCTCAATAACGATTTAGTATCTCGGAATTTAAAGAATGCTTCTGAGACCAATCATCTCTAATAGGTACCTGACTTGGTTTTAGGAAGTACCGTTAAGGTTGTTTGTCGTTTGGCTAGCCACCTGGCATCCCCATTAGTTGCGCCATATAGAGACAGAGCTTTACATTTGTCTCATCAATTTTTTTTTTCGAAAACTTTATTCAGTTTCTGTCTTTGATGCTATTCTTTTTATCACATAAAGGGATGTCACTTGGGCGCTTTCGGACTAATAAGCATGAGAATCTTTTTTTTTTTTGTAATATAATATAAAAATATTTATACAAAATTTGGCTTTGAAAACAAGTTTGGCAAACGTCATTTAATGATTGTCTATTATTCCTAATAAATTAGATTGCCCATTGGTTTTAACTATATAAACTTTGGAACAAGTTTATTCTCAGTTTACTTTACCAAGAAAGAAACACGAAATCAGAATTTATCCATGCACCAAAATGCAAAATTTTAAACTTAGCGGCTCAGTGAAATATGATTGGTTAGCAAATAGCCTTTTAAAAAAATCTTTTATTAACTTACTTTCCCTTTAAGTACTAAAAATTGTGTACGCCTAATTTCTTCAACACATTCTCGCAATAAGTTGAAACTTTGCAGAATTATTAATTGGCATAACAAATACATCAATCAATATTAAAAAAGTAACCAAATAATCAATTAATTACTGGTAATTAATTATTTTGTTTGATACCAACATGGGAAAATATTCTTTCAGTAGTCGCAGATGTGGGTTTAGTCTCCTCATCCCATATGCTAGGACAAATTTGTACAAATACTCCTTCTTCCCTAGTGCTATTAGATCATGGAATGGGTTGCCCGAGCTAGCCAGGAAAACCAGTGACTTGGCAGAATTTAAGTCATTGGTTAATATGCATGACTAAATGCATGACGCGTAGGACGTAATCATCTTCTTTTTTGAAGTTAAGGTCTGTATTATATAAGATAAGATAAGACTTTCACAACAATATTTAAGTGGAGGACTTATTAATTATTTCTTAAAATGCTAAAGATGTTAACGTATCCCAGTTCAGGCAGGTACACCATTGTCGAGAAAGTTTAGATCGTCCATAATTCCTTTCCATTGTTAGTTTGAGAGCCCCATTACATGAATTCAGAATTCACCGTCGCCATTATCGGAACGATCTGACAGAGTGAGGTCAGTTGGCTCATCACAAACCACTAAGACCTCAGATTTCTGACCACATGTACATCCGACATTGTTTTTAGTTTATGAACAGTTTAATTTCCGTCGGTTCCTTGTTGACTAAGTAATAACAAGATGGCTGCTTGTAGTTTTGCCTTGAAGTAAGACCTTTAGAAAAGAATGGCACTATTTTTTAAAAAAAATTATATTAACTTATTATATAACGGAAAATCTTACTGATACTGGTAAAGTTTAAAATCTCATTAAATATCATAAAATTTTTGAATTTCAAATTTAGATCTAGTATCCAAAGAAATAGAAACGAAATCGTTGGAGTTTTTAAAACATTTGACCTGTAGAACTATTTGATAGTGTAAAATACACGTTTGACTAACCATGCCGATGTGCTATTTTCTTGTCTGACCACTAAAAATACAACTTACACTATTGCATAACCGTTAAACGCGCAAGGGAAAAAAAACAGGGTGGTCATGTCATTATGGACTGCACACTCGTTAGGCCTACACTATAAAGGCCTACACGTGTACGTCTATCTGGTCAGGTCTATTTACTTTCTGGGCAGGGAGGGTGTGTAACTATTTTAGTGTAAAGATATATCTACGAACATGCTTGACTAGCCACACCTGGGTGTTATTTTCTTGTCTGACCACTCCACATTAAGCAAATTAAACACTATTGCATAACGCGTAATGAAAAAAAATGCAGGGTAGTTTTATAGTATCATCGACTACACACGTACAGTACACTAGGCCTACATGTGTATGTCTAGCTGACCAGGTTGTTAAAATCAGTCTATTCACTTTATGGACAGAAAGGCTATGGATTAAGATTTTTTTTTTATATAGTTGATTATCCTAATGCTTTTAGATCTATTTAGGCCTAGCTGTCGATTTAGACTTAGATCGCAAATAATAATTCTTAAGACTATAAAAGGGTGTACTTGATGTTCCTGCAGTTAACAAATTATTGTTGCCGCAAATGAATTGATTAAAACCACTAAATATTGACCTAACTCACTTATCAGATTCCCACTAGAAACAGAAATTAAACACCCCCACGTGGCTCACAAAAAATTCGGAACAACCTCATTCATAATACTGCATAGAAGCTTTTGGCAAATTGTTTTTAACATTTTATAATACTGTTACTTTCAGTTGCAAATATTTACTCCCATAACTTCTACCAGCATCTTACTTTACCCTCTTCAAATGCAGACTGACTAAATAGTTGTTAACTGCATTATTTCTATGATAATCAAAGTTATTGATATCACATGACCAGAAAACAGGGATGTATGATTCAACCTGACCACATGCTGAAAAGTTGTAAAAATTTTAATTAAACTTTTTAGTAAGTAACTTAAAAAAAAGAATTAAACTACGATTTTAACTAAACCTTTTTTTTTCTAGTTAAACAATGGCCTTAATTAATTTTTGTTAAGTTAAACTAAAAGTTTCTAACTTTTTAGTTAACTTTTGCCCATCACTAGGTTCGGTTCGGTAGTAAGTGAGATTCGAGTTCGGTTCGGTTTCGTTTCCTATCTCTAGAGTACACTAGAAAATATTATCGCCATATTAGACATACTAGAAATCATAATCAACTTAAATCTAGTCCACTAAATTCCTCTTGAGCTCACTGCAAAGCTGTTAAAGCCTCAATCTTGCTTTCATGACACGTTAACGTGAAAACTCCTTTTTACATACACCTGAAAGAGTCCTATACACTGTATTGAAACAAATGATGCTTTTTTCTTGGAAATTCTATTTCGGATTTTTTATACTGCATACAAATGATTGCCAACTTTCAAAAAGTTACTTAAATATTTATACCTTTTGATAGACAAAACAATCGTTTAATTTTTATAACTAATAAACAATAATTATTCTGAAAATCATTTCCCATGTTTCTTTAAGCCAGGCGTGGAACGGGAATTATATATCGAAATGGAGTCTAGTTATGAATTCCAAATGGGATATTTCTCGTGTGTAATATACATCTAGATTTAAAACATTTTTAGGTTTTTACGCATATAATGTGATCAAGGAAAATACATTTGATATTATTAGTGTCACGGATGAATGTATGTATGTCTGTATAACCTATTTTAACTTAAATATTATATATGCCAGTTAGAACGTGTGCTCAAATGACCGGAAGTGAGTCCTTCTGTAAGGCAAAACAGAGGCCAATCGTTATAGAATGGAGTCTCATGTCTGTACGACGTGGCAACGAGATATTGGTCTAAACTGCCCACAGGTTGTGATGTTGCAGGTCAGTGTTGAGGCGTCCTATAACGATTGGTATCAGACATGCCATTAGAAATAATAAAGTTGTATTTTCTTGATGGCCACGTGATTGTGTTTGTCATATGAACTGCTGACCATATCAGCAGAAGACGTCATCCAGTCATTTTCACACACATCTCATTTCCACTCTTCTCATTTTCACATAGAAGCGCGGTGGCTGAGTGGTTAGGCGCTTGGCTTCCGAACCTTAGGGTCCTGGGTTTGAATCGGTGAAGACTAAGATTTTGAATTCCGGGATTTTTTTAGGGCTTCCCTGAGTCCGCCAAGCTCTTATGGGTACCTGATATTTGTTGAGGAGAGTAGAGTCGGCTGTTCGTTGTGCTAGCCACATGACACCCTGCCCATTAACTGTTGGCCAAAGAAACAGATGACCTTAACATCACCTGCCCTATAGATCGCAAGGTCTGAAAGGGGAAACCTTACTTACATTTTCACAAATATCATTTTCTCAGTGTTAAATTTCCACGCTGTTGAATTTCCCTCCTCCATAATAGAAGTAGTACCAAATGTCAACGAAGTATGTCAGGGACTTTTGTCAAATATGCATTCGTTCTTAGACAGTCATTTATCTAGAATCATTTTTCAACTCTATTTGTTGCGTAAATCATCTTTGATCAAATGTTGACTTAAAAAAATCAAATTTTAACTTGAGCTGTTTTTTTTTTTAAACACAAGGTCAAGTGCCTTAAAAGCCGCAGTCTTGTGAATAACAAGAAATTATAACTTTTCAATATAACTACAATATAAAATTCGTGGTTCTGACCATTCATTCATTCACTTATAATCACTAATTCTCTCACGATAAAATCTGAAAATGTAACCTGTTGTTTATTTTAACTGAAGAGGTTTTTATCGAAATTGAGGTAACTATTGATTATGATAGTAGATGGTATCAAATATAGTTCCTAAAAATTTGAGTTAAAAGAAATACATATTTATACTAGAAAAAGTCGTTAGAAAGTGTAAAAAAATTAACGAAATTTGACATGGCTATGTCATGGCCGAAAGCGGAAATGACGTTTTAGTATGGAAATCACGGAAAAATGTCGAGCTCAAGACACTAGATTTAGCTAGACCGCCTAGAGGATTCTAGATCTTGTTGTTTTTTTTTTTTTTGTTATTAAGACCAACTTAACGTAGACAATTTAGTCTTATTACTAGATTGTAACTAGTTATGGATTTAGATATCTAATAATAGATTTTTAGCTACATATATTTTTTTATACTAGTCTTAGTTTAGATGTAGATCTAGTAATTCTACTTTAAGTAACTATCTAGTCGTAGATCTAGATTTAATTTAGTATAAATTAAATAAATTACAATACAAAACACAATAATATAGGAATATAAAATTTAGTCTTATGACATATATATATATGTGACTAGCCTAGGTTATAGGGCTAGGTCACTTCACTAGTGGTCTAATATTAATATATAATATATGTCCTGGGGAAGGTTCTATCTAAATCTTTAGTTGGTCTATAAAAGTATATTCTTGTTCTACATTGATTTAGAAGACTATTATCACTTATAGTCACTATAGTGTCCATAGTAAAAATAGTTTTTAGAAAGCATATAATTTTTACATATCATTCTTAAGGAAGGTATAGATCTAGATTTATAAAATCTAGACTTACTTTAAAAACTCTTTCATCATTTAGACTCTAAGAATTATAAGAATTAAGATAGATCTACTGTAGACCTTTATAGTATATTATCTAGTTATATTCTAGTAAAGTAGCACTAGACTGATATTCATGTTCATTTAATATTACTTAATTTTTCATTTGTGTATCTATTTATTTATTATTCTATTATTTATCTATTACTAAATATATATATATATATATATATATATATATATATATATATATATATATATATATATATATATATATATATATATATATATATATATATATATTAAATTTTATTGTAGAAACCTGACATTGGCTAAAAGATGATCTGACGCGTCCAACAGTGGATGGCTGCCTGATTGTGTGTTATGCCAGCTGGACTGTTATTTTATAAGACTGTTGAGCAACTTTTACTTTCAAATCGAAAAGCTGATGCTATGACACTCAATGGCTTAGAAGAAATCCTGTCAGTTTTATATGGTCATGACAATAATCTTTAATAAAGCGTGGTCGAGAGGCTAAGTGTGCATGAACTTGGCTTGCCTTGGCTACCTAGAAGGGGGCTCGAGGTTCGACACCCGACTCTGGCAGAGTTGTGTTTACTGAGCGCCTAATGGCAGCACGGAAAACAAACTCCTAGATAACCCCTCCCCCCCCCCCCACTAGCGCTATATAAAAGCTATAATAATAATAAAAGCTATAATAATAATGTCTTATAAATACAAGGACAATAAAGATTATTATTATCACATTTTCAGTTGGTTTGTTTTAAGCTAACGTTGTCTTAAATTTTTAGAATTAACAAATTTGTTAAATTTTCTTTATAAATACTCTAAAGTGAAAAAAATATTCTTTTGGATAAATTTCAATGCAAACATAAAGTGATAAGGCATTATCTTCGATGAATGCAGCATTTCTCTTCACCATGCGAACCCAGTTGCAACTTGTATCTTTTGTCATATCTAATTCATTATACAGACACACCAGTGGTTTCTATGGCATATAGGAAAGCAGATCGCCTTTGAAAGAAACAGCTGAAAAGCTATGACGAGCTTGCTAAAGACAGACGCAGACGACGAAAAAAATGAAATTATTATAAATGCGGAATGCATCGTTTGTTTATATTTATAAATTAGTTAATGAAATGTAAATGTTTCCAGTAAGACACTTTAAAGAAAATTTAGCACCCAAAAGTTATTTAGCCAGATAAATAATTTAATATTAGAACTTAAAATATTTAATAGCTTGAACCTAACTGATCAAATATATTACCTCAGCTGTTTCTGCTCTTACTATCTTATTTAAATTTAAAGTATTCTGATAATATTCTAATAATTATAATGTTTATTATTATTACTTTGGAAATATGTTAATATAAGAAAAAGTAAAAGTGAACTATTAGTTAGCATTTCTGCTTTATAACAGCATTACGAAAAACAAATTGAGCTCTTCATTGATATCAGATTTTCATTGAGCTAACTGCTTCCAATATGGGGGATTACTCTTTTATTCTTAAATCGCATACGTTAAGGAAGCTGAGTTTGTACTTAGTGTGCAAGTAACTATCTAGCTTTGACTTGTTTCTCCCCACCCCATCTCTACACACAACTACACATTATCATTCCAAGGGCATTTGAATAAGTGAATTCCTATAGTCAAGGAGCTGTTTCTGCAACCAAAGTTTCTAGCATATAGATCTATTTTACTAGTATCGTTATCGAACGAAAAATACCGGTAATTGAAAGAATTGGTGATAAAAAACAATTACAGGTGTACTGCACGATATGGTGGACAGAAACACACTGTGTTGTGGTCAAATACTGGGTACGCATGAATGGATCTAAGTTAAACCGGCATGCTAATTGTGATTAGCTTACACTCATAGTCAAAAAAAAAACCACACGTGGACTGTAACAAGAGGTATAGCAGGCTGATCCACGGTGGACTAAAACTCGATACTAGTACGCTTGACTGGATCTAGGCTAATCCGGCTAACATTAATTCTCTTACCTCTAAATTTAGTAGCGTGACCTAATTTCCATACTATGACGTCACGGACCAGTGTAGTGAGGGAGAAAGACATCTCGAATGGCTACGAGACTAAGACTTTTTGAGTGTCCCTAAAACCCACATTAAAATGCTACTATCTCATTGACGGCTGAAAAGTTATAGAAATATTTTGCATACACGTTTTTTAAAGCATTATATTACAGAAAACAAGTATTAAAACGGTTTCTGTGATAGACCCCAAAACCTCTTCAGTTGTTCTTTAACTTATGACTAGGACAGCTAAGCCATTTTCAAGATCTGCACCGCAGCTTTTAAATTTACCAAAAACGATTTTTGTATTCGCAGTTTCGAGCCAGTATTTTAAAGCTGAAATATTGAAACTACAAGATTACACTTCAGTGTTTAAGCTATTGGCTTTTATCAGCAATTTCTTTTGAAATTTATAGCACTCGGTTAGCTCAGTCGGTAGAGCATCGTACTTTACTTTTGAATGAAATTAAAGCAATTATCCTAGTCAATTTAAATGCACAATTTACCTTTTAATTTGAACTAAGTATGCATATACATATAAACTAAACTAAAAACAAAAAAGAAATAAAAGGTAAATTTTATATCGCATGTTGTAAGCATGCGCATAATGTATACACAAAATAATTAACATGAGAATAATTGACCCGCAAGGTCCACCCACGAGTTTGTGTGCACCTTAAACTCCTCATTTTTCCGAATTTGAAGTCTTTATAAAAAAAAATTCTTATCAATGAATATTGATACTCCAACTGTTTGCAGTGAAAGGCCTGGACAGTGTGAAGATCATTCAGTCGGGCTCGCCGGTGTCTCACAGGTCTGAAGACGTGGCCATTAACGTGGACGAGAATCTTCCCCTAATTAGCAAGGACCAGTGTATTACCATTGACACGGTAAGCATGCTCTGCAAGGGTCTTTGACATGGTATACATCACTCGACCTAAACGATAAGGTAAGCATGCTCTGCAAGGGTCTTTGACATGGTATACATCGGTCGACCTCAACGATAAGGTAAGCAGGGTCTGCAAGAGTCTTTGACATGGTATACATCGGTCGACCTCAACGATAAGATAAGCATGCTCTGCAAGGGTCTTTGACATGGTATACATCGGTCGTCCTCAACGATTAGGTAAGCAGAGTCTGCAAGGGTCTTTGACATGGTATACATCGGTCGTCCACAACGATACAGTAAGCAGGATCTGCAAGGGTCTTTGACATGATATACATCGCTCGACTTCAACGATAAGGTAAACAGGGTTTAGAGATGTTTATAAAGGTAAGCACAGTCTGATGTTTTGATACAATAAGTATTGCTTACTTCATTGACGTGGTAAGCTTATACTCTACGTCATTGATAAGGTAATCAAGGTCTACTACTTTGACAATGTAAGATTTCGAAATTAAGACGCTAAGCATATAGTTTACCTCATTGACACAGTCAGCAGGGTCTACCTCTTTGACATAGTAGATAGGTAGTGTGGTCTACAGCACCAAATTGATTAGGGCATAATGGTTCTTTTGGGACAGATGTTCAGTGATTGCATCAACAGAGAAACATTTGTCAAAATCATGGTCACTCAATGAGTTCTTTATGGATGTCATCGTTCTCTCTTGATGTCATCCTTCTCTCTTGATGTCATCCTTTTCTCTTGATGTCATCGTTCTCTCTTGATGTCATCCTTTTCTCTTGATGTCATCCTTTTCTCTTGATGTCATCCTTTTCTCTTGATGTCATCGTTCTCTTTTGATGTCATCCTTTTCTCTTGATGTCATCCTTTTCTCTTGATGTCATCTTTCTCTCTTGATGTCATCCTTTTCTCTTGGTGTCATCCTTTTCTCTTGATGTCATCCTTTTCTCTTGATGTCATCCTTTTCTCTTGATGTCATCCTTTTCTCTTGATGTCATCTTTCTCTCTTGATGTCATCCTTTTCTCTTGATGTCATCCTTTTCTCTTGATGTCATCCTTTTCTCTTGATGTCATCCTTTTCTCTTGATGTCATTCTTCTCTGTTAATGTCATTGCCACCAACCCTTTTTTATCGGATAGTAGTAACCATTCATTATTGTATGTACTCTGTGGGCCTGTATTTACGACAGTAAGACTGTGCGGGCATCCATCGGGGTTAAAGTCTTCACATTTCAAAACTATTTAACTTTTAATAGCATGTGCCCATTTAATATAGGGGAAAGGAAGGAAATGACATTAAATTTTAAAGTACTCTATTTAATTTTCTTGGTCAATATGAAATGCGTTTAGATTAATGACATTATTAAGTACATTTATATTAAAACTCAAAGAGTGTAGGGTCCTCCAAACACAAAAACAAAAATCCTTCCCAAGGCCTCCACTTGCTAAGATCCGGCACTGTGTGTCTGGCATGTTGAGCATGTGAAACTGTTTTACTTTGATCCTGAACGTTTTGTCAAAGTTGGACATCGTGTTCATAACTTTCTCTTTCTTAAAAAAACACAAATTACAAAAAGAAACGAGTTGCATATTTCATATGCAAACAGAACAAATGATACGAGATTCTCTTTGTTTATTTGTTCAGCTACAGACAAACAAAGAGAAGAAAACGACCGAGAACAAAAAGACTAAAAGTAAAGTGGAAGACGATGAATTGGACCTGGAGACATTGGACTGGTGGAGCAAGTACTTCGCTTCAGTGGAAACTTTGATCAGGGTTAGTTCCCTTCAGTTGTTGTCGTACTGTAAAACTTTTTGTTTTCTGATGGCACTCAATTTATCATTATGGTTGAAACACAATTTGCGTATCACTGAGCAGAGAAAACGTTTTTTTGACTTTGTCTAAAGAAATAGTTGAATGAGCTCGATAGCGATCTAATTTTAAAGCCGCAGTGGCACTTGCTGGACGTGGCTGGGTGGACTTGCTTTTATGCGCGCTGGAGTGTCTTTCGGACTTCTCTATGGTCCCTGGTTCATACTCTGCCCGCTGCCATCCCCCTAGTCCTGCAGAAAATTATCTTCAACTCTAAAGGAATATCCGAAACATTTTTAATGTGATTTCTATGGACAAAATGTATCACTGTGCTGGGCGCCCAGAGTGAAAATAGTCTTAGGATATTTTAACGCATTTCCTGCAGCTTTAAAAAGTAGTAAAATAAATAAAGCTTCCCCTTTCAGACCTTGCGATCTATGGGACAGATGATGTAAAGGTCATCTTTTTCTTTGGCCAACGGTTAATAACGAGGCTGTCATTACCAGCTGTTACCAGCACAACGATCAACTGTTTCTACTTTCCCCAAATAAAGTGAGATACTTATTAGAGTTGGGTGGACTTAGATGTAATGGAAGGTCAAGATATTAATACAGACACATTATTAGATTTCTGAATGTTAATACCTTTCTTTATTCTTCGTCGTGATTGGCCTAAGAGTCCAGTCGAAGTCTCTTTGAACCCTAGGCCAATGGATGCTCCCTACCATTGGCCTGTCTGAACAGCTCTTCTGACTGGGAAGAAAAAAAAAAGATGTATGTTTGTTACATCTCTATACCGATGGCTCGAATACCAAGTTGATCGAGTTATAGGTGAGGCCGGAGGCCGAGCACTCTTCCCACATTCATTTTCTGTACCACATCAGGCGTGCGGGTTTCCACTGAGGAACAGTGTAAGGGTAATGATATGGTTGTTGGGGGCTCTGCACCATCCCCACCAGTGCTATTTACTCGTTACTTGGGCTCCTCCAACGACCGTTTCCCTATGTATTAGTGGCATTCGCTGAGAAACATTGCCCGTGTTTTACTATAAATAAAAAAGAATCAAATCTTCATAGGTTTAGTAGAAATGAATATAAAATTGTTAGAATCAAAGAGACATTTAAAAAAAATTTTTTTTACAAATTTAGCTACAAAAAAAAAACAAAAAAAAAGACAACAAACAAACAAACAAAATACATGAAGAAGTCAACCAAAAAAATATTTATTTGATGCAGGAAGGGGCAGATAAATCAGAGGTAAACGTTTTATTTATCGATTTGTCTCCAATTTTTCGTTCTTCAACAATTTTCTACAGCATGCTAGACAGACATTTTAATTCTAAGATTTTCTTCAATGTACATTTGTTATGCTTCAGCGAAAACATTTGCTTCTTTGTCTTTCTCACTGCAATGAAAAGCAAACAACAACAAAAATGTTCAGTTACAAAGAACCAAGTATCCACCTCTAGTATGT
Source organism: Biomphalaria sudanica (assembly GCA_036873155.1). Lineage (NCBI taxonomy): Eukaryota > Metazoa > Mollusca > Gastropoda > Planorbidae > Biomphalaria > Biomphalaria sudanica. The sequence continues at coordinate 1,407,756 of JAZGLO010006690.1, forward strand.
AACAGAATTGGAATTATTTCTTTTTAAGAAATAAAGCGATAAAACACATTGCTACCCCCACGAAAGTACAAATCTATACATTTTACTACCTACTTATTCCATATTCGTAATTGTACATTTTATAGAGTACACACTTTTACATAATAGTCTTGCTATCAATAATATGGAATTAAATGTTAGGTGTTATATAGAAATCCACACCGTTTGACTTATCTAGATGAGAGTTGACATAACTGCTCCTTAGATAATTGCGGATAACATAGTATATCTTATATATAAAGTAGAATATAATGACTATGTATGTATGTAAGTATGTATGTCCGCATACAAATCAAAACTGTTTAACCAATCTTGTTAAAACTTGGCATAAATGTTTCTTAGATCATGGCGGAGACCGTAGTGTATGTTTAATGACCCACCCACAATCGGCAGGCCTTAAAATTTTTTTACAAAATATCTAAATTTATCTTTATTAAACAAAAAAAATACTTTTTTTTTAAACAAATCGGAGAAACCCGTTTTCATTGTATTTTTGTATTTAATATTACTACGTGGGCCAAACCCATTTTCACATTCATAATCCAGTACATCAGTAATACCCGAACTATGGCCCGCAGTTGGCGGGTCATATCCGGCAAATGTTAAATAATTCTCCCACTACCAAAGAACCTTAGAATCGAAAAATAAATTCTTAGCTCAATAGAAGAAAGAGACTTTACATGAATTAGTGCCATTGAGCCATCTTGGCCACTCATAAATATCACTGCCATCCTAAATCTCTGTATAGAAAATACGATAAACATGCATCTATAAAAATAATTAGTTAATTATCCTTCGACAAAAGAAAAACTGTTACCTTTATTTATTCCCTTTTTATTGTGACCATGCTTCAATTTGTCCTAGATCTACCAGTTTAGTCCTAGATCTACCAGTTTAGTCCTAGATCTACCAGTTTAGTCCTAGATCTACCAGTTTAGTCCTAGATCTACCAGTTTAGTCCTAGATCTACCAGTTTAGTCCTAGATCTACCAGTTTAGTCCTAGATCTAACAGTTTAGTCCTAGATCTACCAGTTTAGTCCTAGATCTACCAGTTCATCTTTATATCTACTAGTTTAGTCCTAGATCTACCAGTTTAGTCCTAGATCTACTAGTTTAGTCCTAGATCTACCAGTTCATCTTTATATCTACCAGTTTAGTCCTAGATCTACTAGTTTAGTCCTAGATCTACTAGTTTAGTCCTAGATCTACCAGTTCATCTTTATATCTACTAGTTTAGTCCTAGATCTACTAGTTTAGTCCTAGATCTACTAGTTTAGTCCTAGATCTACTAGTTTAGTCCTAGATCTACTAGTTTAGTCCTAGATCTACCAGTTCATCTTTATATCTACTAGTTTAGTCCTAGATCTACTAGTTTAGTCCTAGATCTACTAGTTTAGTCCTAGATCTACCAGTTCATCTTTATATCTACTACTTTAGTCCTAGATCTACTAGTTTAGTCCTAGATCTACCAGTTCATCTTTATATCTACTAGTTTAGTCCTAGATCTACCAGTTCATCTTTATATCTACTAGTTTAGTCCTAGATCTACCAGTTCATCTTTATATCTACTAGTTTAGTCCTAGATCTACTAGTTTAGTCCTAGATCTACTAGTTTAGTCCTAGATCTACCAGTTTAGTCCTAGATCTACCAGTTTAGTCCTAAATGTACCAGTTTAGTCCTAGATCTACCAGTTTAGTCCTAAATGTACCAGTTTAGTCCTAGATCTAACAGGTTGTTCTTAGATCTACCAGTTTAGTACTAGATCTACCAGTTTGTTCTTAGATCTACCAGCTTAGTCCTAGATCTACCAGTTTGTTCTTAGATCTACCAGTTTAGTCCTAGATCTACCAGTTTAGTCCTAGATCTACCAGTTTGTTCTTAGATCTACCAGTTTAGTCCTAGATCTACCAGTTTACTATCAAGGCTATATTTGCTACCTAATGGACGAGATGAATATGAAAACATTGAAACCTGTCACGTAGTCCTACTTTTGAAGAATTTTTTTTTAAAACGAAGTTCGTGATATTAAATGAAACAATTATGCATATATAAATGTATTATCACATGAATTGGACTGATCAGTAACCTCATTTTTTACTTCTCCCCCCCCCCCGCCCCCACTTTTCTACTATAACTGTAAAAAATGTTATACAATTGAAAACACTTTTTCTTTTCACTTTTATATTTTTTATATTTTTTTTTACTTTCTTTGGTCACGATTATTTTTTTGTATTGTTTCAAATTCTTATTTTTTTTTTGTTCGCTATAAATCTTATTCTTAATAGATAAATTTACGTGTAATATTATCCTTTTAAATTATGTAAGAACCAGTTTTAATCAAATCAAGAGAATGTTGATATTTAAAACGTCCATTTTGTTTCATGGAAGTAACAGAATGCTATTAAGTCTTACTATGATATATTAAAATCTTTTTTTTTTGGGGGGGGGGGGAGGGGGGTATTTAAATATAACTTTCTCTAGCATGTTTTTTTTTTCAATTGCTAATTTTTTTTAAAGTCCTTTAACATATCTGATTGTAAACATTTTAAAAACGTAACAATTTTTTTTTAATTGCAGAGTGATTTTTTTAATACGTACAAACATTACACTATAGTTAATGTAGTTAATGTTCATTTTTAATAGAAACCTCAAACAGATATTGCCGTCTTCTTATTAAAATCATTGGGGGCAGGAGGGGGACTATTTTGGTAAACATTATGCGTAGACTTCTTGACCAAAATTTTAACCCTCTAGGAACATGGCCACAGCAACGATGTTTTCAATGTTGAGCTACTGGAGGCAGAGAGTAAGGTTGCAGACTTGGGTAATAACAAAGATGATGCTTTTAAGAAGTCAGCCAACGGGAGTTATGGAACTTTAGGAGGAGGTCTTCCTAACGATACTGAAGGGGAAGGTAATATACTTTTTTCACTGTCAAATATCTTAATTTTTATCATTCAAAATCATGTGTAATGTACCGGCACTTTGTAATAAACGTGCTAGTTTTGTTGGCTATAATAGTTTCAGTTTTACAGTATTATTCTATCAAGCGTGTCTTTTTACAAAGCTTATATCGTCAACTTTGTCTGTCTGTACGGTAAACACGTTTTCTCTACGTTATTTCTCCCACACCCAAATTGTGCACATGACAACACAAGAATCAATAAAAACAATAATTAAACCAGTTAGTTAATTAACAATTGTTAAGTCATTATTTTGTTTGGTATATTCAACAAGGGAAAGACATTGTACTTGACATGTGGTGGTGTATGCTGAATAACAAGGGAAAGAAATTGTACTTGACATGTGGTGGTGTATGTTGAATTAGTCTCCTTGAGGAGTTCTGAGAGGGCAATTTTTTTAAAGAATTTAAAAAACGATTTATGTAATCCTTCACCGAGATACCCCCACCTTACCCCCTCACCCCCCCCCTTTCCTTTTTACAACTAGTCTAGACAATTGATAGGATCATAGCGCATTGAGAAAGCTATAAGCTAAACAAAAACAATTCTTAATAAATAATATTTCTAATCGCACATATTTATTAGGTCTAGGTTAATCCTACGTATAATTACAAAACTGATCCAAATTTAATGATAAAATTACACTTAATATTAGTTTGTTGTTGTTTTTTTGTCTTTTTAAAAAGTATTTCTTAAATTTCTTATATTTCTTATGTTTCTTATATTTCTTATGTTTCTTATATTTCTTATATTTCTTATGTTTTTTATATTTCTTAAATTTCTTATATTTCTTATGTTTCTTATATTTCTTATGTTTCTTTTGTTTCTTATATTTCTTATGTTTTTTATATTTCTTATATTTCTTATGTTTCTTATATTTCTTATATTTCTTATGTTTCTTATATTTCTTATGTTTTTTCTTTTGTTCTTTCTCATTAAAGAAGTTGAAATCAAACAAGCGAAGCGCTTTGACAAAGATGTGAAAAGAAGAGAGGAGAAAGAAAAGAGACAATCCAAACCTCAACAAAGAGAAGGCACCTTGGCCAAACAGTTGTCCCCCAAGGCCCAACGAAAGTTGGACAAACTGCTGAGCAATACCTCACAACTAAAGGTGAGATAGAGATGAGTTTTTAAAACCTAGATCTATGTAATAGTGTTGGCGTGTGTTTGTAGGTCTATATTACCTGTTTCTTAATTTTAGTTTAGTTTTTATTTTTAGTAGTTTTTTTTTATTTATTTTGTGTGTTTTTTTTTTAAACCATTCAATATTTGTAAAATGTATTTGTTAGTTGAGTAAGCATGACTGTACCTGTTCACCAACCCCCTAAGGTTGACTGGTGAGTTTTTTTAAAATTGATGATTATGCAATTTGTGTAAATATTTAGTTACTAATGTAAATAGTTTAGATTTAAAAGTATTATAAAATATTTGTGTTATATCGGGGAGTGTTGGCGATAAATATAATCGCAATCGCCCTCTGCTTGTGGGAAAGGGAGGGGCCGTACTTTTAAAATGGGATAGGCAGGGGGGGGGCACACACTCCCACTTAAGGGAGAGGATTTCTCGCAGATAGATGTAAACTTGGTCGTAAAAGTTACTTAGTGAATCTTAAGGCTACACACTGGGGTCAAGGGTATGGAACAGCATAGGTGCTAAATTGGAAGTCTGGAGAAACTTGTCTCCTTAAAAAGAGTATAGGAATGAGGAGGAGGCTTTGCTCGCGTTACTTATAGGGATTAGATATGTTAATAAACTAAAGTAGTATTCATTTTTTCATAACAGCATTAATCTCTATTATCAACTTCTTTAGGAAGATCTATAGGTGTGTTACCTCCTTCAAATGGTTTTTTGTGGTAATTAATTTTTACTTATACCTACGCATATATTCAATATATGCAAATTTATGTGCTATAATATTTATATAAAATATATATGGTTGGACATTGCAAAATGGCTAGAAATCGCGATAAAATATAATGTTTTGAAATTAAAAAAATAAAGAGTTTATCGAAAAGACAGATGAGATGAAAATTTCTAAATTTATTTTTGGAATAGTGGTCTCTTTTCATTGAAAATCTTTAAAGTTCTTAATATGATGATTATGTTGACAATTTATGATAAAACAATGAATCAGGCTCCTTTACACAGGCGGGTATCTCAAAAGAAATTGGGTCCCCCTGTTGATCCTATGAGACTCCTGAGTTTGAAATGTATCGAGTCTTTTCCGCGACCTGCGAAATATCATGCCGATGCTATAAACGTTTTTATCCAGCTACATCAAAGTCGATTTGTGGTCCAGTGTTCGTGGCCTCTTTCAGCAGGTCAATGTATAAAAGCTGCTTCTGTGACTACTAAGTCTCAATGTTCGAAAGCTTTTGATACAGACTACTAGAGTGTTTTTCCTGTTCATTAAGTTGTTAGAGTTCTTTCTGCAACCAAGCGGCACTCACAGATTGCATAATCATCAATTTAAAAAAACTCACCAGTCAACTTTTGAGGGGCTGGTGATGGACTGAAGCAATGAGCGGAGAATCCTCTCTACCTCCCCTCCCGTGAATCCTGTGATGTCTATACTATATAATGACTCAGGAGTCATTTGTTTCCACACATTCTCATGATTGTCTTTTTCTTCCCATTTTGTCAGCTTTTCTTTAGTAAGAATCGTTCTAGTTTGCTATTTATTATAACGTCACCGATAGCCCATAGCCTAAGGATAAAATATACGTTAACATTTTAAAATGATTTTCAAAATTAAGGACGCTTATTAAAGAGTGCCTAATTATCCGGTGCCTAATTATCCAGTGCCTAAATTTCCGGGTGACTAATTATCCGGCTGCCTAAATTTCCGGGTGCCTAAATATCCGGGTGCCTAAATATGTGGTGCCTAAATTTCCAGATATCATTTTATTTATAGATATAGTTCAGAATACAAAATTGTGGTGTATCATGGGGCCGTATCACATTAGTTTTCTTCGTGCTATTAGTTAGCCCGCACTCTTTGCAGGCATATCTATATTTACCTTAATTTGCAACTATCAGACATAAGTCACCACTAACTGACATAAGTCACCACTAACTGACATAAGTCACACTAACGGACATAAGTCACCACAAACGGATATAAGTCACCACTATCGAACATATAAGTCACCAATATCAGATATAAGTCACAACAATCATTCATAAGTCACCACAATCAGACATAAGTCACCACTATCAGACATAAGTCACCACTATCAGACATAAGTCACCACTATCGAACATATAAGTCACCAATATCAGATATAAGTCACAACAATCATTCATAAGTCACCACTATCAGACATAAGTCACCACTATCAGACATAAGTCACCACTATCAGACATAATGATGGCTGCCTGGTCGTGCGGTTTGCACGCTGGACTGTCATTTGGATTTATCGATGGTCCCGGGTTCAAACATTGCCCGCTCCCATCCCTCGTCGTCCTGCGGGAGGTTTGGACTAGGAAGTAAACTATCTTCAACTCTGAAGGAACATCTGAAATATGTAAAACATAAGTCACCACTATCAGATATAAGTCACCACTATCAGATATAAATCACCACTATCATTCATAAGTCACCACTATCAGACATACGTCACCACTATCAGATATAAGTCACCACTATTATTCATAAGTCACCACTATCAGATATAAGTCACCACTATTATTCATAAGTCACCACTATCAGACATAAGTCACCACTATCAGACATAAGTCACCACTATCAGATATAAGTCACCACTATTATTCATAAGTCACCACTATCAGACATAATTCACCACTATCAGACATAAGTCACCACTATCAGACATATGTCACCACTATCGAACATAAGTCGTAGCTATCGGATATAGGCTACCACTATCGGACATAAGTCACCGCAATTGGATATGAGTCACCACTAACGGATATATGTCACCACTATCGGACATAATTGTACAAAGACGCGTTTTCATGTCGTTACAATGTAGTGGCTGAGCGTTAGAGCGCATGGTTTCCAACACCAAGGCCTCAAGTTCGAATTCTAATAGGACTTTGATTTTACACTGCTCCACCCAACTTAAATAGGTCCCCTATACTAGATGTGGAAAGTAAAAGTATTTGGTTGGTGTACTGGCCACATGACTACCTCGTTAACCGTTGGACAGTAAAAAAGCGTAGCTTTTAACATCCTGAGCCCTATGGAGCGCAAGATCTGTCATGAACTTCAAACGATATTACTCTTGTGAAATTTACCATTTCTGGCCCTACTATGGAAATTCACTTTTATAAAAACAAATTAAGAATTGCCTTAGAAAAAAAAAAACAAAAAAAAACTGCGGTTCATATTCACATCCTCAGCTTTCTGAAATTTCAGCGCTCAGATTTCATGAGAAGGTTTCAATTTAATAAACAATCCAAGGATGATAACTCTGAAGAAAATATAGGAGTTATTTCTCTCATTCGGGTAACAGAACATTCAACACTATGAATAATTTTTCTAAAACTCTTTTTTTTTCATTATTATTATTACTATTATTTTTACTTTTGTTCTCTATTTATCATCAGTATTTACAGCCAGTGATGAACTAACCAATTGGCTATAGCTTTAGCTATTTACTGCTTGCAATTGAAAGACATTCTCTTTCTCGCGAAACATTAGAAGACTTCCAAATATTCTTCATTTATTTACATTTCATTTTTTAACTCACTATTTTAAAAATAAATTCTGTACTATAAGATTTAATTTTTTCTCTATTAGTCATTTTCATTTCATTTTTATCTTTTATTAATTTTTTTTATTAATTTCAACTTTTAGAGGATTTATTTATTTTTTCGTTTCTTTTTTTGTTTCGTTTTGTTTGTTTTATGGGTTAGGTTTTTAATTCTAAAATTGTTTTTTTCCTTCTCAAGCATGAAACATAATGATTATCTTTTTTTAAATTTGTCTTAAAACATTATTAAGTACTGTAAATTTTTATAGTGGCTATATTGCTATAAATAGCAACTTATAATCTAATCGATCAGTAATAGTAGAAAAGCTTATCATATTTAAAGATTCCAAAAGATTCCATTACTTAAGGATCATTAAGTCTTTAGGGGCTAGTTTGTTCTGGCTTTGTTTTTTTGCAGTATAAATCTAGAAAGAATCAGATAGTGTTGAAAGCAATGAAATAACATTGTTCAATTGGGCGAAAGAATTAAATAAATTATCACTTTGTAATGCCTATTATAAGCTATCCCGACAAGACCAACGTCTAATCTTTCGACTCAGGACCGGACACAACAGAATGAGACAACACGTGTACAGGAAGCTCAAAATTGAAACGAGTGAAATCTGCCCATGTGGAGTGTCACCAGAGAATGCTGACCATGTCCTACAAAACAACTCTCTTTACCAAGAGGCCCGTCCAAGACACTGGCCCCAAAACACCCCAACAGAAAGAAAACTATAGAGAGAGCTCCCTGATTTGGAAACCACTGCGCAGTTCATCTCATGTATTGGTCTAGTCATCTGAACGCTCTAACATAACAATGAGAACAAAGAAGAAAGATCACTTTATAGGCTGCACTATTTGCTATTAATTTGGCTTGGGTGCAAAGGAAGAATAGTCTTTGCGCTAATTATAATTTTTTGCAGTTTTTATTTTTATTTATTTATTTATTTATCTTTTTGGCTATATTGCTTTGATGATGATGTCGCCTTATAGTAACTCGAAATAAGACTTTTGGGAATACAATGTAATTGATTTGAAATTAGAATGTCATATAGGGTAGCAAGTAAAAAGCATAACTAGTTAACGAATTATAATATTTAACATTGACAAAACGGAAGGGAAAAAAGTGTTATAATATAATATAATATAATGTAATATAATATAATATAATATAATATAATATAATATAATATAATATAACAACAGCTCCTTATTGTATCTCATATCTTCTTTTGTAGATTTCATTTTGATAAAATCCTTCATATCTATATTTATATATATTTAACTAGATCTATTTGAACTCAACTTTTTTTCCCTCTAAGGTGTTAAAAGTAGGCTATAGTCACATAACCTTAATGTCAAAAGTCATTAGTGATGCTGCAATGAACCCTAATGACGTTACGCTCAACTTTGAATCTCTTTTTTTTTCCCTATGTCCGATTAGCAATTAACTCCATAATAGATATACTATAAATTACTTATCAGAATATCAGGTATAGGGTTAAAGGTTAAAGATTAAGGACTAGGGGGTCGGGGTCACATCTGCCCGTTATAAAATGTTAACGAATGAAATAAACATGAATAATACATGATATAACCAACTATTGTTTTGTTCTGTTGTTCAAAGGTGTATCCCACCGAACTGGAGAGTCAGACCCAGTTTGAAGGCTTCAGGGACTGGCTGCACACCTTTGAACTCTACCGAGGCAAGAACATGGGAAACGATGAACCGGATGAGAACAGAGTCGTCGGGAAGTTCAAGGTCACTTCTGCTTTTCCAAATTGTAACCCTTAGATCGGATAAGATACTTTGAAAAAAAAAAAAAAACTATTAGCAATTCATTATTCTAGCTATGACTGGTTCATAGATTCTACTCATACTGAACATTGTAATCTTCGGATATTTATTTATTTTTAATCTTATAGATGTCTATATCCTCAGGGTTCCATGAAAATCTACAAAATACCTCTGCCACCGGACATTGAAGACTGCACCATCACAGGGGGTGATCCAGCTTATGGCTTGTTCCAAGGTCTGCCTAGCAATGAGCCGGTCAAAGTACTTGTCCGTGTCTACATAGTCAAGGTCAGTTGAGTGGACGACCTTGTAGAGGTTTTTGTTGTTTAACTTGTATACCCTTTGACCTATAACCAATGATTTATGTATGTATGTATGTATGTTTGTATGTATGTATGTATGTATGTATGTATGTATGTATGTATGTATGTATGTATGTATGTATGTATGTATGTATGTATCTGTCTATCTATCTATGTAATATGTACACACACATCACAATTGCATTTCAATATTTTAACAACAGATCAACTGAAGATCATTATTACATTAAACAAAAATACAAATTTCTCTTCAAATTAAAAACAAAAATAAAAAAATAAAAAAAATCCCAAGGGAGGTAATTGATGTCACACTTTCAAAATGTTGTGATTATCTACCTTTGTTGGTTATGCAAATAATGTGTTGTTTTGATGATGTTAAATTATATTAAATATATATATATATATATATATATATATATATATATATATATATATATATATATATATATATATATATATATATATATATATATATATATATATATATAGCTCCTCCTTCGTGATCGAAGATGAGCACATTTCTCATTTCCTATTAACTTGAAGGTGACTGTAAAGTCCAATCTTCGCTTTAAAAAGCCGGCCGCATACGTGGCATGGGCAGGTTGCAGATAGGCCTGCTTCTTCTCTCAACTTTTTGTTGGCTCGGCGCTCTTTCACCTTGGCCACTCTTCTTGCTTCAAATCTTGAGACTCGAGGCTCACAGCTTCACGCCATGAGGTGCTATCGAGAGCTAGTGCTTCCCAGCCGTGAATGTCGATATCGCATTTTTTGAAGGAGCTCTTGAGAGTGTCTTTGTAGCGCTTGTATTGACCTCCCTGGGAGCGCTTTCCTGCATACAACTCCCGTACAGAAGTCGTTTGGGAAGGCGATTGTCTGGCATGCGGACTACATGTCCCTCCCATCGAAGTTGGGGCCTTTTTTACTGTCGCATTGATACTGTACATGTTGGACAGCTTTAAGATTTCTGTGTCTAGTATGTGGTCGGACCAACGCACCTTATGGATACTCCTTAGACAGCGTAGCTGGAAGGAGTTCAGCTTTTTTGGTGTGGCGGGAGTATATGGTCCATGACTCTGATGCATATAGTATTGACGGGAGAACTACAGCTCTGTAGACTTTCAGTTTTGTGGATGTGCTGAGTTCTCTCCGTTGCCACACTTGTTCTTGAAGTCTGCCAAAAGCAGCAGTGGCACGAGCAATACGGAAGTCAACCTCATCATCTAGATTGGCGTTTGTTGATATGGTGCTTCCCAAATAGACAAACGTTTTGACTTTAACTAATTTCTGGCCATCTGTGAGAATGTCTGGTTCTGGGACAGATTTATTTGGGGGAGGTTGGTGCAGCACTTCAGTTTTTTTTTTTTTTACATTTATGGTTAGGCCAAAATTTTTCCAGGCGTTAGCGAAGAGGGACAGGCTCTTTTGAAGGTCTTCTTCATTTGAGACATTTAGGGCACAGTCATCTGCGGATAGCAGGTCTCTGATGCAGTGGTAGTTTACTTTAGTCCTTGCCTTGTCACAACCAAGAGATAAATGCCTGGTTGTGTGGTATGTGCTCTGGACTAACGTCTTGGTGGCCTCAGTTTGAAACCCTGGCTGCCGCCACCCTCCACCTTCCAACAGGAGGTTTGTGCTAGGATGTAATAATCTTCAATTCGAAACGAACATTCGAAACGTAAAACCTTAAAGAAGGCTCACTCCCTTTGTAGATGACACTTTCTACCGACGACATAGACAACATGGTCGACCATGGTTTACCGGAAAAAGGAACTTCGATGTTACAACAGGAAGTGCGCTTACGAGATGAACCATTGTCACTCTGCAACTGAAGTCAACCAACAGCAACCTACTTACAAAAACCTACTGTAGTGGGTAATCTATCAACAGCAACTTACTGTAGTATGCAACCTAACAACAAAAACCTACTGTAGTATGCAACCTACCAACAGCAACTTACTGTAGTAGGCAACCTACCAGTAACAACCTAGTAGACCTTTTTTCTTAAAAAAGCATACTTTTATCCAAGTTGGAATAGTGAATTTAAAAATATTCTTCTTGTTATTTCAAAAGCATGCTCTGTAATTTTATAATTTTTGAAATGCCTAGTAGACATTTCTCAAGGGGAGACAATGCACGTGCCAAATCTGATGCTACATTATCTCCCTTAGTCCCAGGTCTTACAATTTTTTGTTTTCAAATTGCACTTGAAGATCTCTTTTCTTGTTTTTGTTTGGTCCAAGTCGATAATTAAAGATTTCACTCTAATTGTCCTCCCAGGTGTGGAAACACCCGATGACACACACAGACTCTCTCTCTCTCTCTCACGCACACACAAACACACACACACACACACTTCTAGTGACTGTTAGCAACTGGCATCAATGGTATAATATAACTCATCGCCCCGACTTTTTTTCTTCTTGCCCAGGCCAACGACCTTCACCCTGCGGACATCAACGGCAAGGCGGATCCCTACCTGGTGATTAGGTTGGGCTCCAAATCACAGAATGACAAAGACAATTATATTTCCAAGCAGCTGAACCCAGTATTTGGCAAGTGAGTTCCAATAGTAACTTTTTTATTTTTTAATTGGATATTAGAATATAATATGGCTGCAGACTTTCGGGATATAATTAGTAAAAAGTAAAGTATCTCTTTCAAACCTTGCAATCTATGGGGCAGATGATGTTAAAGTCATCTGTTTCTATGGCCAACAGTTAAAAATTAGTGTCTCATGTGGCCAGAACAACGACCTACACCTTTACTTTCACCAACTAATGTCAGTTACCCATTAGGAAAATCAGGGGAAACCTAAAAATCCCGAATTCAAGATCCCAGTCTTGGCAGAGATTCGAACCCAGAACATCAGGTTTGAAAGCCTAATGCTTTTCTTCTCATCCACCGTACCTCCGTACTAACTAAAGGGAAAGTATTGTATAAAAATGTAGAATAGGATTTTTACAATTCTTTTCTTAATGCTAGGAGCTTCATTTTTTGTTAACTTATTTACATATTTATATTATTTTTTTTTTGTTATTTGTGGCAAAATATGTTGGTCACTGCAGGGTCTGTGCTGAAATATAAAATACGTCATCTTCCTAATTCTTCGGACTTGAAGACATTCGCATTATTAACAACATAGAACTAAAAAATGAGCTTATTTCTTTTATGTTTTCAGCGTTTTAATATGATTTGGTGTAAATCTCTATTCTCTCTCTCTTTATCTCTCTCTCTCTCTTTATCTCTCTCTCTCTTTATCTTTCTCTCTCTCAGACACACACACAAATACACGGACTCACGCACAGACTTCTTTCAATGTATTGATCCGTTTTCCCATTCAGATGTTGAAAATATAAATTTTAAAACCATTATCTGCTTTGAACAGACAGCCTGTATGCCTCAGTCTATTCCTCAGGCTTGTGTAATTTTATCTCCGGCTCTAATATCTGCCATTAGACTCGTCTGCTTAGGCATCGGATTTAAAAAATAAGTGCACAGTTGCGATTCCGAACTGGCGATACCACATTAGCGATACTACATTAGTGATACCACATTAGCGATACTACATTAGTGATGCAGCATTAGCGATACTACATAAGCGATACCTTATTAATGATGTTACATTAGTATAAGTAAGTTAGGCACCCTTTCAGACCTTACCATGTTTAGGGCTGATGATGTAAAAGATCATTTGTTTCGATGGCCAACGGTTAACGAAGGTGTCATGTGGCCAGGACAACGACTAACCGGCTTTTTTCCTCCTTAACTAACTTGGGGTACCCATTAGAGTAATTGGACTTAGGGGCGATTCCGAACTGGCAATACCACATTAGCGATACCACATTAACAATACCACATTAGCGATACCACATTAGTGCTACTACATTAGCGATACCACATTAGCGATACCACATTAGCGATACTACATTAGCGATACCATATTAGTACTACCACATTAGCGTAGTGATGGGCAAAAGTTAACTAAAAAGTTGCTAACTTTTAGTTTAACTAAAAAAATTAGTTAAGGCCAAAGTTTAATTTTTTTTTAAAGTTTAGTTAAAATCCTAGTTTAATTTTTTTTTTTTTTTAAGTTACAAACTAAAAAGTTTAATTACAAATTTTACAAACTTTTTTAACATACATACCAATAAATATTTAGATTTATGTAATTTGGAGAATATAATAATGAATAATAGAGAGGAGAATAAACTAGAGGGTACACAGGTCACTAGGAAGCCTTTTGACCTTTACCCTATAATGGCCGCTATTCCCGCCAATTCAAGGTATTTGAAAGGCGAGAAAAATCAACGTGTTCATTCTATTTCAAGCAAGTTTCGCTCCTTGATAAATCCTGATAATTCCTTGCTTCTATAGAACTACATTTTGCTGCTTGATAAATCCTGATAATTCCTTGCTTCTATAGATCTACATTTTGCTGCTTTTTATTAAACACCAGTGTGTTCCTGTATAGCTGCAGGCAAAGAATTTTGCTTTACTATAGATCTAAAAGAAATGTCGACTCTTTGTATTTTAAAACTTTTTACTAGATAGATCTAGAGTTAGAAACTAGTGATGTCTAGTCTATTAGTATTAATCTATTACTACTATTAGATCTATTGTCATAATAGTCTATATTTAATTATTTTAGTCTCTTAGTCTTAAGTAGAGTCTAAATCTTAGTAGTCTTAGTCTTAGAGCTAGATGTAAATTTAAAATTATAAGTCAATATTATAGATCTATTAATTGAAATCTATATTACTTTACTTTATTAGACTAGATCTATTAGTTTAGAGATTCTACTATTCTAGAATTAGAGTCTAGATTAGATCTAGATATATCTTGATTACTTATTATACTACGACGCATAGATGATAGATCTATAATGACTATAATACTAATAATAGTCGTCACTATACTAGATCTAATACTAAATTAACTAAATCTTTACTAGATCTACATCTACTTCTGTTATAATTATACTTATATCTACTATCTAGATCTATTAGATCTAGATCTAGTATTATCTACTAGAGTATATAGATCTAAATACCCATATCTAGTTATAATCATAATTATAATAATCTAAAATCTCTAGATCTAGAGTTACTAAGATATCTACTAGACTCTATCTAGATTTTAGATCTAGTAGTACCGGGTAGTAGTAGTAACTAGTATTTCTTAAATTATTTTTAGATTAAAATATTAATTATTTGATCTAGGTCTAGTAGCTAGATCTAATTCTAGATCCAGATTATATTTCTGATCATTTCGTTTGTAGAAGATATTAGATCCAGAATATTCTAGAATCTAGAGTTAGTTAGAGAGTCAACATGCAGTTTTATCATTACTTCTAAAGGTAACTTATATTAGAACTTGGACAATTACTTCTAATTTCTTTCTATAATAGTATCATTCTAGTGATTCTATTAAGATCTACATCTATCCCATAAAGACATTTAAATCTTTTTTCATGTGCACTAATAAATGTTTATTACATTTTGCAACAGAGATTGGTTGTGCTTTTATATTTTTCATGTTTGGCTGTTTCGTCCTTAAAAAAGGTCAAAATAGTTAGTAAAAGTTTAACTAAAGTTTCTTAGTTTAGTTTAACTTTTTTTTTTCAATTTGTGATTAAATAAAAGTTTAATTACTTTTTTTTAGTTCAGACTTAGTTTTAGTTTAACTAAAAAAAATTTAGTTTAGTTCCCATTACTACATTAGCGATACCACATTTGCGATACCACATTAACGATACCACATTAGCGATACCACATTAACGATACCACATTAGTGATACACATTAGCGATATCACATTAACGATACCACATTAGCGATACCACATTAGTGATATTACATTAACGATACCACATTAGCGATACCACATTAGCGATATCACATTAACGATACCACATTAACGATATCACATTAAGATACCACATTAGCGATACCACATTAGTGCTATTACATTAACGATACCACATTAGCGATATCACATTAACGATACCACATTAGTGATACCACATTAACGATACCACATTAGCGATACCACATTAGCGATATCACATTAACGATACCACATTAACGATAGTGATTTTTTTTTAAACGTTTACTTACACAGTGTTATTAGACCCGAAAAGGGGGGGGGGGGGAAGGACAATGATATTTATTGTGAAGGTATTTTTAGTGCTATTTCGAGAGTACTGAACATCACCATATTGCTTCTTGAAGCTCATTTCCCCCGTGGTTTCTGGTAAGGGAACGACACTCGTTAAGTGACAGTACGAACATTTTTTTTTATGCAGAATTAAGTACGTCCGAAACCATTGGACGTCCATGGTGGTGTAAGTGACCAATTTATGACCAGTCACCAAAGCTGGTTTTCTTTTTTTTTTCCGTCCCCGCTGTTCGGATGCTGTGGTCACCGGTCAGTGCTTTTATGGTTGGGCATGGTCATCGTAAACAACGGACCGTCCCTTTTAATTATCTCTGCTTCATGTACGTGGACCGTTGTTAGCCGCTCTGTGGAGAGGAGGGGGGGGGGTCATTGTTTGGACGCCGTCAGCCTTTATCGCCCCCTCCCCTAGCTCCTGTTCGGTGTACGGGTGGTCAGGAGTCAATGTTTGGACGATGTCACGGTTTGATTCGAGAAAAGTGACCGGTGGAATGGGGGGAAAGATGTTGGGTGAGGGGGGGGGCGATAAAACTCTGGGTATTTTCTTTTTTTTTTCTAAGTCTCTCTCTCTCTCTCTTTCTTTCTCCCTCTCTCCCTCTCTCGTTTTTATTGTTCCCGAAAGGGAAAAAGTCGCTTATAGTTTTATTTGATCTGTTTGTCCGTCCGTCCGTCTGTCATTTGAAGATCTCCAAAACTAAAAAATATAGAGAAAATGTGATTTCATTTCAAATTAACATTCAAATTTGTTTTTCTAAAGCATTTTACATAGGTCTACATTTGTTCGCCAATGTTGTCATAAAAAATTGAATTCAGGTCAATTAGCTATTTTTAGCTCCTTGCATAATATTTTTTTTATTCATGAATTCATGCATTCGCTTTACTTATAACATTATTATTTTCTTTAATTGTTTCTAATGTAAATGTTAATGTTTCAGTGACTATATCACCAATACGCAAGTTAGGACCCGCGGGCAGCGGGTAATATCTGTCTAGTGTAATAATAAAATTAGCTATCAATATATATGATGTGTCATGCGTGTGATCGGCCTAACGATTTATTCACATCGGCAACACTTTCGTAGGACTGTGGTTGTTCAAAATTTGTAGTTCATTGCTTGATGCTCATTCTGCAAATGTTGAAACATTGCTCTCTACCTGCCTGGGGGAATCAATACAGGGGCCACTTCTGAGTCTCTACACAAACTGTCTCTGTTATTCTGTTTCTCTCTCTTTACTTCTTTTCATTTGTATTCTTCCTAACCATTTGGTTCTTTGAAAATTGTTCTTTTTTTTTTAAAGTTTTTCTATCCATTTTTTACTGTCCATTACAGTATCTAAAAATATTTCTGTCTATCTATTTATCTATCTATCTATCTATCTATCTATCTATCTATCTATCTATCTATCTATCCACCTATCTATCTATCTATCTATCTATCTATCTAATTCTTATTCAGTATCTGATATATTATTTCTCCCTCGCTCTTATCCTTAATTCTCTCTCTCGTACCCTCCTGGTTATCTCCCCTACTTTCTTACAGAGGTGTTAACCGAGTGACGCCAAAAGCCCCCCCCCCCCTCCAATCCTTTATCTCTCCATCTATCAAACTCACAACTTCCAATTGGACATTCCTGGCAGAGAAAAAAAGAACAAAAAAAAAAAAGAACTTGCTTTTGTGACGGTCAATGATTTACTTCAGATAGTTGGGCAACCTGGCCACGGAGGACGTGTGTCTTTGGGGGGGGGGGGGGGAGGTGAATATCCAATTCCTAAGTCCCTTTCTGTGTGTGTGTGTGTGTCTGTGTGTGCGGTTGTGTGAGTGTATATGAGGGTTGCTGTAAGAGTGTTTGTCTGGGTGTAGGCTGGAGAAAATGTGCGGTCTCGTCAGATTTCTAATTTAAAAATAAATAAATTGGTATAATTACACCAGAAAAGTAAGAAAAAATAAAGTTATTAAATCTGAAAATGATTATGGAGTAAATGAACTAATTCAGGGGAAGCTACTATTTGACACTTATTTTGTATCTATTTTCAGATCAAAGTGTGTTTTTGTTTTGTTTATTTCTTTTAATTTTTGTTTTTATACTTTCCTACACGAATTACTTCATTTCCGTTAACGGTAATTTCTCAATTCGTTTTTATTTACGACATTTATTCTATATTATCAAAAAGTTGTCACTTCTGCCTCAAGTTGACTAAATCCTTAGATTTAAATTGTTTGTTACCTCCCTTTCTTTCGGAGGGCAACATTTTTTTTTTTCACTGTTACTATATTTTATGGGGATTTGAAACAAGAGAAGAGGATTGCACGAGCTCTCCACCAGACGACTTCTGCCTCGACCAGTCCTAACCTTGGAATGCCGCGTGAATTCTTGGCCACTGACTAGCAGTGACACTTGTTTTCAAAGGGAGCTAAGTCACATCGCCTTTTTTTTAAATATATTTTTTTTATTTATTTCCACACTGAGATCTTCACCAAATAACAAACGAACAAAGCTGGCTTTCACGCACACTACGGTCCCTTAGACATGTGTGTGTGTGAGGGAGTGTGTGTAAGAAGGGGTGTATAGTACTAGAGAGGGAGGGGTGGGGGTCGGGGCGTTAGGGTGGAAGATGATAAAATAAATGTTTTAAAAAAAAACGTTTTGAATGGCGTGCCGCAAAGAGAAGAGTCCCGTCTATTGTTCCTCTTTTCACGGGGATGACCCCACCTCCCCCGCCCTATCTTCTCTCTCTCTCTCTCTCTCTCTCTCTCTCTTGTTTATTTTACGGCTTCACGGCTACGCGCTCTCTGAAAAGAACGAGTTTTTCTAATCTCGCTGGCTGTGCCCCCCCCCCCCCCCGAATCGATGGGGCTAGAAGCGAGGGTATCAGTTTCAGGTCCCTGGGCCTATCATCTTTCCCAGGACTCTGTACCGTCATCCGGGGTGGGGGGCGTTCTGGAAAAAAAAAAGGAAAGAGGGGTGGCGGGCAGCAGGAAGGGAAAGATTGGGATAGGAGACAGGTCGGCCGCGTCACGCATCGTCGCTCATCCCCCCCCCTTTAAAATATTGCTGGCATCCCCTCCTGTTAGTCCCCGCCTCAGTAGTTGTCAAATTTAAACAGGGTGTAAAAAAAAAATGGTGGGGAGGGTAGGGGGGGGATCATTTTTGTCATTAAAAAAATCTATCCTGTTTAAACTTGCCAGTAAACTTGGTGGCCATAAAATGTACATTAAAAATACAAAAATGTAACAAAGTCTACCATCAAACAGTTACATTAAAATTTAAGAACAAAATTTAGCAGAGATAGAAAAGAAGTAGGGAGAGAGATAAAGATAGAGAGAGGGAGAGGGAGAGAGAGAGGGAGGGAGAGAGAGAGGGAGAGAGAGAGAGAGAGAGAGAGAGTAGATGAAATGAAATAGTTAAAGACAAAGACACTAGGACAAAGAATTGGATAGGAAGAATGAAAAAGAGCTAGATAAGAAGAGACACTAAATGACATAATAAAGTCAGACAGTGATTGAGACCAAGAATAAAGAAGAACGCAAGAACCAAATTATAATTAACAAATAGAAAACCAAAACCTAATCAAATACTCAGAAAGACACAAAAACAAATGCACGTTTCCACGTTTCTTATGGGATCGTTGACACATGACGCGACAGTTTTTGCGTACTAATCCGATCCACCATCTTGTTGGTATTGTTTACATTAGTAACCTTGCGCTAATATAGTCAGTAACATGTAAATCTACATCTAATAAGCTTTGCGAAACATACTCATTACCTTTTCTTTTTTGGTTTATGCTAGGACAAACTTATACATGTGCTCCTTCTTCCCTGGTGCCATAAATAGGTTACTTGATTCAGACGTGATCCAACTCACTAATTAACATTGAAGACTAGATTGAAACATAGATACATATAAGACATAACAATCATCTCTTTTTCTTTTCAACTTGTTTAACTTTATGGTGATTTAAAACAAGGGAAGATAGAACGAGAAATATATATATATCTATACTATAAACCTATATTTTAAAGTAGAAAGTAAGGCGTATGTATGTGTATGTACGTATGTTAGGAATAGAAATCAAAATCGTTTAACCAATCTTGATAAAACTTTGCACAAATGTTCCTTGGGTGCTAACTGAGACGTAAAGTATGCATTGTAGACCTAAAACAAACTTAAGACCCTCAAAAAAAAAAGAAAATTTGACCAACTCTATGAAAGCATAACTTCATCGATCTAAACCATATTTACATGAGAAAACAACGAAAGGATCTAGATCTAGATCTAATTTTAAGATCTACACTTTGCGCAGATAGTTTTTTACTTTGACACACGAAAATACAAAAGATAGTCTATTGATTTCATTAGGTTATCAAATTTACCTTCAATTTTGTGTCTCAAAAGCATTTTTACATAAATTCGTTCCATATATCTGCGAATTCAGACGTCCTGACTTACTTTATAATCCCATTCATTTAACAAATCGGGTAAACCCGTTTTAATTGTACTTTATATCCTATTCATCTATCGCTCTTTTGGTTTTTAATGGATATTAATGTATCGGATTCGGGTAAACCCATTTTCGCAAAACTTCTTTTATTTCCGTAGCGAAAGAGAAAAACTTGAAAGGATCATTAGCTAAGCTTAACATACACCTAAATCCAATCCACTAGATTAGTAAATACAAACTAAGACCCGCAGGCCTCGAGTAATGTCAGGCTAGTATATAGATATATATATAGGAACGATAAAGAAAATGGAATAATTTAACAGACATGAAAAGAAAGACAAATAGTAACAAAGAAAAACAGTCATCGAGAGAAATAAAGAGCGCTTGAAGAGATAGAATGAGCAATTGTATTGAATTTATCGAAAATGAGAGTAGGGGTTGAGTTTAATAGACATGTTCCATGTGTGCCCGGTATGTTAGGATAAATGTGTATATTATTTTTTTATTATCATACAATTCTGTTGTATAATACGTTTTTAATAAATGTTTTAAAAATACAATGCCAGAAGTTTCCTGTTGCTATTTGGTCGTGGTTAGACTCAGTTGATGGCGGTTCTATGCTCAGGTATAGTTTTACTTTCATTTCAGTACACGGCCAATATTTGACACTTCATGTTGCAAGGCGTGAAAACATATTTTAGAAAAAAGAAAAAAAAAAAAACTTTAAAATGACACTTTATTTGTGTGTGTGTGTGTGTGTGTGTGTGTGTTATTGAACTAACGATGTAAAAGTTTGATAAGGCCAGCTCAAGTATAGCGGTGGTCACCTGTCATATGGTCAGCGCTTACTCATTATTGTGGATGTAAGGCGCTGGGGGGGGGGGGAACAAAAGGTTGACAGAATATACTGTGATGGAAGGGGTGGCGCTCTGTTGCTAGGTTTGCGTCACGTTAATGTTGGCTTTGTTTTGTGTTTTTTTTCCCTTCAGTCCAATAAAAAAAAAACAGAAAATCGAAACAAAGAAATAGTTCTTTAAAAAAAAATGTTTTTCTAATAGCGCTTATAATATTTACACAAATTCGATGAAGTTGAAACTTTTAAAATTTAAACAAATTTCTTTGTTTGCAATACTAAATGTGTGTGTCTGGACGTGTGTGTGTCTGGACGTGTGTGTGTCTGGACGGGTGTGTGTCTGGACGGGTGTGTGTCCGGACGGGTGTGTGTCTGGACGTGTGTGTGTCTGGACGGGTGTGTGTCTGGACGTGTGTGTGTCCGGACGGGTGTGTGTCTGGATGTGTGTGTGTCTGGACGTGTGTGTGCGTCTGGATGTAGCTATCTCTAACATTCTCTCACGTATCTCTGTAACTCTCACCGAGCAGACGATTCAATGAGCAGCAAATTAAAAAAAAAAAGGCAGAGCCCAACAGGTGTATCAAATGAACGGGTCCTGTAATGTGACAGTAATACTTTGATGTTGTTGTTGTTGTTGTTTTCACCACCACCCCTCACCACTCAGTTAAGCAACTAACAGTAACTAACTTTAAAAACATAGATCCTAGAAAGACAAAAAGATAAAGGCGCATTTCTCGTTCCATATGCTAGGACAAATTTGTACAAATACTCCTTCTTCCCTAGTGCTATTAGAGCATGGAAAGGGTTGCCTGAGCTAGCCAGGAAAACCAGTGACTTGGCAGAATTTAGGTCATTGGTTATGTCACGGATGAATGTGTGTATGTATGTATAATCTATTTTTACAATCTGCGCGAATGACCGGAAGTGTGTTTTGTTGTCAGACAGAGACCAGCGTGTGTGATATACAGGAAAAGCTGATTAAAGTTTATGTGTTTGATCTAGTGGTTTCATTGTTTTATTTCGTTAACTAGAACTGAACCAGGGACACCTAGACGTAACGAGACTTAAGATAGTTTCTATCGAATTTTAAGTAGATAGAGTTATATAATAGGAACGCTGTGACCGTTAATATGCATGACTAAATGCTTGACGCTTAGGACGTAATCATCTTCTTTTTTGAAGTAACGTCTGTATTATATAAGATAAGAAGATAAGATAAGACGTGTTCCTTTGTTATTGTCCAAAACGTTGAAGTCTATGGAAAGCTTCCCTCTGTCTGGAGAAACTACTGTCTGAGAGAAATATGAGGCTAATTGTTCATCCCTATTACCGATGGCTCGTATACCTAGACGCTTGGGTTAGAAACGAGGCCAAAGGAGTAGATGTTCTGAAGCCAAGCGCTTAACCACTCAGCCACCGCAACTCTTACCTATCTGTCTATCTATCTATCTATGTATCTATCTATCTATCTATCTATCTATTTTCTGTCTGTCTGTCTGTCTATCCACACGCACACATGAAATAAATGATATTTACCATCGCTACCAAATTGAATTGACTTCCTACTTTATGCTTGGCTCATATAAGATAAGAAATTCAAATAAGATAAGATTGCATTTCTTATTACTAAGACTCGGGGATTTACAAATTTACCTTTTCAGAACTTGCGATCAATGTAAAACTCATTTGTTTCTATGTCTGTCGGTTAACAAGCGTGTCATGTGGTCAGCACAACGACCAAACCGTCTTTAGTTCTCCAAATAATGTCAGGTACCCATTAGATGGACTAACGGGCGTCTAAAAATTCCAGAATAAAACCGGGATAGGAACTCGAGACGACTCGGTTAGGGAATCAAGGGTTTTACTTCCCATTCACCTTTTATCCAATCCGACGTGTTTTCAATTCTGGTCTTATATCAGCTATGTTTTATTCAAAAGACGATATCTTAAAGAGAGTCACATTCTAGATTTGCATATTATGGTCCAAGTATGACTACTATAGTTTATAATCTATATAAATACGAAACGGCTGTGCATTATTCTGTTGTTTGCACTTGACATTCAAAAGTTTCTTTTGTTTCGTTCTTGACGGATTAATATGAATGGATACGAAGTGAATAAATGCTGCGATACGAAAACGAGGTTATTTGCATATGTCTGGTACACCTGGAAGTAGGTCACGTCAGCGGAAAGTCACTAGAATGAAAACAATAAAAGAGTTAAAACAGGAAATGATTGTCGGACATTTCTGTTAGCATTAAAAGGGTAGGAGGGGGGGGGGCATTGTTTTACATGGTATGAAATTCCGGTTGTCTTGGCATTATCAGGATAGAAATTCCAGCCGTAACCGGAGCCAGTATTAAAAAAAAACAAAAAAGACAAACTGATGTATCCAGTCTTAGCTGAGAACAAAGAAATGTCCAAGGATAGACAATTTCTTGTGTTCTTCTGCTGGACGAGTTAATGCCCTTGTTAATTTTTTTTCTAAAATGCAGAACAAAAAGAGTTACATTTCTCATTTTTAGTCCACACTCGCCAACAACAGCGCCCCGGATCTGGTAGAGTTGCCGAATAATGGCCGTAGCTTGTCAACTAAGACGGGGCTTTGGCAGAGATGCCAAGCTGGTCAGTACCGTCCGTGAATGAATATCCAGCTTAGAAATTGTATTAAGTTTTTTTGTTTTGTTTTTGATTTTGTTCAGGTGTTTTGAATTTGAAGCCACGTTTCCCATGGAGTCATTGTTGACTGTTCAAGTTTATGACTGGGATCTCATCGGAGTGGACGACTTGATTGGAGAGACGAAACTAGACTTGGAGAATCGATACTACAGCCGGCATCGCGCTTCCTGTGGACTTGCGCAGAAATATGAACTGTGAGTCAAGGACGTTCTATTTTTAGCACTCTTATGTATGTCATGTTGGAATATGTTATGTTTTAACATTTTAGTGCTTTCTTTTACAAAAATACTTTATATTTTTTTTTAAATGTAGATATTTACATTTAATGTGCGATAAAGAAATATGAAAGGTCTGTGACTGGCTGGAACTCTCTCTTTCTCTGTTTCTATCACTGTCTCTCTTTCTCTCTCATCTAGGTAAGTGAGCATCTCTTTTTCCTCACTATTACTCCCCCTCTTCCTCGCTCACTTTTTACGTTTCAAGAACTCCCTCTCTCTCTCTCTCTCTCTCTCTCTCTCTCTCTGTCTCTCTCTCTCTCTCTCTGTTCCCCTTCCTGTCTCTCTCACACTCTCACTCTGTCTCTCTCACACTCTCACTCTGTCTCTCTCACACTCTCACTCTGTCTCTCTCACACTCTCACTCTGTCTCTCTCACACTCTCACTCTGTCTCTCTCACACTCTCACTCTGTCTCTCTCACACTCTCACTCTGTCTCTCTCACACTCTCACTCTGTTCACACTCTCACTCTGTCTCTCTCACACTCTCACTCTGTCTCTCTCACACTCTCACTCTGTCTCTCTCACACTCTCACTCTGTCTCTCTCACACTCTCACTCTGTCTCTCTCACACTCTCACTCTGTCTCTCTCACACTCTCACTCTGTCTCTCTCACACTCACTCTGTCTCTCTTACACTCTCACTCTGTCTCTCTCACACTCTCACTCTGTCTCTCTCACACTCTCACTCGTCTCTCTCACACTCTCACTCTGTCTCTCTCACACTCTCACTCTGTCTCTCTCACACTCTCACTCTGTCTCTCTCACACTCTCACTCTGTCTCTCTCACACTCTCACTCTGTCTCTCTCCCCTTTTCTCTGTCTCATTCTTTGCATTTCTTCGAGGTTCTCTCTCTCTCTTTCTCCCTCTCTCTCCCTCTCTCTCCATCCCTCCTCTCTCTCTCTCTGTCACTTTCTAAGCTTCTTTTTACTATGCGTCTGTCTTCTTCTCTGTTTCATCTAACTCTCTTTGTTTCTCTCTGTCTCTTTTTCTCTGTCTTTCTCTATATGTCTCACCCATTGTCTCTTTCTTTGTTTCTATCACTGTGTCTTTCTCTCTGACTATCTCTTTCTATCACTGTTTCTGTTTCTATCACAATATCTCCACTATCTGTCTCTCTGACTCTCTCTTTCTATAACTGTCTCTCTAACTCTCTCTATATCTACCTCTCTGTCCATCTCTGTCTCTAACTCTGTTTCTATCTTTGACTCTCTCTATCACAATATCTCCACTATCTGTCTCTCTGACTCTCTCTTTCTATAACTGTCTCTCTAACTCTCTCTATATCTACCTCTCTGTCCATCTCTGTCTCTAACTCTGTTTCTATCTTTGACTCTCTCTGTCTCTCTGACTCTCCGTTTCTTATTGTCTTCCTATCTCCCTAATCATCCCCCCAGCTCTCCCCATCCTCTCTTGTATTCAATATCTTTCTTTTTTCTAGTCTCTTTCTCCTCTCACCTTTCTTCTCTCCTCTTTCTTCTCTCCTCTTTCTTCTCTCCTCTTTCTCCTCTCCTCTTTCTTCTCTCCTCTTTCTCCTCTCCTCTTTCTCATCTCCTCTTTCTCCTCTCCTCTTTCTCCTCTCCCCTTTCTCCTCTCCTCTTTCTCCTTTCCTCTTCTCCTCTCCTCTTTCTCATCTCCTGTTTCTCCTCTCCTCTTTCTCCTCTCCTCTTTCTCCTCTCCTCTTTCTCCTTTCCTCTTTCTCCTCTCCTCTTTCTCCTCTCCTCTTTCTCCTCTCCTCTTTCTCCTCTCCTCTTTCTCCTTTCCTCTTTCTCCTTTCCTCTTTCTCCTCTCCTCTTTCTCCTCTCCCCTTTCTCCTCTCCTCTTTCTCCTCTCCCCTTTCTCCTCTCCTCTTTCTCCTCTCCACTTTCTCCTCTCCTCTTTCTCCTCTCCTCTTTCTCCTCTCCTCTTTCTCCTCTCCACTTTCTCCTCTCCTCTTTCTCCTCTCCTCTTTCTCCTCTCCCCTTTCTCCTCTCCTCTTTCTCCTCTCCCCTTTCTCCTCTCCTCTTTCTCCGCTCCTCTTTCTCCTCTCCTCTTTCTCCTCTCCTCTTTCTCCTCTCCCCTTTCTCCTCTCCTCTTTCTCCTCTCCTCTTTCTCCTCTCCTCTTTCTCCTCTCCCCTTTCTCCTCTCCTCTTTTTCCTCTCCTCTTTCTCCTCTCCTCTTTCTCTTCTTCTCTTTCTCCTTTCCTCTTTCTTCCCTCCTCTTTCTCCTCTCCCCTTTCTCCTCTTGTCTTTCTCCTCTCCTCTTTCTCCTCTCCCCTTTCTCCTCTCCTCTTTCTCCTTTCGTCTTTCTCCTCTCCTCTTTATCCTCTTCCATTTCTTCTCCTCTTTCTCCTCTCCCCTTTCTCCTCTCCTCTTTCTCCTCTCCTCTTTCTCCTCTCCTCTTTCTCTCCTCATTTCTCTCAACCTGCCGCTCTGATCATCTCAATGATTTATTCCAAATGTCCGGACAAAGTAAAAACTTTCACCTTGTGTCCGGACAACTTTTAAACTGATGGATGGACTGATCCAATATACATTGCTCGAACATGATCTCCAGGATGTCACAGCTATAATTTATAATAAGTTTATTTTTGTTAAAGAACTGGATCCTAAAAATTGATTCTTAAACTTGATATCTGAACCTATTTTTTTCTATAAACTTCAGACTCAGTTTTTAAAAATTTCTTGTGAATCATGCCAGAATCTAAAATTATAACATTATGGTTCGAGATTTGAATATGAATTTTTTTAAAGTTCGATATTTAAATATTCTATTACGGTACTATCTCACTTTTGCATATTAGAGCACTGTACTTCAGACCTTTATATATTATATCTAGACTGGATATCGGAAACAAATTCGTATCCCCTATTGATCACTTCACAGACCTATATATATACATTTTTATGTACGTAACTCTTTTTCTAGCTGTAAGGGAAGTCGCCCCAATCAATCGTTTCTGTCTTAGAATAACTAATGATCTTTAGTTTTCAAAGTTTAGAAATATTGCAATACCATTTTCTCTGATTTTAATTAGAACGGGGCTATTAACCACAGAACTATATATTCACGCAAATATATGAAACAAAGCCATTTCCTGTTAGTTTCCATTGAGATAATGTTTAGAAAATCCTAGGTCGAAATAATTCATGTCTGTTGCTTTTAATCATCTTATGTACATTTAAATAGATTGATTATGTATCTAAAAATTGCAAAATAATAATTAGGAGACGAGAGTACTCTTATTTTTGATGTTCAATTACTAGATCTAGATCTAAACATTAAATTATATGTTACATAGGTTAGGGTTGAAAAAAAAAACTTTACCTTATCTACTTTACAAAACAACGCCTTGTTTCAGCTTTTTTTTTTTTTTTGAAATATTTTTGTTTTGTCGTTTTACAACATATCCATGTCCAGTCTAGATATAATATATATATATATATATATATATATATATATATATATATATATATATATGTATATATATATATATATATATATATATATATATATATATATATATATATATATATATATATATATATATATATATATATAGGTCTGTGCACTGTACCTTCTGCAGTGTAGTTCTTCAGCTTAATATTTTACGAATGTAAAGTTTGTTTTCGATACAAGAATTTTGTACTGATTTTAATTATTTATGAATTTCGCAAATTAAGTACAATATTTTGTAAAAAGATGTTTTAATTATGAGATTATATAAAAGGGGTAGCTCATAAGAAATCAGCATAAGACAACACATAATATTCACTCATATGCACACACACAGGTCAAAGTTCAGTTAATGTCTTAATGATGTCAGCGAGCAGTTTTTATCATATAATGCAGTGTTTCCAAAACTGTGTTCCGGGGAACCCTAGTGTTCCGCAAGGCCTGAATAGGTGTTCCACGATCTACTGGAATAATTAACTAGTAGGCCACCACGTCATGTAATCTCTCTTTTAAAAAATAAGCAAAGTGTTCACTGATAGAGTGTATTCCCCAAGGGGGATAGGTCGTGTGTTAACGTTTATGTAAGTGTGACAGATTTTTCCCCCTATTTCCAGTCCCTGTGGACACCTTATTTGACCAGGACTTTCTGCACACGCCACACACCGGCGTTTACCACATTCTGAAATCAACGTTGGTATCGTCAGTTAGGAGAGAAAGAGTTAAATGACTTTTTTTTTTAGTGTATTCTAGCTGATATTCTATGTTTTCAGTCACGGCTACAATGCTTGGAGAGATCCACAAAAACCGACCCAAATATTGGCCAGGCTGTGTAAAGACAGTAAAGTGGACGGACCCTATTACCAGCCAGGCAAGGTCCGAGTGTCCAACAGAATTTTTACCGCCCCGATGGAACTAGAAGACGAAAATGGTAAAAAACAAAGCCGATAAAGATTTATCCAGCCCTATGTTTTGTTTAGTAGACATACAAATATATTTCTAGGATAATCGTTAGAGCCGTTTTCGAGATCCTTGTTGTTGTTTTTTAACCAGGGATGAAGAAGGCCACAGACGAGCACTTGGCCTTGGCTGCACTGAATAACTGGCATGAAATTCCGAAAGTGGGCTGCCATTTGGTTCCAGAACACGTCGAGACCAGGCCACTGTTCCATCCAGAGAAGCCTGGAATAGAACAGGTCAGTGCGCGTAGATGGGCAAAGGTCAAAACGTATTGGCACGAGTACTCAAACATACTAAATAATATTAGCACTGCCTGGTAGCTCTTAGGTTAGATTCCACTGGCGAGTGTATTGGCCTTTCTATGTATTTTTATTAGGAATGTTATGTTTCTCTGTAGACGATGTTTTTAAAAATCCCAGAGTGTCTCTGATCACATAATTATAATTTCAAAGGCCTATGACTTAATACCTACATTCTATACAATAATTATAATAATATGCAAATTAAAAGAACCGAAAAAATGTATAATTACTTTTAAAATATATAAAAATATTTCTAATTTTTTAAAAAATGAGGATCGTGATTCAAGGCTTGGGAAAATTGTGATTTTGACAATGTAAAAAAAAATATTTGGTTTTTGTGTTTATGGCAATGTAATCTAAAAACAAATATAATAAGATAGTGAACTTAAAAAATCTCAAGCTTGAGCATTTCATTTCATGTGGGATGTATAAGGAGTTTCACCGTGTCCACAGCAGGAAAATAGGACAACCAATTGAACGCATGAACAATTTCTGGGATATTACTTGTCGTGGGAGAGAGCATGAAATTTGTTTTCTTTGTTTTAGACAATGTAAGACCTTTTGAACTTCTGAAAAAAAAAAGTGTTTGCGTCGAAGTACAATTTTACCCTCGTTATCAAAACCCATTGCTAGCTTACACATTCCGTATAGTGGGAAGGCGACCAAAGGTTATGTCTCTCTCTTTCTACTCTCTCTCTCTCTCTCTCTCTCTCTCTCTCTCTCTCACACACACAATTGTTCTTCATTAGAATTGAGCTCGAGACTCCGCATTACCTACTTACGGTTAGAATGGAGAGGGTGAGAGGGCGTTCGTGTCCCTCGGGTTAAGAAAAAGTGATCTCAGCTCTAGGCTCTAAGATTATACCGATTGTATCCCTTGTATGTTATCTATCCATGAGGTCAAATCTAATGATTGTATGCCTCATTTGTCTTCAGGGTAAACTGGAGATGTTTGTAGACATGTTTCCAATGGACATGCCAGCCCCTGGACCTCCTGTTGACATTTCACCAAGGAAACCCAAGAGGTACTTTTTTTCAATTTCTACTTTGAGAATACCATGTTGTTTTAATTATTTTGTTTCCATGCCACTCAGAGGCGTCACTAGGGGGATGGGGGTGCGGTCCGCACCGGGTGACACCCACTCTAGTGACGCCCCTGGCTACACGATACATATAATGCTGTCAACCCTAACCACGATACTTCTCCATTGCTAAAGGCCTACCTGCTCCAACAGCGATAACCAATAAAAGGCTCAGATGGAAAGTAACGTGCCCTCCCCACTTCAGCGAATGTGGGGGCGGGTCGATACAATTAGTCATTCTAATAAACTAATCGCATTGTATCTTCACCCAGTGGAAGTTATCGCTAACACAATATTAACACAATATGTGTGTATGAGGCTTTGCACCTGTTATGGTGTGTGTGTGTGTCTGTTTCTATGGTGAAGTTGGGGAAAAGGTTCGCGATTGGTTGCGAATGATGCTAGATATGTGGCTTTGTCGTAATTGGTCTTAGGACAGACGACTCCAGAAGGTGAGACGGTGAGAATTAGATTTGTTAAAAAATATTATTACTGAAGTCTATACATTTATTTTATCTCATACCAACTTGATTTTTCCTGTACTATAATAATAAGTTCTATTCAGTTTTGTTCACCAAAGAAGTGATTCAAGTTAGTTCAAGTTTTACAAGTGAAGATATAATACGCCTACTGCGGTTTAGTTGTCTACCAGCAGTTTGGTGCTACAAGTCTACAATCGTTCATAAGTAGTATAACAATCCAAGTTTCTGCTTCACATTATTTCTGTAACTATATTCTTCTTCATATTGTTTAAAATGACTTCATTAATTAGGGCTTCACCGTTGGTCCCCGTAGAAAGCCAGGTTCGCCTTATATTGAGATTTAATAAGATGTAGTCTTGGGATTTATAAATAAATATCCCCTTCAGACCTTGCGATGTACAGGACTGACGACGTAAAGGCTTGAGCCCTCAAGTTCGAATTCAAGTTGTACACATTTCAATTTGTTGTTATAATGCAATTAAAAAGCGATCACGGCAACATTCACAGTGATGCTCCTTTCTTTATCCCCCACCTCATCACTTTCCCACTTTTCTTGTTCACTGACCCATGTTGTTACATCCACAGCTATGAGCTCAGGTGTATCATCTGGAACACGGATGACGTGGTCCTCGAGGATGATGCTTTCTTTACAGGGGAGAAGATGTCAGACATTTATGTCAAGGGTTGGATCAAAGGGTCCGAGGACATGCAGTCCACTGATATACACTACAGGTCAGTTTACGCTGTCGATTTACAGGTTCCCGAGACATAAATTCAACATACTTGAGTTAAATAAATGTTCAAATCCCTTAGTTATTAAGTATTAAAGAGCTTATATCATGTCGTTCTGTCTGTCTGTCTCGTAAAAATTTTCAACAAGCTATGTCTCCCATATTTTATTGAACAGAACTTGTCAAGGTTTTAACTTGAAGCTTTGCTGGACATCATGGAAAAAATGCTTCTCTCTTCTGGCCTACTCTATTAGTCTACTTGAATGAGTGTGCAATCAAGCGTGTAACATTGTAAAAGCCTTACTTTTAAATACACATTGTAATACCTTTACTTTTAGATATACATTGCAATACCCTTACTTTTAGTTAGACATTGTAATACCCTTACTTTTAGAACCACAGTGTAATATATATTTATCTAAGGGTTTAATCTATCTAGAATGTAAAATGCACTAAATTAATTTAATTCAACATCTGGCCAGTAACTCATATAAATCATTTGTTAATCGTGTAAAATTTCAGTATTGAATCCGCAGTACATCATCATTTGACTACAGAACCAAAACGAAAATCATTTAACGAGATGGAATTGCACCAAAATTATTTTGTAATTGGGGCATCATAAGGTTATAATCCGGCCCTGTATAAGGAATCAATCCAGTACATAGAAACATGCCGACATGTTGGAAATTAACACACAAAAAAAAAAAGGTCTTACTTTGTTAAGTTTAGACAAGAGAGAAAGATAAGTCCCAAGACTAATAAATCCAAGCTGGGTGAGGCGGCTAATTGTCCAGTATTTGTTGATCTGGCTGCCGCAGTGGCGGGGAACAGGGGGGCGCTGAGCAGGGCGTGCAGGGATCCAGCTGCCCGGAATCTGTCACGGGATGTTTTCTTAAGAGGAGCTACTTTTTGACCTGCTACGTGGGGGCGCCACGACTGGAAGGGAGAGATGTGGGCCAGGGGTGAATTTTGTTTTCTCCGATGCATGGTTGACTTGAGCTTTCCTGGCTCCTTGGCTCACCGCCCCAGCGCCCCATCTTTCAACGCTGTTTATCAGTCATGCATGAGTAGGCCTTATCGTGTCAACATAAGACCTTACTAAATGCCATGGGGATGTGTTGCTATACACTGACAGACAATCCATCGGCGCCTGGGTTTTTTTTATTTCATTTTGTTTAAGAAAATTGCTTTTTAAAACAGCATCTTTCTCTCTCTCTCTCTCTCTCTCTCTCTCTCTCTCTCTCTATCTCTCTCTTTCTAACTCTCATTCTCTCTCTCTCTCTCTTTTACACCTTCTTTCTCTGGTTTTCTCTCTTTCCTCACAAATATAACTAACTTCAAATATTGCTCACCTACTATGTTATTAATTTGAGATTTAATACTTGAGTATTATTTTCTTAGTGCCTAACGGCACGGACGCTGTCCAGATATCAAATCCAGGGGCGTAGCTAGAAATTTTCTATCGTTTGAGGGCACGGGGGGCTTGACCTCTTTGGGAACCCCTGCATTTTGCGTAATATTTAATTTTTAATGTAAAAAAACACTCATTTTTAAATTCTCCTCCCCCACTTCCCCCACTGATCAAATCCCACCCATGTCCAAAACTAAAAATGTAACAGAGCTCAATGGACATACTACTCAAATGTGTGTATACAAATATACGCAAAATGTTGACCTCCTTTAGTCGTAGAACGACTATGGTTCATCTCCTATAGAGCAGTAGTTGCTCTCGAAATGTGGGGTTTCAGAGAAAGATGAAAATACAATTGAAATGGCTTCATAGCTAATATCCAGTTTATCTTGTCGGATAATTTGAAAACTAATCTACTCGCCACGCACTACTGCTTTGTGTATTTATTACGTAATATTCTAAGGCGACCTAAACCAAATATTTGAAGACATTATTCACTTGGATATTCCCGACTAGGTATTGAGCCCTGTTGCGCATATTCAGATCCCAATGACAGATCCATACTACTATAGGAGCACCTTCTTGAAATATCCAGAAACAAGGAACTTCAACCAAGGTTTGAACAAGGAGACCACAAAACGAAAACAGAGTCCAATTTTAGATCCTGCATTACTAGCCATTGTTGAAAAGTTGCTGACTGCTTTCCCGTCTTGTTATTTGGTACAGCAAGGCTTCATTGCCGATACGAATCTCGTCACAAATAAAAGAAACCGATTAGAAATTTGTTCTCGTGGAGATTTGCGGCTACTACTTTAAGCCGGATATAAATACACTCATAAGATATCAACATCGTCCGAGTCATACTTTTTTTTACAATTTTTTTGTTGTTTAAATGTAATCTCAATAAACACTCCTTCAACAAATCATTGTTTGTTTCTTTTGTTGTTGATGTTTGACATTTCTAACATATTTACTGTACATTTATGTAGCTTTTCACTCAGGGGTCATGGGAAAGTTTTGACTGTATAAAGCGGTTCAATAGTCAAAAAGTTATAGAACCGCCGTCTGGAGAGACATTCCAGTCCACATATAGGAGCCATTTGCTAAGGTGGTAGATAGGGGGGCACCGGATAGTCGCTTCGGCTCAGACCGAATATAAAATTTTACTATCCGGTCATATCCGGCTCCGGCCGAATATCAAAAGGTACTATCCGGTGCACCCCTAGTGGTAGAGCAACCAGCCATTTTTTGTTAGTGTGGTTCACTACGCGCTAAACACATTATAGGAATAAATACTTTGGTACAAGAACGTAAAACTGTAGGGGAAAACTTACTAAAGAAAAAACAAATGTAAAGTTCAATTTTAGACCATGTGGGCTATAGGGCAGATGATGTAAAGGTCATGTTTCTGTGGCCAACGGTTAACTAGGGTGTCATGTGGGCAGCATAACGACCAACTGCCTTTACTGTTCCCGAACTAGAATAGAAGACTTAAAAGTAAGACACAAAGATAAAGGCACATTCCTCGTCCCATATGCTAGGACAAATGTGTACAAATACTCCTTCTTCCCTAGTGCTTTTAGAGCATGGAGTGGGTTGCCTGAGCTATTCAGGAAAACTAGTGACTTGGGAGAATTTAGGTCATTGGTTAATATGCACGACTAAATGCATGACGCGTAGGATGTAATCATCTTCTTTTTTGAAGTAACGTCTGTATTATATAAGATAAGTAAAGTAGCAATTATACATAAAGCAATGAACCATAACCTTCAAATATAAAATCAAAACCTCAGAAAATACTCAGAAAGACAAAAGATAAAGGTACATTCCTTGTTCCACATACTAGAACAAATGTGTACAAATGCTCCTTCTTCCCTAGTGCTTTTGGAGCATGGGATGGGTTGCCTGAGTCAGCCAGGAAAATCGATGATTTGGCAGAATTTAAATCATTAGTTAACATACATGACTAGATTGACCTAGGAACACGTGTAGGACGTAATCATCTTTTCTTTGTAGTAACGTCTGAATTTTATAAGATAAGATAATTTCCGGTACCCATTACAGCTTGGTGGACACAGAGGCGTCCTAAAGATCCCGATATTAAAAATCCCAGTCTTCACCAAATTCGAACCCCTCCGGTTCGAAAGGCAAGCGCTTTACATTACAGCCACCGCGCCTTTACTATAGAGAAACATAAAGGGAAAATTTACTAAAGGTAAAAACTTACTTAAGGTAAAACTTCAATTTACTGTCTGTTAAGGTTAGCAGTAAGAAGCTTTTACTTCTGACACCCATCTTGATCTGTCGATATTAATATTCAACAAAAGTCATCAAAACCACTTCAGTCCCAACAAATGCCAAAATTCGTGACCGTTCTAAATCCTACAATGCCTACTCCCTCTAGGGAACACACTTTTCCAAGATCTCATCCAGCGCTTTCTGGAGATTTTCTCACTTGGTAGACACTCAAAGTTGAAACTGGCTATTCTGATAATGACGCGTACTTGGCAAAGCCTATTCTGATAACGACTCGAAGTTGTCAAGTCCTTATCCCAAATTTTATGGTTGGCAAAATGTAAGTTTTTTGTTTTCTGACTTATCTTTTTAGAAGCGTTAAGGTCTCTCTCTCTTTCTCGTTCTCTCTCTCTCTCTCTTTAAAAGAAAAATAAAAAGTATCAAGAGAGAGCTCACGAGATAGCCGAAACAATATAAGTCGAGATTACCTCGCTATTATCTCAACACTTGAGGGTCTAACCTCACTGTCTGCTACCAGATCTACAAGCTCTGGAACTTTTCTTTGATATCTGGGTTCGCAAGTTTGACTAAATAGTTCACGCGTAGGAAGAAATTATTGCACCTGTTACCAAAGCCTTTCTCATCTTTCAAACCTGTTCATAAAAATAAAATAAAAAATACAAAAGTCGTTAGTGCTCATGCGCGTGTGAGCGTAAAAGTTTTGAGTGCGCAAGCGCGAAAGTTTGCGTCATTTACGTCTGCTATTATTCCAGCAGACGTTTGTATGTTTCTGGAGAGTTACGCCGCCTAATAGTCCAAACATCAGATTGGCTGAATGTCTGTAGATCTAGTGTGACCTGGCAGTGCCCTTGCCTTGTTGCGGGCAGAGAGATGTTATGACAGATCACGCGAAAGTCAGGTCTCAGCGTGTCTTCAGTTTGATTGACAGAGCAGAAGTCGATAAATTCAAACTATCTTAAGAAAACAAAATGTCCTGGAAGACGAAGATGGCTAGATAATCTGTAGCAAAAAATACATATTTAAAATATCATGGCCGTATGGATACGATCACACACCAGCAATCACAATGACATTGTTATGTAAATATTATTGCTGCTTTTACAGAGTGCGTCTTCAATGCCCCTATATCAGTGTTTCCCAAACCTTTTCCTTAAAGCAGTGTTTCCCAAAGTGGGGTACGCGTGCCCCCAGGGGTACGAGAAGAGTTTGAAGTGGCTACGCATTAACTATGCTTCTCCTTCTCATTGCTGCAAATTTGTGTTATTTATTATATAACTTTAATATCTATTTTTTATGAAGAATTTTATTTTTTATTTATTATTTTCGATAATTATCCTTTTTTTTGTGTGTGTGATGGGGGGGGGGAGGAGCGAGGGGTACTCAGAGTTGCGAAAATTATTGAAGGGGTACGCATATGTTGAAAGTTTGGGAAACACTGCCTTAAAGGAACACTTCGCGCATTCGATGTATTTAGCGGAAACTTTTGTTCAAGTAGTTCGTGGAATACCTATTTAGGCTTCGCAAGGGGTACCGCGGAACACAGTTTGGGAAGCACTGCCTTAGATCATGCTCAGTTCTCTCTGGGCCCATTCTCTTTTGTGAAACGTGTTTCCCGCGACCGTTTTGAGAGCCCTCCAACTGTCTCTTTCAGAGGCCATCTGCTGCCAGCTACTTTCATCTATGCCGCGGAAGGCAAAATGGCGCCTGAGTTGATCTTTGTTATGCTTATAGATGGCACCTCTGTAACGCCGTATTTCTACGCTCGCCTAAAAAAAAAAAGATCGCCTACGATATTAACAGCTATAGTAATGATAATCCATTGAAAGAGGTTCTAACTAAGACAAAGGACAGAGGAATGGGAGAAAGACTGTCGACGAATTTTTGCATGGTGCCCCAACGGTCCAACAGACTAAGGGATAGGTAGATTTGCGGGCACAACCCGCGCGTGTCTGTCCCTTAATGACTCCAAAGATATACTCTTTGATTTCAGATCTTTAACAGGTGAAGGAAACTTTAACTGGAGATTCGTCTTCCCTTTCGACTATTTGGTGGCCGAGGAGAAAATAGTCATCTCTCGGAAGGAGACCTTGTTCTCTTGGGACGAGACCGAGTCCAAGATTCCAGCCAGGCTCAACATGCAGGTCTGGGATGCGGACCATTTCTCTGCTGACGATTTCTTAGGTTAGTTTCAGTCCTAGCCCATAGTTCAAAATGGGATGTTAGACGCTTGGCTATGTACTTCATTCTTTGTTGCTTGATTCTTTCAATTCATTTATCTCTGACCTTTTTACATTGCTTATCTGAATTCTGTAATCTTGATTACATAAACATGTTATATCAGAATAAAACATTACACTTCCGAGGTTGGGGGTCGTCATGTTTTGTTCTTTTCAATGGTTTATTCAGATTATACTTTCATTTACACTAACTGGTCTAACACACAAGACAAACAGGTTAGCGCATCCACGTCCAGACCATATAATACTATTGAGCAGTCAAGGTTTCTTGAGAAGTTGTATATAGCTGATGATCAAGAACAATGTTCATTGTAATATACCCAATGGAGTTCATCAATTATAAAGTCATAGTCGCAGATATGAGAGTATTAGCGAGTGGGCAAACGATCAGTTCTTAATGATCATTATAAAGATCGAGGATCCAAATTTATTCATAGTTAATGATTTTGTTGTCTTTATTTTTTTTAGTACATATATATATATACACATGCATAAACTAAAATAAATCTCACAATTTGACACAATATCTGAATATATATATGGCTAATTTAGTTTATAGTAACTCTTGATAACATATCAGCTACAATGTTCAGCTCTCCCTTTATATCTTCTATCCTGAAATTAAATTCTTGAAGTATTAAAAACCATCTATATAGTCTTCTAACACTTTTCTCCTTCATAAACTTCAAAGGTTTATGATCACATAATAATACAAACGTATTTCCTATAAGGTAACTTTCTTATTTAGTAACCACCCACACAATAGCTAAGGCATCCCTTTCTATAACACTGTATTTCCTTTCAGCATCTGATAACATAAATTATGGGATATAAGTTTTTCATATTGTTATAAACCTGGTGGTGGCACAGATGGGGGTAGTGGTGTGAGTGTAGTCAGCTGACGCAAATCGCCCCAGGCCAGCGCTAGACGAGAGGTCAACCGTGACGAGTTACGACGGTCAGCCGAGTCGAGTGTCAACAGGACGGTTCGGGAAGGATCACCGTCGTGAACAGAGCTCAGGAGCGTCACGAGAGTTGTAGTCATCTGACCACCTAGAAACGTCGAGCGACGTTCTGTCCGGTTCGAGAAGGCCAGTAGGAACCCTATATAAGAGCGGAGGTGTCGCAGTCAAGACGGTTCAGAAAGGAGGTTCACGACAGAAGGTCCACTACAGTCCGGTCGACTACAGCACAGTTCAGCGGTGTGGTTCTGTACGGAGCATTACGACGGTTCAGTGCGGAGTACTGTCAAGTACAGTTGAGACGACTGGCGTCTTGATCTTGGTCTGCGATCGAGTCCGACACAACGAGCCTAGTGTGTGAAGTCAGTCCTGAACTGTTGAACCCAGTGCAAGCCCGGAACGAGACGGAGAGGCCAGTGCAAGGTTTGATACGGCGGAACGGTGTTATCGGAGAGATATTTGTACAGTGTACGTGTTGCCAATTGTACAGTATTGGCTGTTATTTATTCAACTATTAAAGCGTCACGTTACTTTGGAGCCCTGAGTTGCCAAGTTCTTTAAGTTGGTGGTCTATGGTGCAGTTTGCAGAGAGCCTGGATAGTGAGATTCGTAACAATATTGTTGCATAAGGCAACCTCCTATAGCATCACCAGAAGCATCAGTAGTGACCAAAAATAGTTTATTCATGTCTGGTAATCTCAATATTAAATCTGAAGAAAATATTTCATTAATCCTATCTATTGATTTAATACATTTTAAATTGCATATTACTTTCCTAGGTTGTCCCTTCTTTAATAAATCATTTAAAGGATTGACTATCTCAACTAAATTTGGCACATACTTCCTATAGTAGTTTATCATTCCTAAAATAGATTTGATTTGTTTCTGTGTTGTTGGTATCTCTATATTCAAAATTTTCTTAACATTATCATCGACGGGACAAATAGTATTATCTTTAACTCTGTGACCCAAAAATGTTATTTCATTTAATCCTATTTCTACCTTCTCTGCTTGTACAGTTAACCCATGGTCTTTAAGTAATTTAAACATTTCTCTAACTCCTTTTATATGCTCTTCCCAACTCTCATGAAAAATACAAATATCATCCAGACAACAAATTACATTTTGTCTATGGCCAATTACAATATTCATCATTCTATTGAATGTAGCAGGTGCATTTACAAGTCCAAAACTCATAAAATTCCACTGGAATGTACCATATGGAGTAATGAAAGCTGCGAATGGTTTAGCATTATCAGTTAAAGGAATTTGCCTATATCCCTTTGTTAAATCTAGTTTAGTAAATATTTTTGCATTACCTAGCTTGTGTACAATATCATCTATATTAGGCATAGGATATGGGTCAAATTCCGTGATCTTATTCAATTGTCTATAATCCACACATAATCTAATGTCACCATTTTTCTTCTATGCTATCACAGTTGGTGATGCATAGGCTGATGTTGATGGCTCAATTATCCCTAGCTTGAACAAATTATCTATTTCATTCTTTACTTTTTCCTGAAGATGTAAAGGAACTCTATAAGGTTTCATGTATATAGGTCTATCACTATTTAATTAAATGTCATGTTTAATTACATCTGCTTTACCTGGTAAGCTAGAAAAAAATTCTTTAAAATCATTAATTTTTGGCTACTCCATTTATCGGATTAAAAGTAGCATGAAACTCTGGCTTAAAAGAAGTATTGGAATTTCAATTAGAATTGGTATAAAAGAAAACAAATATGTCCTTAATTTACTGTATTGATATCTATATATTGTAATTATGAATAATTCATTGTGTTATAGATAGTAGGCTACCTAATGGAGATTTTCATACATGGCGGAAAATTAATAATCTAGATTCTAGAAGTATCTAGAATAGATCTAGAAGTATATAGAAGTATCTATAATGGATCTTCGGACTTTTTCTTGGGTTTTTTTTTTAGCTCTACGCTAGTATTTCATTTAGTTCTGGAAAAAAATAGTATATTTGTTTAATTGTAGGTGCTTTAACTTTGGATTTGAACCGCTTCCCTCGTGGCGCCAAGTCGAGCAAGCTGTGCACATTGGACATGCTGAAGACGGATGGCTCTGTGCCCCAGATGTCCCTTTTCAAGCACAAGAGAGTTAAAGGCTGGTGGCCCTTCCACGTGAAGAATGAAGGCAGTGAAGAGCTAGAGTTAACGGTAAGAATGAAGGCAGTGAAGGGATAGAGTTAACAGTAAGAATGAAGGCAGTGAAGGGATAGAGTTAACAGTAAGAATGAAGGCAGTGAAGAGAGAGTTAACGGTAAGAATGAAGGCAGTGAAGGGATAGAGTTAACAGTAAGAATGAAGGCAGTTAGAAGATAGAATTAACGGTAAGAATGAAAGCAGCGAAGGGATAGAGTTAACAGTAAGAATGAAGGCAGTGAAGGGATAGAGTTAACAGTAAGAATGAAGGCAGTTAGAAGATAGAGTTAACGGTAAGAATGAAAGCAGCGAAGGGATAGAATTAACAGTAAGAATGAAGGCAGTGAAGAGGGAGTTAACGGAAAGAATGAAAGCAGCGAAGGGATAGAGTTAACAGTAAGAATGAAGGCAGTGAAGGGATAGAGTTAACAGTAAGAATGAAGGCAGTGAAGAGAGAGTTAACGGTAAGAATGAAAGCAGCGAAGGGATAGAGTTAACAGTAAGAATGAAGGCAGTGAAGGGATAGAGTTAACAGTAAGAATGAAGGCAGTGAAGAGAGAGTTAACGGTAAGAATGAAGGCAGTGAAGGGATAGAGTTAACAGTAAGAATGAAGGCAGTTAGAAGATAGAATTAACGGTAAGAATGAAAGCAGCGAAGGGATAGAGTTAACAGTAAGAATGAAGGCAGTGAAGGGATAGAGTTAACAGTAAGAATGAAGGCAGTTAGAAGATAGAGTTAACGGTAAGAATGAAAGCAGCGAAGGGATAGAATTAACAGTAAGAATGAAGGCAGTGAAGAGGGAGTTAACGGAAAGAATGAAAGCAGCGAAGGGATAGAGTTAACAGTAAGAATGAAGGCAGTGAAGGGATAGAGTTAACAGTAAGAATGAAGGCAGTGAAGAGAGAGTTAACGGTAAGAATGAAAGCAGCGAAGGGATAGAGTTAACAGTAAGAATGAAGGCAGTGAAGGGATAGTGTTAACAGTAAGAATGAAGGCAGTGAAGAGAGAGTTAACGGTAAGAATGAAAGCAGCGAAGGGATATAGTTAACAGAAAGAATGAAGGCAGTTAGAAGATAGAATTAACGGTAAGAATGAAGGCAGCGAATGGATAGAGTTAACTGTAAATACCTAGTTGATAACTCAATCAGTCGCCTAAATATGACTTTGAGCTGATCATTTGGAACACACATCTTGCCAGTGTTACAGAACAGTTCTGATTCATTTCTGGACCAATGTTTACATTATAATTAAAGATTTGATTCAGTCATCCGCATCACATGAGTCCTCTTAATCGATGTTATTTTAAAATAAAAACGTCCATTTTGCATGGGACAACAGCTTTATCTGTGCTAGGTATGGAAACAAAATACAGGTTGCAACTGATTTGGCGGGTCATGTGAACAACTATACTCATTATTAATCTTCGGAACTTAATCCAATGTCTTTGTTTTTTAGTGGCACTATTGAAAAGAGCTAGACAAGGACAAGTGCAGAGCTTTTTACATTTTTGTGAAGATTTTTGGCATAGTTCTACTATATATATATATATATATATATATATATAGATATACATAAAACTATAAATATAAATATAGATATTAGATAGATAGATAGATAGATAGATAGATAGATAGATAGATGGATGGAGGGACGGACGGACGGACAGACAGACAGACAGACAGACAGACAGACAGACAGACAGACAGACAGACAGATAGATAGATAGATAGATAGATAGATAGATAGATAGATAGATAGATAGATAGATAGATAGATAGATAGATAGATAGATATCCCATATATATATATAGATAGATATATAGATAGATAGATAATGATTGCATTATTTTAGCAAGATAAAATGGTGAATTAAATAAAAGTAAATAATGGTAAGTCCTAACTAGAGCACGAATCCTCTAGCTGCAATGCTGGAATTGAAGAGAGCATAAAGTATCAAGTGAGCATTGCTTCTTGAAGAAGTTACGGACGGTCGTTCAAAAGTGAATATTTAATGCCAGATTCTCCTGCTTGAAGACAGGGGGGGGGGGTGCCAGCAAGCAGTGTCGAACCATAATGAAAGCAATACGAAGCGCATACCACACGACCAGGCATTTCTGCAAGACCAGCAGGTTTAGTCAAATAGAATATCCCAAGAGAGACATTGTGCATATTAAAATATTGAACCAGTAGTAACACGTTGGATGATACATAAAAAAAAAATGAACTAAAAGTCTTTTCTCGTGAATTGAGTGTAACAAGCTACAACACTCTATATGTCCCTGGAGCCGCGGTGGCTGAGTGGTAAAGCGCTTGGCTTCCGAAACGAGGTATCCCTTGTTCGAATCCTGGTGAAGACTGGGATTTTCAATTTCAAGATCCTTATGACGCCTCTGAGTTTACCTAGTTTTAAATGGGCACCTGATGAAAAGTAGAGTCGGTTGGTCGTTGTGCTGGCCACATGACACCCTCTTTAACCGTCGCCACAGAAACAGATGACCTTTACAT
This sequence comes from Biomphalaria sudanica, assembly GCA_036873155.1. Lineage (NCBI taxonomy): Eukaryota > Metazoa > Mollusca > Gastropoda > Planorbidae > Biomphalaria > Biomphalaria sudanica. The sequence continues at coordinate 1,450,564 of JAZGLO010006690.1, forward strand.
CATCCGCCCTATAGACCACATGGTCTGAAAGGGGAAATTTTTAAAACTTTTACTCTATATGTCTCGGGTTCAAATCCCTTCACCAGTCAGTGTTTCTCTTGATGTGTTATGAACCGATCCCTGACAATACATCCACGCTTTCTGCACATACGCCTGTCATTGAGGCGTACAAACTTATACACCTACACGATACCTCACACACACACACGCACACACATGACAGACTGTCTTATTAAACTCTGTACACGAGATAACTATCTCATCTCAGGGGAAACTCTTCAAAAACAGAGGAAGAAAAAAAAAACAACGATAAGCTGATTCGTGAAAGCCCAGGAAACTTACCTTGAGATTCGCTGATCTCAGAGATAAGTCCTCCATCTTTCACCCACCTCCCTTACCCTGTTTTGCGCCCCCCCTCCTTGCAGGTCTTAATTTGACAGAAGTTATCTTGACGGCATCTTCGTTTCCTGTGGTAGAGCCTTCATCCCTGTTTCTTGAGACTTATCAGTTGGGGGCCTCCACCTTGGGAAGGCACCTGCAGGCTTTGAGATTCTAGCCAACTATATTCTTCTCTTTATTTAACGTAAATTTTTGTGGTGAATAATTACTTGAGGAGACCCATCTGCGCTGAATTACATCGTCACACGTACCAATCACTTGATATCTTTATATATGTTAAGGGGAAACTGATGTTTTTTTTTCCAATTTGAGTTATAGACACATATAAGTTCTGTTTAAAAGTTGTAATAGTTATTATTATACCATATGTTACTTAGATGCTTAGAAACATTTAGATTTGATAAATTAGTAAATTCTTCACACCTAAAAAAAAAAGTGAAAGAATGAGATTATGTTTTTAGACATTGCCTACTTCACTCCCTTCTAGATCTAACCAATCGCATCGCTTCAAAATAGGTCATGAAGGTTACGGTCGATTCATTCTTTTATTGACTGCTTGGTTAAGTCTAGTCCATCGGCTATGATACTTATGAAAGTCAATGGTAATGATACTTATGATAGTCATTGGTAATGATACTTATGATGGTCATTGGTAATGATACTCATGATAGTCATTGGTAATGATACTTATGATAGTCATTGGTAATGATACTTATGAAAGTCATTGGTGATGATACTCATGATAGTCATTGGTAATAGTCTCACACCCCTTTTTTATTAGATCGATAGAACTCTATAACTATCAGGATCTAGACTCTAGATTTAATGTGATATCCGATTGATTTAAATAACCTGGTCAGACATACATTATATATAGATCAAGCCTAGTCTACTATAGGGTGTCATCAAAATAGCTGACGTCACATAGAAAGTTCCCCTTTCAGACTTTTTGGTCTATAGGGCAGATGATGTAAAGGTCATCTGTTTCGTGGCCCACGGTTAACGAGGGTGTCATGTGGCCAGCACAACGACCAACCGCCTTTACTTTTCCATAACTATTGTCAGGTACCCTTTAGAGCTGAGTGGACTCAAAGGCGCCTAAAGATCCCGAAATTAAAAATCCAAGTCTTCACCAGGATTCGAACCCGCGACCTGAGCTTTACAGCCTCACATAGAAACCCGGTGAAAGTCTGACTGTTTTGGATGCGCAGAAAAATTACGTCAAAAAAACCCATCAATTACTAAGTTAATATTGAAAATAAAATAAAAAATAATATATTCATTATCTGTACACTGAAACACATTGCATCAAAAATTGTCCAAACAATCGGAGTTTTCTTTTATTGTTTGTTTCGTCGATATAGACAATGAAATCACCAACTTTTTCATGATTTTCCCCCTTCCCCTTCTGAGCTTGAAACACGTAGAAACGTCCTTGTGATACCACCGTTGACTGTATTGCAACTTCGCTTCTCTTTGCTCAAACACTTTGGCTGTCCCTCAATGTCTCCTTCTTTCACATTGTTTGTTTGTTTCGTAAGAAGACAACATCGAATCTTGATATGAATCAATTTTTTGGGGTGCTACCTACTGGATAGTTTGGGGGGGGGGGGGGAAATGGGATAATCTTATCATTATTTTGTAATTTGGCATGGCAATGTATAGCAATTAATTAATTTACTATCACGCATACAAAATTAAACGTGTTTTAATATCGGTGGATGACTATCTGGTTATTGATATATCACGTTCTTTTTCTTTCTCCGGGAATCTACGATAAAACCTAGTTTATGTTTAGCCTTGTATTAAATATTTTATTTTAATGATTCCCAAACTGTGTTCCGCGGAACCCTTGAGTTCCGCAGGGCCTGAACAGGTGTTCCAAGAACTACTGGAATAATTAAGTAGTAGGCCGCCACGCAAATTGACCTCTCTTAATAAAAATAAGCAAAGTGCTCAGCTAAGTACTCAGAATGTGCGAAGTGTTCCGTTAAGGAAAAAGTTTGGGAACCACTGATGTATTGTTTTAAAGTCTATTCTTTCTGTAATGGAAGAGGCTTAGGTTGAAGCAGACGTGATCTATTTATAGAAGTTTTATTGACGTCATTGTTTTTTGTTTTCTTTTAGCCAATGTTGATATTCGTTTGTTTTTATTTTTATTTTTGGTGTATTTTATTCTCTCCCCTTACCATCGTTCCTGTCCAGTTCTTCCCCCAAACAAGGAACATTCATTGACCGGCTCCGGATTGTGTTTCCCGCCCGACTGTCACTCAGGGAATAATCTATCAAATGTTATTGCACAATTCCGAGAGCCAAGCACTGGCGCGCTTTCTAATGCTCCAGGCGACATTCTGTAGATTTGATTGCTGCAAAGGGGGCTTTTCGACTTTTGCTGTTGCACGCGTAGAGGGAATAGAAAGAAGGCGCGTAGGCTTTTTTACAAAGCTTACATCAACTCTGTCTGTCTGTTTGTCTGTCTGGTAAAAAGTTTGAACATGTTTTCTTCCATTTCCCATTCTCGTCATGTCATACAATTTGTAATCTATCTAGACTAACAATACAACAATCTGTGCGATTAGAAATATTATTATTTTTATTTTGTTTTGTTTATCGCAATTTCATACTTTTAGCGTTCTCACTACGCTATCATCCTATCACTTGTCTCACTACGCTATCATCCTATCACTTGTCTCACTACGCTATCATCCTATCACGTGTCTCACTACGCTATCATCCTATCACTTGTCTCGCTACGCTATCATCCTATCACTTGTCTCACTACGCTATCATCCTATCACTTGTCTCGCTACGCTATCATCCTATCACTTGTCTCGGTACGCTATCATCCTATCACTTGTCTCGCTAAGCTATCATCCTATCACTTGTCTCGCTACGCTATCATCCTATCACTTGTCTCACTACGCTATCATCCTATCACTTGTCTCGCTACGCTATCATCCTATCACTTGTCTCACTACGCTATCATCCTATCACTTGTCTCACTACGCTATCATCCTATCACTTGTCTCACTACGCTATCATCCTATCACTTGTCTCACTACGCTATCATCCTATCAATTGTCTCACTACGCTATCATCCTATCACTTGTCTCACTACGCTATCATCCTACCACTTTTCTCACTACGCTATCATCCTATCACTTGTCTCGCTACGCTATCATCCTATCACTTGTCTCACTACGCTATCATCCTATCACTTGTCTCACTACGCTATCATCATATCACTTGTCTCACTACGCTATCCTCCTATCACTTGTCTCACTACGCTATTATCCTATCACTTGTCTCACTACGCTATCATCCTATCACTTGTCTCACTACGCTATCATCCTATCACTTGTCTCAATACGCTATCATCCTATCACTTGTCTCACTACGCTATCATCCTATCACTTGTCTCACTACGCTATCATCCTATCACTTGTCTCACTACGCTATCATCCTATCACTTGTCTCACTACACTATCATCCTATCACTTGTCTCACTACGCTATCATCCTATCACTTGTCTGAACCAGTTGGAAAGGAGAAGGTGGAGAATGAACAGGGTATTTAATTCAGCTTATACCACCTCTTCAGTCACGTACTATTTCTTTTCTTTGTTTGAAATACCAAGCAAAATAATTTATTACCAATCGTTAATTAACTAATTGGTTAATTATTTTTTTATTGATTCGTGTGTTGTTAGGTTAAAGAAATAATTGCGCAAAATTTTAGGCTTGATCAGAGATTGGATGTCTGAGAAATAATTTGTACACAATTTTGGCCAAATAGACAGACACACAAACGGACAGAAAAAGTTGATAAAAGCTTTGTAAAAGAAAAATTTAGCAGACGATCAGGAACGTTCAGAAGAACGATGGAACCAAGCAGGGTTCTTCTTGGAAAATGTAGGGAACCGTCGACTTCCGTCCACCATCCTTGTTCGTCTGCCAAGCCACAACGCCGCACATCCGGTTTAGTAGCGCAGAGTCAATATTCTATTATCCAACCCATTTGCCCACGGCACGTCTGTTTTCTCTGTCTGCCGGTCCCCTCTCTGCTGACCAATAATTAACATCCCTGGTAGCCAGCGGTCAAGCAATTAATGAAACATCCTGTCCTAGTTAGTTGGCGGTAATTGACAGCAGGGGAAGTAAGCTTGAGGGGGGAAGGAGAGGGGGGTGGCGTGTTGCTGACCAACTCTGACCGGTATTGATCTCAGATGCACATCGGTATGGTTGCTCACTGCATAGAGATACTGGAAAACGATGGACCCAAAATTAAAATGTGCGCTGTAGAAAATGGACAATAAATACATTTTACTTTTTAGTTGCAATGCTCGAAACCATGCAAACTTTTTTGTTTTGTTTCCGATTGTTAGCTTCTCCTTATTTTTTAATAAAAATATAGATTTAATAAGTAATATGTATTAATAATATATTGATTGGTTTGTTCTTGAGTTTATTTTTTCCCCTTACTTTGCGTTTTACATAGGTTTAGGGTCAAGGTCATTTTAACATTTAAAAAAGAGAAAGAAGGGCTAGAAATTTGGTTCGAAATCAAACTGGACCTGGACAATCGAGATACCCATAATGTCATCAATTCAGGGAAAAGTATTAAGGTTACAGATAAAGTTTTTTTCTAGGTTTCTATTAATGTCACAGCGATAGGCTTGTTATTGTTTATATTAAACACACGTTTTTCTTTTTTGCTTTTTATTTCAATGGACCATTGTTTTAGAGATAGAATCGTCAAAATTCAGATTAAGTCCGAAAAACAAAAAAAATTGCATTGCTCCGCTTTGTGGGAAGGATTGGGTTGAAGATGTCAAAGGTTTAAGTTCGTATGAATACATTAACCTTCCAATGTGATCTGATCCTCAGGGGAAAGTAGAGGCGGAGCTACATCTGATGAGCGCAGAGGAAGCAGAAAAACACCCGGCAGGTTTGGGAAGGTCTGAACCAGACCCTCTGGAGAAACCGAAGTAAGTCTTGCACGCTGGCCCGTCAGCATCGTTGTTGTTGTTTTCAAAGCTTATATCTTCTTACTCTTTATCTCTCTGTCTGTCTGGTCAAAAGTTTGTACACGTTATTTCTCCCACACCAAGTCTCGGATCAAGTTGAAACTTTGCACAATTATTCATTGGCGTAGAGACAATTAGTGAATGAATAAAAAAACAAAACAATTAGTCAATTAATTACTTGTATTTAATTATTTACATTCATACTAACAAGGGAAAGTTATCCTTCAGTATTCGCATAATTGCCTAAATATGTGGGGTTTTGTCCCCTTAGATAGTTGAACACGCTATTTCTCCAGCACCCATTCTCGGATCACGTTGAAACTTTAAAAAAACTTGAATCAATTTAAAAAATGAGCCAACTAGTAAACTAATTTTTTTGTAATTATTTTTCTCGCAAAGCAGGACGTTCAGGCGACAGGATTTCGATGTTCTGGAAAACACTAAACATTTTTTTTCATTTTTTCAATTTAAAAAATACGATATCGAAAAGGGAAATAACTTTTTAAATATAGTGATAAGTGTGTAGTTCTTCACCATGGATAATTTATAATCTTTATTTTTTTTGTTTTTTTTTGTTTTTTTATTTTGTTTTAAAAATGTTGTACCACTCTCTACCGCTCTGGTTCTCTCTCTCTCCCAAATATTATCATTTCCATGAGCGGATCAAGAACTTTTGAGTGGGTGGGGGATGTGCAATTTTTTGCAAACCCTAACTCTTGTAAACCCCGACACTAGGTATAAACACACACATATATTTTCAGTGAACCACAGAAAGGGTTCAACATTAGCATTTAGAATTGTGTTTGTCAAACTTCGGGGACGGCTCCCAATTATAAAATTGTTATCTATAGCGTATATACATATTATTATGAGTATTTTTTTTCTTCGCAAATTGTGTAATTTCTCCAATTAAAAACGCCTTTCTCCCCCCCCCCCCCCCAAGGTTAGGGTCCATCAGGGGAGGTCGAAGATTGCATCTAAATCCCACCTTGTACCGAGCTCCATTTAATTTGAGGTCAGATGCATTCTCGTCCCCCCCCCCTCCCAACCAAATTCATGTGGATAACATACCAGTGTTGGAGACGGACAAATATTCAAAGTATTAGTACAATACAAATAATTGATACATTGGTGTAGGAGACGTGAATATTTTTGTAAACAAGTTGTGCCCATATGGTGAAGTGCCCATATGGTGAAGTGCCCATATGGTGAAGTGCCCATGTGGTGAAGTGCCCATATAGTGAAGTGCCCATATAGTGAAGTGCCCATATGGTGAAGTGCCCATGTGGTGACCTATGGTGATGTGCCCATATGGTGATGTGCCCATATGGTGAAGTGCCCATATGATGAAGTGCCCATATGGTGAAGTGCCCATATGGTGAAGTGCCCATGTGGTGACCTATGGTGATGTGCCCATGTGGTGAAGTGCCCATGTGGTGAAGTGCCCATATGGTGAAGTGCCCATATGGTGAAGTGCCCAAGTGGTGAAGTGCCCATATGGTGAAGTGCCCAAGTGGTGAAGTGCCCAAGTGGTGAAGTGCCCATATGGTGAAGTGCCCATATTAATTTGACTCCCATGGATTTGTTTCGTTTTTTTTTAATAAGGATATTTTGTTTTTGTTTTTTTAATAAGCATATTTTGTTTTTGTTTTTTTAATAAGCATATTTTTTTTTATTTTTTTTTTTACCAGTCGTCCAGATTCCTCTTTCATGTGGTTCATGAATCCTTTCAAGTCTCTCCGATACATCCTGTGGCACAACTACAAGTGGATGATCATCAAGCTGCTCCTGGTGGCGCTGCTGGTAGCCCTCCTCATCCTCTTCTTCTACTCCATGCCAGGCTACACCGTCAAGAAGATGTTCAACGCCTGAGCACCTCTTGGACTGTGTCTCCCATTGGGCTCACTGTAATAGACATTGGGGGTGTCAGCTAGCGCACTTCAACAAGACTGAGACGCCAGCGCTGGCGGGATTAAAACGGTGCTGACAACCGCATTGATGACAACCATTGTGATAAGAACCACATTGATGACAACCAGTGTGATAGCAACTTTTAAGATGACAACCATTCCCTTCAACAATTTTGTTTAAATACGAAAATCGACTCCATAATGCAAAGTGTTTTGTTTGGTTGTTTTGATGACATTTTGTGTGCCAACTATTGTCAACTGACATAACATGACATGACATGCCAGCGACCCCTCAACCCTTTAAATTTTCTCCTTGTTTAGCCTAGAGCCATGTCATCCCTCGAAGACAATCGGAACTAATGTTACCTGGATATTGGAGCCAAGAAAATTTTCAACTCTCGCTCCTTAAGGGAGAGAACTGATCAGCTTTCCGACTTCATTGTGTATTCGTGTCTCCATGACAACGCATGACGTCAGAGAAAGGAAATTGTTGATTTTTTGTTTGTTTGTTTGTTTATTTTGTTTTCATTGAATGTATTTAATGTCACTGTCATGATTCAATGACATATTTAAGATGACACTGACACATGAAAAACAAATATGTCTTATTTATAAACGTGATTATGTACCGTATATATGTTGAATACGTTTTGTTTTCTTTATAACAAACACATTGATTTTTTCATCAAACATTGAGCCTGTGTTTAAATCCCATATATTGAGTTTTTTTTTATTTTGACTTTTTTTAACGCTGTTTGTAATACACCAGGTATCTTGGTTAAGAAATATCTTATAGAAACAAATTAAATGCTACAGTTCAGACGAGGGTCCACTTTTGTTGGACGGTACTCTAGGACTGTAAGATTAGGGTCCCTGTCCTTGTCCTGTAGTTATTCTATATCGTGTCGTTTGTTTCCTTGAGGCAAAGTCGGTGCCCTGGGCGAGTGTCGTATCAGGCTACGAATATTTGTACGATTGTCTGACGGTGGCAAATTATACTCTTTATTGCGTGATCCCTACCACCAAGGCGAGGTAGATCTATTCGCAACCTCAACAGCCGCCTCTGGTCGAGGCGATCTTGATAATATTTCACTGTAACCTCCACTTTTGTTTCCAAAGGCGAAGCTTCTGATTCACAAGCCGAGTGCACAGCACCATGTAATAGTCTTGGTGGGAGAAAATGTTTTGAACTCAAGTCAAGTGGTTAAGCTGATTATGCTTGAAAACTGTACCACCAATGTGCAATAGACTTGAATAGACCCTAGCCCCTTTCCCTAAATAAAGAAAAATAAAAATTACTCTTAAATACATAGAGTAACGCGTGGCTAAACTGAAGAAATTACTTTAAAACATTAAGACATGTATATAATTCAGATTTAGTATTTTACATACCTATACTCTCAAACAGAATTACTTGAAATTTTGTGAAATGCATCTCAGCAAAATATACTCCCGAAAGACATAGTTCCATAAAAAAACATAACACTAAAAGCTTTTCCCATAGACATAAATAAATATAGACTGGCCGATCAAAGAGTTTTATGAAACGAAAATTTGTGACTTGCAATTTTGTGTACTTTATTATACAGCATTTATGAGCAGTATAAAAGTTTAGTATTCATATCTATTTCAGCCATAACCTATATAAGTATTACATTATTTTCACACATTTTTTAAAAATCTCTAAGAATAAAGATCATGCAATTTTTCATAATTCGGAAATCCGAATACTATAGATATACATGTTTTTAAGTAACATGAAGTTACTTCCTTCGGCCAGTCTATATTTATTTATGTCTATGGCTTTTACACACAAGGGACAGAGTTTTCTTGCTATACAGAGAGAGAAAATCCTTTGCATACCATTGCCGTCCCTTGCAGTCCCCCCTGACTTTTTAAAATTGTGATTGTTAACCTAGTTGTGTAAATATGAATATGAATACTATTATTACATTTATTTATTCAATGAGCGTTAGTTCAATAAACCGTAGCAATATTTTGATGTTACCATCGACGCAATGCTTGGCGATGTCCCAGTTGTGGAATCCTAATTTTTTAAATGACGAACAGCTTATGCTATTCTGTATAAAAAGAAAAAAAAAATTCTCTTTTGGCCCGAGGACTTACCAAGATCGCAGTACTTTACGTGGATACGCAGAACCTGCTGTTATTTTTCTGTGACAATGCACTCCTCGTGTTACAGATTGTATATAAAAAAAATTGTTCTTCAAAAGTAATTTTCAATCTAAAGCTGATGGGTCTGGGATCAAATCATCGTCCATGACAATACTCCGATTATTGCTTTGGCGATATATTGGCGTCATCAGAGGTAGGGGGAGTATGGAAAAGTTTTGAAAACCTGGGCACGCAGCTGTCGGGTCTAAAGAAACAGCCATTGCCCGTTACAGTTTGGGATCGGCTTGGCAAGGCTCTACAAGAATGTTGCACTGAGTGCTTCCAGCTACTCATGGATCAACAGTTTCTGATTTTTTCTTCAGGGTTGTCCCCTACAGTCTGGCACGATGAGATGCACATAAGCTGAAGTGGTTTTTTTTTTTATGGTTTACTATATGAGTGAAAAACATATTGTTCACATATTCAGAAGACAACTTTGTTGATTCTCAATACTTTGTTAACATGTATTGGATATGACGTTTTGTTATGAGTAACAGTATGAATCATGGCCTCTCACTTATTGACATTATTTCGCATAATCACATGACATTTGTGACACTGTGTCATTACACTATAACTAATGGCACGTGTAGCACTGTGTGTTATGACATTTGAGACGAATTAATGTTGACATTCATTTTACTTTTTTTTTCAAATAACATGTATGATAACCTTGTCATCTTGTTGTTGATCTTAAATTACTTACACATGTTAATATTCATTCAACGTGGTTCAGAAATAATAATGTTATTTTTAGTCTGCAAGTTTTTTTTTATAAAATAGTTCTTCTATGACACTTTGTAACATTTATTTAGATTGACATACTGTTTGTAACCACGATTTGAAAATGTCATGATATTTGTAACCAATTTTTTGTTTTCACTGCTACAGTAAATACCCAATTTTTTTTATTTTTTTTTTTTTGGTCTTCATAAAAAGTAGCACTAACATTTCTGAAACAAATAAAATAATCTGCAAACCAAACATTCTTTTAATATTCGTTGTTACCTTTCCTCCTATTATCTTGCAAGCTCTTGGTGGAATTACTGGACTGGTATTTCGAAATCGGCTCTAACGATTTTCCTAGAAATTTGACAGTTTATGTTTGGGGGAAAAATAACTACCTCATTTGGTACACGGTGTAAACTCTGGTTTGACTTTTAAAAAATATAATCCTCTTAATATTAAATTTGGCTGACGTCTTTTTATATAGAGCTAGGCACTGGACTTTGTATTCAGAAAAGAGTTTGCTAAATAAATAGTCGTACATGTATAGGTACGTGTAGTTTAGACATTAAAAACGTTGGACCGTTCAGAAATGAGCTCGATGTGCAAATTCATTGAGTGCACACCTTACACTACTGAAGTATCACAATTAATCATTAGATTGAGAAATTATAGACTAAAGGGGTTAATTTAAAAAAAAACAAAAAACTGTATTGTCACTGTGATAAAAAATATAGACTGGCCCGTCAATGTCCTCACTCTATGAAATGGTATGTTAATGTCTTCACTCTAATAATATTAATAATAATAATTTAATTTATAGAGCGCTGTTAACAAACAAAATGTAAGCTCAAGGAGCTGTGATAACATTACAAACATAAACACGAGAGCTAAAATAACAAACGATTTTAAAACATTTTAAACAGGTAGGTGTCTTAATGTTCTTCTTGAGTTTACGGACTGGACCGTCAATGTTCTCAATCTATAGACTGGCCCTTCAATGACTTCACTCTATGGGCTGGCCTCTCAGTGTCCTCACTCTGTGGATTGCCTCTTTCTGCTAATTTCAGTTTTCGGCTAGACAGTTTACATAAAGTTTCCCTTTTAAAAGCTTCCGTTTTAAAAAAGTGAACCAGTATTCTTGTGTTTGAAATTAGCAGCACTAACACCTCCACCAACCCAGTTATCAAATTAAAAAAAAAAAAAGATATAATGCTTTTTTTTGGGGGGTTCATAACACATTCACGTGATAATCTGCGTGATTATATCGACACAAGTCACGTGACCAGATCACGTAATTAAAAAAAAATCACCTGTCATTTTTTAAAGAGGACACACAAAAGTACGCGGTACGTATTGTTCGCCTGCTCCTGTGAATGGCCAAGCAGACTATCTTCTGTTCCCTGTGGAAGATGAAAGCCGGCCTTGCACCTCGTTAATAATGCATTCGCGCCTTTTTTTTTTCTTCTTCTTTCCATTGGGCAGACAACTCGCGTGGCACAGAGATAGAAAAATTAATTTCCTTAATGATCCGTCTTTTCTTTTTTTTCTCTTTCTCTTTTGTTATCTTGAGGTAACATAATGCACCCTCAGGGGGGTGACCTACATCCGGAGATGTTTGAGGCGCCCATTTTCTCCGAGACCTGTGCATGTTGGAGTCTAGCCCCAGTGGTTCTCCAACTATGATGCACCTAATCAGTATATAGAAACCATACCCACAAAAAAGTGAAGAAAAAAATATTAATTGTATTTTAAAAAAAAAAGTTTTCAGACCTCTTATCAGATTAAGACAATTATCTTCGGAGTTTAAAAAAATCCCTGGTATTTCCATTTTCAAATAATGCATAATGGTAAAAAAATAATTAAAAAGATACCAACTCATAAAAACAACACTAATAAAGATGGTATTTATAAAGATTGGACTAATAAAGATGGTATTTATAAAGATTGGACTAATAAAGATGGTATTTATAAAGATTGGACTAATAAAGATGGTATTTATAAAGATTGGACTAATAAAGATGGTATTTATAAAGATTGGACTAATAAAGATGGTATTTATAAAGATTGGACTAATAAAGATGGTATTTATAAAGATTGTTCTTATAAAGATGGTATTTATAAAGATTGGACTAATAAAGATGGTATTTATAAAGATTGGATTAATAAAGATGGTATTTATAAAGATTGGACTAATAAAGATGGTATTTATAAAGATTGGACTAATAAAGATGGTATTTATAAAGATTGGACTAATAAAGATGGTATTTATAAAGATTGGACTAATAAAGATGGTATTATAAAGATTGGACTAATAAAGATGGTATTTATAAAGATTGGATTAATCAAGATGGTATTTATAAAGATTGGATTAATCAAGATGGTATTTATAAAAATTGAACTAATAAAGAGTGCGTTTTGGCACTGATAAAGACAGCAGTAACCACGATTGAACTAATAAAGATTGTACTTATATACAGGGCACTTAAAAAGATTGCATGATAATGATTGCACTTATAAAGATTCTGCTTATAAACATTTCACTAATAAAGAGGGTACTTACATAAAGAGGGCACTTACATAAAGATGACATTAATAAGTAGACACTGATAAAAGCTGCACTGATAAAGCCACATATTTGAATGCAAAAATTTCTGTGATAATTAAAAATGCCTTTAATAAGAAGACAAACTACAATTTTTAGGGGGGGGGGGAGGGAGGATGGAGGACACTAATACAGCATGCATTCAAATTTATTATTAGGTCAACCGCGATAACGTTTGAGAAGCACTGACTATCATCTAGCTATGTTAAATCCAGAATAGTGATTTTATATACATTTATGAATATGTATTCTCAATTTCTGCCAACTATGTTTCTGAAAGCCGACATTTAAATGTCTAAAGTACACAACAATCAATACCTTGAGCTGAAGCTACTTACTAACATTTGTTTGTTTGTAGCTCTCTTTCATTCCATTTTGTTATCTATATTTATTTATTCCTTAATCCACTGACCTACCACTACATCTCTCACTTGCCTTGGACGAAACAATACGAAAACTGACCAGTTATTTTTTTCCGTGTGTCTAGTACAGCCAAGGCAACTTTTACGATCGAAACCGCAGTGGTTAAATTTACACACAAAAAAAAAAAAAAAGGTTCTTTGTTCGCAATTTCGACCCATATCAAAAAATATATTCTAATTCCTTCCGTTTAAAAGCACTATTAAAACTCTTTATGGACCAACATTTCTCCTTGGAGCGAAACTTGATTTTGTAGACATTGTATAAATAAAGCATTAAAATTTCGAAGTCAAGTCTTAATCTGATCTTTTCGTGGTTTAATTTTGCATGTTTCGATTTTCGTGACGCTGAACACTTCTCGTAATGATGTTTTGGTGAGTTTGGGGGAGGGCTATTTAAGGCGGGCGGTTCCAATCAAACGTAGCATATACTAGAATACACCGGCAAGAAATGGGGGACGTTTTGAAATAAGGGCGTTTTAATTAAAATTGCAAGAAATAAGGGGAGAGGTACGGCCAGAGTACTGTGAGCAGTTGCAGGGTGTTTTAGGGAAAGAAAACGTAGAGGGTATTATATATTTAGAATAAGAACTGTAAAGCACAAGAATAGGCAGATAGTGGGGCATGGGCTTCGGGGTTTGGAGAAGTAATACTCGAGTTTACGGGCTCGTCCAATTTCACGTAATTAGCTGGCCAAAGGAAAATATGGGAAGGGTTTAAACTGATTTAATTATATTCTTATAAGTAAGAAAAAAAAATGGAAGGGTCCCATTGCAAACTAAACAATATATAGCTTGGGGAAACAAAAGAAACAACAATGGACGAAGTCGGTGGTTAATGTTTGTGTCTATTTCTTCACAGATCTAGATGTTTAATGTCATTCTGCTGAATGCGTAGATAGTTTTCAGTCAGTATGAGTGATTATCCTTAGATCATTGTGATTATCAAATGTGGTCTTATTATTCCAACTGGAGCGAGGCACATGTATTGGCTAGTTTTAATTATATTTATCAAATACAAATTTCAGGTATAAACAATCTTTATTTTAGGTCTTTCAATATTTTATTTTTTAAAACTCGTATTTTTTTCTTTTGTACATTAAATGCCTTTTTACTTTTAGATTATTAAATATTACAATACCAATTTTGTAACAGTAAATTGTCCCAATATATATTTTGCGAATGTCCTAAAGCAGCGATGCGCTAGCAGAGACACGGGGGGGGGGGGGGGGGTCCTTGGCCTCTTTAGGGCACTCGACATTATGACATGAGATAATGGAGTAACATTATATATTTATTGTAAAAATAAATTTCACACACTCATGTGGGTGGCCCCCCGGGGGGGGGGGGGATTATCAAATTGGAACCCTCCCTTCACCCACACTTGCTACGTCACTGTCCTAAAGCTTTCTCCAATTTGGTTGTTAAGAAGTACTGAGCTATTCGCATTTTGATCCCATTCCATGCTCTAACGGCACTACCAAAGAAGGAGCATTTATACAAACTTGTCCTTGCATATGGAGCGAGGAATGTGCCTTTACCTTTGTGTCTTTCTCTGTGTTTTATTCGATTTTTTTAAAGATTTTTTTTTGTATTTTAAAGATTATGGTTCAGTGTTTATGTATAATTGCTACTTTACTTTTGAGTAAAGTTCTAAAACATTTCGTTAAATGTGAGCCGCCGTGTTTTAAAAGTTCTGATGGTATGTTATGAATTCCAGACGAGTTGCCACCTTTACGTGATCTTAATGTGATCGGCGTAACAGAAGTAGCCCATGGAAACGCTTTAAAGACCATCTTATGTCCCATTTTGCTTTAACGACATTGACAATAGCAACTGGCAGCAGGCGGATCCCGAACCAGACAGCGGGAGACTTATTACAAAGGCTGCGGGATACACATTTGAGACAAAAAAAAAATCAAGGTTACAAAGACAGTTTGTGTGGAAACACAAACTCAAAATCGGCCCCCGAAGTGGTCCAACCATGCAGGTAAAAAGGCAGGTTTAAATATTTTCAGAAATATTAGAATGAAATTCTATTAAATTCAAATGACTGAGAAGAATGTAGAAAGAAGGTTAACAGATCTTGTGTGGTGCCCCAGCGGTTCAGCAGACCAAGGGATAGGTGAAAGTGAATGTAAAGTTAGATGTGAACCTGGTCTAACCGATATCATATAATGAGTATCTAATTGATATAATTGTTTTGTAAAGAGTCAATCTCTTATTCAAACCTTCAAGAATTTAAAATTCCTTTAAAAAAATTATTGTGAGGAGTGCTTTGGTACTTGCTAGATAATCTGTAGTTCAACTTCATTATATGAAAAACTACTTATTAATTGTTGTTGTAAATTAAGTTCCACTTATATGCATACTAAATAGATTTTTTCTTTTTAAAAAAAAACGTAATCTTTTTCTTTTGTTTGTGTGTGTAAATGTAGTACTTAATATGACATAACTTATTTAACTTAGCAATACAATTGTAAACAAACAAAAGTGTTGTTGTTTTTTTTACAAAAATGTGTTAACAAAATGGAAACAGTTAATCACCTTTACTAAAATGCCTGCCGTTTTTGTTACTATTAATAGTAGATGGGTGTAAAAATGGTGTATTTTTATTTAAAAAAAACTGCTTGTATAATTGATTTTAAATATTAGATTTCTCGCTTTCAGAAAAGAAAAAAGTAGCCGTTGCATCAGAACTTTGAAAGGTCTAAAATATTGTGATGTCGTATTTTCAATATCTTTTCTAGTTTACGAGATCTAAACGGACGGACAGACCACACAAAACTAACAGCGTCTATTTCCCTTTCGGTGGCCGCTAAAAACCCGCTGCCGATTACAAATGTTTAAGGCATAAAAGAAAACTTAAATCTGCCACCGTCGGACAACGTTATGTCGTCGCTGGTTTAGGCAAAATAATGTAGGTTGCAGCCGGAACTGCATAACCAAGTGAAATAATGTACTTCTGTGACTCGAAAAAAACCTTAGTATGCTTTAAGCCCAATGCGGCCTTTTGGAGAACCGCCAAAACAAAATGCAAAGTTGAATTTGAAAATTTGAGGTTCTTTTTTTTTTCTCGCGAATTGCGAACATGCGAAAACCGTGTCTTTGCAAGCGCCTTAGTGGTAAGTGGGACGCAACGGATACGCCCATTGATTTTAGCCACTGATACCTATTACAATGAAATGAAACGTCTGTTCTCTTCTCATCCTTTCTATCTCTTTCTCTTTCTGTCTGTGCGTCTCTCTCTCTCTCTCTCTCTCTCATACACTCTGGAACCACTGTTTTGTTTGATCTATTCTGCGCACCGTAATGTTGTCTGAGATAGACTTATGACTTGAATTAAAAGACTCACTATATTACGCCCCCCCCCCCCTGATCATTGTCACGTCAGTTTTAGAATCCCTGTAATATTTTGTGACTAGTAATCACTGAACCATTCCGTGCACGATTCGCACGAGATTTTGTTTTTTGGTCGGAAGCTGACCACGAGGTGGACAAGTCAGTTGATTTTTAGACTCTGGTAAGAGAGGAGTGTTTTGGATATTAATGTACAAGTAGAGTGTCATTGAATTGATTTGTATTCAGGACTAATTTTCTTGGATGTATTTTGTGATGGCTGAAGTCGCCAATATATTTCATGATTTATTATTAGTGTGTAATAAAATCCATGTCTGCTACCAGAGTGTTTATTAATAATTGTAAATGTTGTCATTGGAGAGTTTAGTATATTAGTGTTCTCACGCACTGGCAAATCTAGTGCGCGAGTGAAAGTATTTAGTTATCAGCAAAGAACATTGTAGAGGTATCTACAACACAGAGACATTTGCGTCATCACGCCTATAACAAAACCAGGCTGTGACATATGGTGGCCAGTAAAGGTGTCTTCAAGACAGTGAACCTACACTCCTCGTTTGGCGCAAGAATATACATTAGACCGGAACTTTTTTTTTTTCTCAAGATGGCGTCAAATTAAGCGTGGACTGAATCCAGATTGCTCACAAGATCTACAAGGCAATCAAGGACGCAGTACGACACGATACAGAGCACACTTGCCAAGCCTCTGTCTAGACAAGATTCCAACACTGAACAGTATGTTGTGTGCGAGACACGCACGGACTCAAAACGCAAATATCACTCAAGCGAAACCAGTCACAAGTATTCAAGTAGATAATCATTGAGCTAGACAGAGCCTGCAAATTTATTTTTTTTTGTTTGTTCGCCGGTTGACCTCTACACACAATTGTGACTGTTACACATCGAAGTTATTGTGTTCTCCAAGTCAGTAATCTCAATCAAGCTTTGTGCTTTAACGTCGTTTACATCCACGTAGGCCCCGCCTCCTAGAGATGTGGAGATTGCAGTAGGTGGAATCAACTCTATATCAAAGGACATACCATTCAAAGAAACAAATTATTTCTACTAGAACCGTAGTTGTTTAACCTATTGTCGAGATCTTTAGATTACGGACGGCGTGACAGCACCATCTGCAGAAACCGAAGACAGCTGATACACTTGTGTGGGTGAAAAATTCAAGGCGTCGCTTGAAGACAGTTAATACGTCGTTTCTACGTGAGCGCTCGTCATCAACTCTTGACACGCTCCTGCATTGTCGAGGTTTCACCTTACATTGCTATACAGAAGGTCCTACATTTAGGCTTCTGTTCACTTATGGTCATTATATTTTTTTCAGCGACTTTACATATTTGGATTATCTAAGCTGAAGTCTTCTACTTAAGTACTGTTGGATTATTGGTATGAATGTGCAAGTACTTTTGGATTATTTATCTTTGACGTTGAAGTTGGACTAACTTGGACTAACTTGTACCTATTGCCGCTTTCCTAGTCATCGTTATAAGTCGAAGAAATAACACGTGCCTGTATTACTACACTTACCTTTTGGATTATACTTATTAGATAAGTCACCTTTTGGATTATCTACACTACTACGCTACGTTGGAAAGAGGATGTAAGTTAACTATTTAACATTGAAATTTTATATTGAGTATTGATATTGACATTGAATTTCCTTATTTCTATATATTTGTTACTTTCAAGGGTGGCTGGAGAGGGACTATTTTATGATCTATCATAATAATAGGATCTATTAGGGAATATCCTATCTGTTCTTTTACCTTCAATAAGACCCAACGCGTTTGAGGTCATCCTTGTTGGTAGGGAGGTACTAGATCATATTGGGAAATATTTATTAGCTGTTTTAGTCTTGTTTGTGTATTTTGTCAAAGTATTCTATTGGTATTTATATTGTTGTTTGTGTAAATCTTTGTATCTACATATCTGTAATTCTCCTGTCCTATTTCTTCTTTTTATTGATTTCCTTTTTATAGCAGACTGTGTCGTCATTCATATTGTTTCTGTGTTGTTGTTTTTTATACATTGTACATATATTTTTGCTTCTTTTTAATTTAATTTTTTTTCTATTATAACTGGCATAAACAATAGCCATACATGCTCCATATTGAGAAATATTTGAGCTATTGCATTTGTGAATATAATTGATTTGATACATATAATTATCTGAATATATAACTATTAAGAAAGTTCATTGAACTTGTATTTATTTTGTAAAAATACACTTTAGATAATTCACACACATTCTTCCAGTGTAACATATCTGTAACATATCTCATTTTTGCAACTTAATATTTTGATTGATTTACTTCAACTACTCATTGGACATAGAGTGTACATTAATAATAACCATGGCATCATATGATAAAATTCTAGAACTGGTAAAGGTGATGGAACTAGAAGGGGAGGAGAAAAAGGAGTTTATCAAAAAAGAATTAGAAAAGGCTGAAAAGAAAGAAAAAGAGGAAAAAGATAGAATAGAAAAGAAAGAAAAAGAAGATAGAGATAGGGCTGAAAAGGAAAAAGATAGGGAAGAAAGAGCTGCAGAAAGAGCTCATCAAAAAGAACTAAAGGAACTAGAGACTAAACAAAAAGAAAGTCAGGACAAAGTAGAGTTAGCTAAATTAGAAGCAGCCAAAATTAATCCCAACATTATTACCCAGCAAACTACTAACAAACCATTCATTTCCAAATTTCATAAATTTAATATTAAGGAGGAGACATTAGAAAATTACCTAGTTCAGTTTGAACATATTTCATCCACCTATAATTTAAACAATGAGGATATGGCAAAACATCTGCTGGCTAATTTATCTGGAGAACCCCTAAACATAATAAGCACACTCACAACTGAACAGAAAAAAGACTACCTTGCTGTTAAAACTAGACTCTTGGAACATTTTGGAAAAAGTGACGACTATTACAGAAAACTCTTTAAAAAAATTAAACTAAATAAAGATGGAGACTTCAATAGAATTATCTTTGACATGAAAGCAAATATGCTTAAGTGGTTAGAACTAGCTAAATGTGACATTAAAGATCCAATTCAAATTTTAGACATGATCCTAATTGACAATGTACTATCCAATGTAACAGATTTAGTGTTCACTTTTCTTAAAGAAAAGAAAGTAAAAACAGAAACTGATCTCATTACTAATTTAAACCTTTTTAAAGATAGCCATCCTGGTCATACCATGGATAAAAGAGACCTACATCAACTAGCCGCAACAGTCAGTACATCAAACAGTAATACTAATGATAGATTTAAATTTTCAAACTCTAAGACTTGCTTTAATTGTGGCAAGAATGGCCATGTTAAAAGCCAATGCAGACAAACTAATACTAGCAACTTTAGATATAGAAGTTACACTAATTACCATAACCCTAGCAACTACAATAAAAATTATTACAACAATCCTAGTAACAATAATAACCAATATACAAACTACAGATCAAACCAGAGTGCAAGCCCTAGAGAAAGAAGGAGCCTTAGAAATAACTTCTATTACAATAATTATAATACTAACAGACAATCAAGGAGGGACACATACAACAATCAGTCTAATAACCATCACAACAGAAATAGAAATGATAGAGGGAACAACAGTCCAAATAATAACTATAGCAATAACAATAATAATGGTCATAGCAATAGGGAAGAATTGACAGCCTACATGCAGTACAATAAGCCAAACTTAAACCTATACTCCTCATATGTAAATGGAATTAAAGTAGAAGCCATCAGAGATACAGGAAGCAGTGCCATTTTAATACATTCAAAACTAATAAAACCAAATCAAAAACTGCCAGATAAGATCAAACTTATATATGCCAATCAAAAGAAATTTGATATTTGTGATACAGCCAGAGTACACTTAGATACCCCATGGATAACTGGAGAAGTAGATGTTATTATTTTAGATACACCAGCCCAAGATTTAATAATTGGTAATGTTAATGGTATAAATGATATAAGTAAAGAAGAAATTAGGGAATGGGCAGCAAAGAAGGAAGAAATTTGTAAACTATCTGTTGCACAAGATACAAGTCCCACTACAAACATTTCAACTAATGCTGACATCATTAGAGTAGAAAATTTATCAGGATACACTAGATGGCAAACTATCATTAGAGAATTTAGCAATGTTGCACATGTTAAATGGGTAGATATAAGAACTCAGGATAGATCAAATAAAATTGCATTTGTACACTTAAACACAGTAGAAGATTGTTATAGACTTATTAAAGCATTCAATAACAAGTTATTTAGAGGAAGATACATTACTGTTAGCTATGAAAATGTTTAACTTCACAATACAATTAGAAACAACTTAACATTTTTCAATCAGGTCAAGCTGACATTTTTTTTCTAGTTATCATGTAACTAGGTCATGACATATTTTTGTTACACTTGTATCATTTTATTGGGTCATGATGACATTTTTACTTTCCTTTGATGATATTGTACTATCATTTTTTATTAACTGTGCATTATATATTTTTTTATCACAATTTGTCAATAACATAGAATATCACAATAACTAGATGTGCTAATAATTTAAATGGTTAGTAAACACAATAATGTAAACAAACACATTGTAAACAACAGTAAACTACTTGAACTGTTGACCTAAATTTTTTTTTGGAAACTCACAAATGTAAATATTGTTGATTTTTTTCCAAGTGGTACACATTTGAATGTTATCATTTTTATGCTATTCTAATTTGAATACCACATGTGTGTGCTAGCAATAGCAATTATAGACAATGTCACGGTAACCTTGTATAATGGTGACAGAACTTAAAGTAATACTGAACACAAATATACTTGTATAAATGTATGTAAATTTTTTGAACTTCAATAAATTCACTTAGTGTGTCAAATGATACACATTGGTTGTGTTATATCATAGAAATAATTTGATGTAAAATGACTTTAAAATTTATTTATTTTTTCTTCTCTTATAATGGAGATGTCAATGTATGTTAACAGGAGGAGCACATAGCAATTAAACATGCTCATGCAAAACATTTCAATATAATGTAACTATACTTCAGGAGAATAAAGTCTTAACTTGTATTGATATTTTTTTTCAATAACATACTTGTACAGAAGATGTAATCATAATAATGTATATTTTTCTAAGCAAACATTTTGAAAGTTGAACAATGCATTTGTTAATTAGTATATGGAACCATTCATAGTTAGAATGAATGACATAACATTAATATTTATGTATAATTGAGCAAGCAGTATTGAGGTGATTAATTAGATCAGCTTGACATGAGTGATTAAGCTACTGGACATATATATAGAACATTACTATCATATGTACTTTTGTAAAAGATTTTTTTCAAAAAATCTTTTCTAGGGGAAGGGGCGTATGTCACGTCAGTTTTAGAATCCCTGTAATATTTTGTGACTAGTAATCACTGAACCATTCCGTGCACGATTCGCACGAGATTTTGTTTTTTGGTCGGAAGCTGACCACGAGGTGGACAAGTCAGTTGATTTTTAGACTCTGGTAAGAGAGGAGTGTTTTGGATATTAATGTACAAGTAGAGTGTCATTGAATTGATTTGTATTCAGGACTAATTTTCTTGGATGTATTTTGTGATGGCTGAAGTCGCCAATATATTTCATGATTTATTATTAGTGTGTAATAAAATCCATGTCTGCTACCAGAGTGTTTATTAATAATTGTAAATGTTGTCATTGGAGAGTTTAGTATATTAGTGTTCTCACGCATTGGCAAATCTAGTGCGCGAGTGAAAGTATTTATTTATCAGCAAAGAACATTGTAGAGGTATCTACAACACAGAGACATTCGCGTCATCACGCCTATAACAAAACCAGGCTGTGACAATCATCACAAAAGAAACACACTGACACTCCCTGACGATCAGATCGTCTGCTAATTGATTCGTGGGTCTTCTCGTTATTCAAAAAGCTGGGAACAATTTTCGCTCCTCTGTTCTCTGACATTTTTTCAAGGCGGCTGTCCAACGTAATCTGTTTGTTTTTTTTTTCTGTCGCTATCGGTGGGATCTCATATAATTGATATATCTCATGGTTAGTGCGTGTCTTCCACCCTGTATAGCACCAAACCAAACCTATATAATAATTAAAGACATTGACTTCGGTACCGAATATTAAGGATGTGTGCATTATTTCACGCGACAATGCAGACTCAGCTGCTACCTGAATATTTTGAAACATCTATTGCAGGCAATCCCGAAGTCCCCGGAAATGGAAGCATGTCTGTTGTGCAGTGTGCGTTTCCATGGCCATGACGATGTAAGGTTAACTTTTTCTTTTTTTCGGCTGTAGACTGTAGAGTTATTGATAAAACCACAAAATGGTCTGTCAAACTTCGTCCATATAAGTCACTTGGTAACTAGTTAATTTTATTCTCAATGCTGCATAAAGAAAAGACATGCATTTGTAAAATGTTGTCTGCTTTGTTTCTATATATATATATATATCTTCTTTTAAGTTGATACTATGTATATTTAAAAAAAATATTTATTTAAGTTTGTTTAAATAGAAGTCTGTTGAAGTTAATTTTAAAAGTTTATTTCAATTTAAATCGACTACCACTTCATCTGTTTAGTTATACTAGCTGTTTGGAGCTACAGACAAACGACCGAGCATGGACTGTGTCAATAGGTGTCCACGATACCAACCAAAGTACTCGACTCCTTCACACAGATCATTCATCATAAAACCAACACATCCGATCAAGCAATCCTAGTAACTCCCCCTATCTATACTTCCCCCCCCCCCTGTATAATCCTAGCCGACATTTTGCTAACACAGTGTACGAAATTGTTTTTCTCTCTTACCAGTAAGTCAGCCACGTCTAGACATTTTATAGCGTTCGAAACGCTATTATTATCTGGCTTTAAAACGTCACTTCCCCTCAATCCTGATTGGTTTGGACGCCATTAAAGCTTCCAAATAAAACCTTCACAAGTCCTTTTTTTTGTTTGTTCCCTCTTTTTCCTTTCTCCACTCTACTCCACAGGTGGAGAATTCCACAAAGGTTCCAAGACTTTTACAAGTATTTCCAACTCGTTGTCTAATCTACAGGTGGAGAATGTCGCGAGGGTTCTAGAACTATAGACTACGCGTGGCCTCATTTTGAGATTGAAATTTTTGAAATACTTGAAGCGTTGGGGGAATTCCCTCATTGATCAAAGTCAAGCTGGAGAGAGAAGGCGTTACAAAAGGTGGGCTGAGTCAGAAACGCCTGAGATATGGAAATGAAGGTCTGACGATCATCTCCTAACATTCAGACTCAAATTATTTTTTTTTTAGATTAGTTCTTAATTTTAACTCTCGTGTTTATGTTTGTTAGGTAATCACAGCACCTTGAGTCAACAGTATATTTGTTAACATCGTTATATACGTGAAATTATTATTATAAGTTATTATTATTAGCTCACTGCCTGGTCGTGCGGCCGTCTCTATGGTCGCGTGTTCATATCCTGACCGCTGCCATTCCCCGTCGTCCTGCGGGAGGTTTGGACAAGGAAGTAGATTATCTTCCACTCTGAAGGTGCATCCGAAACATGAAGAACAAGGAACTGAGTTTTAAAAAAAAATATTTTGTTTGTCCCATCAAGGAATGGACAGGCCAGACCAAATGGAAGAGATTATTATCCAGACAAAAAAAAATTATAGAGGAATGTTGAAAGTCGACAGATCATGTAGGGTGCCCCGAAGGTCCAATAGACTAGGGGATAGTCGAAGGTGACATGACAAAATACAGAGCCCAGCTAAACTACAGGTAGCAGTATTTTGTTTTCTGTCGGTAAATTATTATCAAAGTCAAAGCTTTCTTGAATTATTTTTTAGATACTACTTCTGACTCATTATGCATGACGAACGGAATGTTATAACAAGCGAACAGACAAAAAAAAATTAATTAAAAAAAAAAAAGTGTATCTAAGGGGAAGAACCACACAATCCCTGGCACATAACGAAATAATGCATGAATAATCTTCCTTTTCTCTATATAAACTAATTAATTAATTACTATTCAATTGTTAACTTTTTCAATTTATTTATGTTAAGTCCAACAAAAAATAATGGTGTAAAGTTTCAACCTGATACGAGAATGGGTACAGGTGTGAGAAGCAACGTGTTCAATAATTGTACCAGACAGACAAACAGACAGACAGTGAGTTAATATAAGCCTAAAAGCTTTCTAAAATAAAAAATTAAAGAGAGAAAATACTACATTGACAGCAGTAAAAAAAAAATAATTTATGTATGAAAGGATAGATAACTCTTACTTCTAAGTAGATTTCTGCTAAAGCATGTCTATTTAATTTTTATAAAAGTGGATAGTCATAAAGTAAATTTATACAAAAGTACTTTACGTTGTAGAAATTTTGTGCAAATTAATTTAAAACAAAATAATTTATATAACAGTAAGCTATAAAATCCCATGTTAGAAAACGAAAACAATAGTTTGTAAATTATTGATTCAAAATCGTATGTAAATTTTACAAAATATGTTATGTGATGATTGAGTTGACTATAAGAACTAATTTAGTATACTACATTTACCGCGCACTATGCTTCACATCAAAATTCAAACTGTGAGCACATCTATGATCCATGTGTACATGTGTCTTACAGAGAACTTAACCAATGGTCATAAAGCTTGAACAATGTCAACATTAATCGTTGTGAAAACATGAAACTTGCTGTTTTGTCTTGTGTGCATTTTGGCAATGTAATCTTCTACTGATTTAACAAGAAAAAAATCAAAAGACAAAATACCTAGATCAACTTAGTTTTTGACTGCGTAGATTAACATTTATACTGTGATGTTCCCAACTGTTACTCAGTCACAATTTAAAAACCCAGGAAACCCAATCTGTGACATCATCATGCTAGGCAGACCAATGTAAAACTAGTGGGCTCCTCTTTCCAGAGGGTACAAAACCTTCCAATGTATTAAAGGTTAGGTAAATCTTTGGAAAGAGGCATGGACGAAGATGGTCGACAGATCATAGGTGGTGTCCCACAGACTAGGTAGTTGGAGAAGGTGAAACCTTTGATCTTTCTTTGAACTTATGAGAAGCACATTGACCATTCATCCCAAATGCAAACAAATACACACACATACATTGAATGTAAAACAAAACAACAACAAATACACAACAACCACAAAAACAAAATGAAATCAACATTTTGAAATCTTTATCTTGAATGATTTTTGTTTAAATTTTATTTACTTCTCTCATTTTTTTTGTTTATTAAAGTTTTAAAATTCTTTATACAATGAATACAGGAATATGACATTAGCAATCAAATGACATGACATAGCAGATTGACATGAGCAAACCATATGACATTTGTGTATGACATGTGTGGTGGTTCAGGTCTACGAGAATAGAGGATGGCACCCAGTCATAAGAAAACAATATATATATATATATATATATATATATATATATATATATATATATATATATATATATTGTTTTGTATATATATAATAGATATCATATAAAAATACATAGAACATAAAAGAAATATACTTTCTGAAAGCGAGTGCTGTAAGCTTTCAATTCTGTTAGGTTCAGACCAAAATAGTGAACTACATTTTAATTAAAAGCCAATATTTTTTTTTGTCATACGACCTACTTTTTTTTTATTATGACATACATTTATTGAACTACTTCCTTAAGTGACCCACTTTATTTCGCCATGCAAAGCTGAAGCCTAAACGTTTTTGAGCCTAGTAATTAGAAGATTTATTGTCGGTCAGGTTTTTGAAAAACATGGAATACTATTAAAATGTTTTTGACCCGATCCACTTTTTTCAATCTCTTCATTTGGCTGCCTTTCGAAATGGCTAAAAAAAACCAACTTAACTATTTTTTTTGGGGGGGGGGGGGTCTCAAAAGCCCAAAGAATTACCAACAGATAATGTTTTGCAGAGTGATTCCAGCACAGACCAATAAATAGATAAAAAATAAGAAGAACATAAACTAGAGCGGACACAAAGTGCAGTCGTGATCTGGAGTGGAGGACAGAACAAAATAAAAAAGTTCCATAGATTTTACAATCTAATCCAAACTCTTGCTAGGCGCAGCAGAGAAGCCATAACGGAAATGACCCCGGTATGAACAAAAATGAAAAGGTCCAAGGTCACTTTCAAAAAAAAAAGAGAGGTTTAAGAACTCACTCTGTCCCGGCTGTTGTAGTCATGCTGGAAACGAAAGAGCAAGGACACCAGGACACCTGATGATGTGCTGCTTCAGGACTGCATCCATACACGAGGACCAGTAGTCCATATATATATATATATATATGTGTGTATCAAAGACTTCAGCTGATGATGTGACATACCATTCATCTATGCACCACATCAGTGTATCCTCTAAACACCCAGCACTAGGATAGAGACGTAGACATTGTTGGAGAGCAATAAGCTCATCAAAACTTTGAGTGAAACTGACTGTCCTATTCATATCTTGGAAACACTAGCACTTCAATTCAACGCTAGTGTGTACACGTGTGTGTGTGAGTGTGTGTGTGTATATACCCCAGCCCCACCCCACTTGTAGTGACTGTTGCAGCTCCTATTTCAAAATCAGTTGCTTCATTTCATTGTTCAATACAAATAATTGAGTTCAGTTTCCAAACAAGATAATGTGATGTATCTTAGTTTACCTTATTAAAGCTAGATCTAGACATTTCATCAAATTAAAAAACAAACAAACAAACAAACAACTTTTAAGGAGTTGTTAACAAAAAAACGAAAAAAAACCCCATGAAAAATAAATTTTACAATTTCAATAGTCATAACTGTAGTCAGTTCTAAATACGTCATAACTTTAGTCAGTTCTAAATACGTCATAACTTAAGTCAGTTCTAAATACGTCATAACTTTATTCAGTTCTAAATACGTCATAATTTAGTCAGTTCTAAATACGTCATAACTTTAGTCAGTTCTAAATACGTCATAACTTTAGTCAGTTCAAAATACGTCATAACTTTAGACAGTTCTAAATGCGTCATAACTTTAGACAGTTCTAAATACGTCATAACTTTAGTCAGTTCTAAATGCGTCATAACTTTAGACAGTTCTAAATACGTCATAACTTTAGACAGTTCTAAATACGTCATAACTTTAGTCAGTTCTAAATGCGTCATAACTTTAGACAGTTCTAAATACGTCATAACTTTAGACAGTTCTAAATACGTCATAACTTTAGTCAGTTCTAAATACGTCATAACTGTAGTCAGTTCTAAATACGTCATAACTGTAGCCAGTTCTAAATACGTCATAACTTTAGACAGTTCTAAATACGTCATAACTTTAGTCAGTTCAAAATACGTCATAACTTTAGACAGTTCTACATACGTCATAACTTTAGACAGTTCTAAATACGTCATAACTTTAGTCAGTTCTAAATACGTCATAACTTTAGTCAGTTCTAAATACGTCATAACTTTAGTCAGTTCAAAATACGTCATAACTTTAGTCAGTTCTAAATGCGTCATAACTTTAGTCAGTTCAAAATACGTCATAACTTTAGTCAGTTCTAAATACGTCATAACTTTAGTCAATCTTCTCGAGTATTTCGTCTTTTTTGTTTTACAAGTTTCCTGTAGTGTTGACGTCATTCACAATGTCTTAAACATGTACACTTTCAGCTTGTACACCAATACTATAACGCCTAGACATACGCACAGTTCTACAAACTTATCGAAAAAATCCGCCAACCCGAAAGCAGATTTACACTGCCCCCCCCCCCCCCATATTAAATCATAACTACAAACCATGGACTCTCATACTCTGGAGAAGAATTGCTTCAATAATTGAATGTAAACTATTCCATACACAGAAGCATTTCATTGGCTCAACATTATCACACCCCCTCAGAACTACTGGAGAAGTAATTGCTATCGAAAAAGGAATAAATATACATTTCTATAAATAGACTTTCATTGCAAGGGGAGGTAAATAGACTTACTCCTTGACTCAGGACAATCAGAAATAATGGTTTATTTTGTCAATTAATTTAAAAATAATATTATAAAAAAAAATAAAAAGCACACAGCTAAATATGTTAATATCAGATAAAAACATAACAAATTAGTTATGTCACTAATTTATTTCATGTTGTAGCGTCAAGAAATCTTTGGTTGTTAATAGAATCTTTGGAGAATGAAGTTCGCGATTAGATGTCCTTGAACTTTAACAAAGGTCAAGACTTGACCCAGTATATACCTCAATTTTGAAATTTCCCTATTAAGCAATGCAGACGACTACGTCCTGAGGCCTCTCATTGTGACTACGTCCTGAGGCCTCTCATTGTGACTACATCCTGAGGCCTCTTGTTGTGACTACGTCCTGAAGCCTCTCACTGTGCTACAGTACCGGTAGGCTGTGATGTCTTCCACAGTGATGTGAAATGTTCTGCACGTAGGATGTTGAGTGATGTCTGACATCAAACATCATTTAGTATCACAACAATAACAGCAACAACAATGAGTTTAAAAAGAACAACAACATTAAAAAAACAAAAAAACAACTTCTTGTCCATTTAAAAAGTTGCTTGCTGTGTGTATGTAGTCTGAGCCGATTTGTAATGAATCAATGAATCGAGTGGGAATTATGAAATGATTTGTAAGTGATGGATGATCTGAATTGTAACAGAGTTCAAATCATGCTCTGATTTGTATATGTTGGAGCTTGAATCATGAGTTTATGTAACTCTCTCATGACAATGAATCACAAGTAGATTCAAATCTCTGATGATGTTGAATCACTCATGAACCAGGAAACACCAAACATTTCACTTGATATTTGAAAAGGAGTCTGATCAATGAGTTGGTTTTGTAGTTAAATCAGCACGCTGTTTCAGTTACGTGTTAAATTCCAACATGAGTCACAATGAATCGAATCAGTCTCCATCATCACAAGGTCAAACACAAATTATATTTTCCTTCTTAATGAATGCACACAAAATTTGTGGTTGGGGGGGTGTAATGCAATAAAATGACTCAATTCCAGCTTATGGCCAGACTGGTCAGAAAGTTTCAGGCAGAGGTCCAGCTGGTCACTTCACTGACCAGATCTTAAAACATGTATAGTCACAAAGAATCTTGTCTGGGTTTCAAAACTGTTTCACGTCCAGGCACAAGCGAAGAATGTACATTCAGAGTTTTCTGTTCAATCTTTCAATGTTCCTCCTCTGTTTGGGTGAGTTTGAGAAAGAAACTCCACAATAATAAAACAAAAACAAAAACAAAAAAAAAAAAAAAACTAAGCAGTGTGCCCAGGGCAGAGAAGTAGAGAGCCAGCTAGAGATAGTTTAAATCCAGGGCATGGTGCAGGGCAGCTAGATCGGAATGGTTGGAGATACGCCAAAATGGCCAGTTCATCTGGGGAACACCAAAGAAAGGAGTTACACAGACAAAACAATTATACATTCAGTTTGTGTCTTATGTTTAAAAAAAGTTTAGACACTATTTTATATGACACAAAATTGATTTCAAAATCAAGTTTATGTTTTTGAATCCAGCAATTAAATTTATTTTTTTTAACTTTAAACTCTACTTTCAAAATTGAAAACAAAAGACAAAGATTTTGGTTGTGGATATAATTGACAAAAAAATAAATAATTCTAGTATTTTGAAAAGAAAAAAAATCGGATTTTAAAAAGAAAGTTCCAAAATGAGAGCAAAGTTCCTAAAGTCAAAGTTTAGTTCCTAAAGGCAAAGCTTAGTTCCTAAAGTCAAAGTTTAGTTCCTAAATGCAAATCTTAGTTCCAGAAGGCCAATCTTAGTTCCTGAACGCAAATCTTAGTTCCTAAAGGCAAAGTTTAGTTAATAAAGTCAAAGTTTAATTAATAGATCAAAGTAAAGTGCCTTAAGTCAAATAAAAAACTTTTAAGAAAAAGTCTTTTTTTTTACAGACTAAGGATTTTTACAGACAAATGAAAATTCCAACTAAGTAGAATTTAACCAACAATTCTGTCCACTTAAAGCCAAGAAATGTTGAGTGCAGCCCCACCTGTTTAGAGGCAGACTCCTCGTCTCTGCCATCCCCCACAACAACGTAAGTACACTTTCTGCCAAATCTGGACACAATTCTTTCAAAACAACTTTCTTTGCCTGGAATAGAGCAGAGTTCAAACATTAGGAATTCTTTCAATTCATTCATGTACATTTCAAAATGTAGTCACTAAAATCTGCTAAAAGAACAGTTGTGAGTTATTCATGCTAAGAATGAAAACCAATTTTATGTTGTACTAATTAGTATATAACTCTAGATTAGCTAACACATTTTTTTTTCTACAAGTCTTCAAAGAACTAAATTGGATATAACACTATTGTGAATGAAAAACATGAATAATGAACTGTGACACTTACCTATCTTAGTGGCACTGTAAATGTTGTCAATATTGAAGACGCCACCCAGGCCGTACAGTAAGACCTTGGCCAAGGCAGGCACCAACTGGGTCGTGGTCACCAGGACATTTACACAGTTCGGCCTGCCAGAAAACAGAATCAAAGCTGACTTAATGTTGAGATATTATTTTAGAAAAACATTGAGACCACAGCAAAAATATACAGACTGGAGGCACACACGAGACAAATAATTAAAGAACAAGGGGCCCCGAGTTTCATCCATATTTGGCAGGGGCCCAGTTGACAGTCCATCCCCCGCAGCCCTGGCCAGATATCTGAGAACAGATGACCTAGCCATGAAGTAAAGCACTGAAAGATCACATTGGTTATTTAGCTCTACTTCTGGTGTAGTTTGGGTTTTTATTCCAAATTTGATTGCTCTTTCATGATTTCCACCTTCGGTGATTGAGAATTGGATTTCAGCTTGATCAGTCTGCAAGCCATATAGCACCTTACACGAATAGTTGACAGATGCAAGTGAATTGACCTTAGTACATCTATATCTAACACACACACACACACACACAAAACTAATTTATTTCTATTAAATAATCAATGAGTTTTGTACTGTTATACAAGTGACCAAAGGAAAAACGGAGGAACTCCTCAATGCAGTAAAGAGACGAAAGCTTAGCTGGTTCGGTCATATTGGTCAATTCATTGTCAAAAGTCATGTTTTCAAGTACAGTGGAGGGAGCATGAAGAAAGGGTCGACCAAAAAAAAAAAAAAAAGCTGGCTGGACAACATAATAGTCTGGACCTGCCTCTCTCTTTAGATTCATCTAAGGAACAGCTGCTGACCAGGAAAAGTAGGGGGGGATTCTGTTAAATAAACTGTCACAGCACCCCCTACCACAAGAAAGTCAAGGCACAGTGGAGGGAGCATAAATCGATATATAGCTAAATTACCCAGAAAGTATGATTTTAAGTTACCTTACCTAGAATGTATGATTTGTAGAGACTTGAGGGCCAAAGTGAGCCAGGAGTCAGTTAAAGTCTCAATCTCTTGCCTCAGTTGTATCCACTGTTCTCTTTTCTGTGGACCCAGCAATCCTGTGGATGGGGAAAAAAAAACTCAGCTACAAAACCCAGATAAACACAAGGATGTTTCCATGCTTCCATAATAACATAAACTGGCGCGATACCTGACATTGTATGTTTTTTAAAATTCTGTCGACAAAACGTATTGCTTGACATCATGTTAAGACATGGCTAAGACTCTACCCCATAAAAACAACAAAACATAATCCCAAGAATCAAATTCCAGTTTTAAAAAAATACGTAAAAACAAAAGGAGGCAACTATGATAATCCTCACGAGAGCAAATTATCATTGTTAACTCCCTTTGATGTACCTTTATAGGGAAATCTCAGGAAAACCTTGATAGTGAAATGCATTATCGCTAAAGCGTTGTTTTTTTGTTTTTTTTTTTTATAAATTAGCTAAATGATTAATTGTTGGGGCTGGGCTCTTACCTGCCACGTTGTTCCGGTAGCTGTTGTAAATCTCCTTCATCCGCCTGTACCTGAAGGCCAGCTTCCTCATCCAATCCACCCCTCCCCTCACCCCGGTGGCCATTGCGATGTTGGCGTTGTTGGCCGCCGCGTGGAATCCGTCATTGGCGAAGTTATAATTACTGTGGAAGATCACAAAAAAAGGATGGTAAAAGACCAACAATAACTTTGCATCTACATTGTTATTTGTTATAGTGGTAAGTAATGCTCTGATGTGGACAACTGTAGTCAAAGTAAATTTCTATTTTTTTCGACCAATAAAATTATCTTATCATATCAGCAAGCTCATCTCGGGACGGGAGCAATTCGACAACAATAATATCGGTAAGTGAAATCTGCCCATGTGGAGTATCACCAGAGAATGCTGATCATGTTCTTCAAAACTGTTTTGTTTACCATGAAGCACGTACAAGACACTGGCCCCAAAACACCCCAATAGAAAGAAAACTGTATGGAGAGCTCCCTGATTTGGAAACCACTGCGCAGTTCATCTCATTTTGGTCTAGTCATCTGAACGCTCCAACATATAAATGAGAACAAGGAAGAAGAAGAAGGTAATATGCGATTTCATTCTAATGCCAGCCGTACACGTCAATGCTATGACAAAACAGAAAACACCAAACTGTGGGAGATTGGTGGACAGAGAAATATAGAGGCGCAGATCTTAGAAAGTGAAGACGGATTGGTCACACCATTGGAAAAGATACCAACAACAGAGCCAGATAGGTCTCAAGAGTGGAACCCCCAGTGCATAAGACGCAGAGTAAGACCAAAAAGATCGTGGCGACGCAGTGTACTAGAGGAAGCCGAGAGGACAGGAAAGAGCTGGGAAGTCATTGAAAAACTAACAAGAGACCGTGGAGAGTGGCGTGTTTTTACTGAGGTCCTATGTTCCATGAGTAACGTGTTTTTACTGAGGCCCTATGTTCCATGAGTAACGTGTTTTTACTGAGGCCCTATGTTCCATGAGTAACGTGTTTTTACTGAGGTCCTATGTTCCATGAGTAACGTGTTTTTACTGAGGCCCTATGTTCCATGAGTAACGTGTTTTTACTGAGGTCCTATGTTCCATGAGTAACGTGTTTTTACTGAGGTCCTATGTTCCATGAGGAACGTGTTTTTACTGAGGTCCTATGTTCCATGAGTAACGTGTTTTTACTGAGGCCCTATGTTCCATGAGTAACGTGTTTTTACTGAGGCCCTATGTTCCATGAGTAACGTGTTTTTACTGAGGCCCTATGTTCCATGAGTAACGTGTTTTTACTGAGGTCCTATGTTCCATGAGTAACGTGTTTTTTACTGAGGTCCTATGTTCCATGAGTAACGTGTTTTTACTGAGGTCCTATGTTCCATGAGGAACGTGTTTTTACTGAGGCCCTATGTTCCATGAGTAACGTGTTTTTACTGAGGTCCTATGTTCCATGAGTAACGTGTTTTTTACTGAGGCCCTATGTTCCATAAGGAACGAAAAGGAAAGATGATGAATATAGATACAGGTCAGATTTAATTAAACAAAAACAAAAAAGGGCGAAACTATTGTCAAATGAGGACAGCCTCTTAGCACAGTGTACCTAATGCACCTCACTATGAGGACAGCCTCTTAGCACAGTGTACCTAATGCACCTCACTATGAGGACAGCCTCTTAGCACAGTGTACCTAATGCACCTCACTATGAGGACAGCCTCTTAGCACAGTGTACCTAATGCACCTCACTATGAGGACAGCCTCTTAGCACAGTGTACCTAATGCACCTCACTATGAGGACAGCCTCTTAGCACAGTGTACCTAATGCACCTCACTATGAGGACAGCCTCTTAGCACAGTGTACCTAATGCACCTCACTATGAGGACAGCCTCTTAGCACAGTGTACCTAATGCACCTCACTATGAGGACAGCCTCTTAGCACAGTGTACCTAATGCACCTCACTATGAGGACAGCCTCTTAGCACAGTGTACCTAATGCACCTCACTATGAGGACAGCCTCTTAGCACAGTGTACCTAATGCACCTCACTATGAGGACAGCCTCTTAGCACAGTGTACCTAATGCACCTCACTATGAGGACAGCCTCTTAGCACAGTGTACCTAATGCACCTCACTATGAGGACAACCTCTTAGCACAGTGTACCTAATGCACCTCACTATGAGGACAGCCTCTTAGCACAGTGTACCTAATGCACCTCACTATGAGGACAGCCTCTTAGCACAGTGTACCTAATGCACCTCACTATGAGGACAGCCTCTTAGCACAGTGTACCTAATGCACCTCACTATGAGGACAGCCTCTTAGCACAGTGTACCTAATGCACCTCACTATGAGGACAGCCTCTTAGCACAGTGTACCTAATGCACCTCACTATGAGGACAGCCTCTTAGCACAGTGTACCTAATGCACCTCACTATGAGGACAGCCTCTTAGCACAGTGTACCTAATGCACCTCACTATGAGGACAGCCTCTTAGCACAGTGTACCTAATGCACCTCACTATGAGGACAGCCTCTTAGCACAGTGTACCTAATGCACCTCACTATGAGGACAGCCTCTTAGCACAGTGTACCTAATGCACCTCACTATGAGGACAGCCTCTTAGCACAGTGTACCTAATGCACCTCACTATGAGGACAGCCTCTTAGCACAGTGTACCTAATGCACCTCACTATGAGGACAGCCTCTTAGCACAGTGTACCTAATGCACCTCACTATGAGGACAGCCTCTTAGCACAGTGTACCTAATGCACCTCACTATGAGGACAGCCTCTTAGCACAGTGTACCTAATGCACCTCACTAGACTCACGATCTCGTCTCAATAGTCTTCCTCGCCGTAAAGATAGCAAAGTCTCACTTTCTCGTGAACAGCCCTATTATAACCGCCACACATATATATATATTATTAGACCCGTATATTCGTGACCTTCATTTGAACACCCCACGGGGAAAAAAGAAAAAAAGAAAAAAAAGGGGGGGGGGGAATCCAAAATATTGCAGAAAAAAAAAAGGCCCACAAAAAATAGTTTTTTTTTATTGTTTTTTTTTTTACTATGATGTTAATTAGGTTATGTAATCAGGTGTGATTAAGAAACAGTTGGAATGTTTCTTGGATACATACAGTAAGAAATACTTCTACGGAACGTTTCGACAGCCCAAACATTAAGAAATTAAAAACATTCAACAAGAAACTCATTATTAAACAAACAAAAACATGGTTCTGTATCTTCCAGCCTTGACCTAGAGGTAGACATCACCGCCATATTTAAACGTCTCGCTTGATCCTTTCAAGTTGGATTTCATAATATTCAGATAGAGAGAAAGAGAGATTAAAAAAGAAAGAGAGATTAAAAAAGAAAGAGATGGAGAGAAAGAAAGAAAGAAAAAAGAAAGAGAGATGGAGAGAGAGAGGGGTGAAAAAGAGAAAGATTAAACTGAAGTAGCTCGCCCTCTTTATATTTACGAGTGAGAGCCCCCTCGAGGGCGCAAATACGACCTCGTTAAAGCCTCGTTTAAAACAAGAGTTACGACCGCTGTGAGCTTTTGATTCCTCCTCCCCCGGAGGGTGAGTGAGATAGTCTGGAGAGATTACAGAAAGGTACGAAATCCTTTACTAGAAAAGATGTACTTGGGACCACACCTACTGGAGGCTTCCATTGCTTCACACACATAACAGTTACGCAGAGATATGTGGAGAATTTTTTTTTATAACGGATATATAATTGGGGGGGGGGCGCAATGTACAGTATTTCACTTATCCATACCGTCTATTCAAAGATTTGAAGTCAGTTTAATCGCAGCGCAACAGGAGGAAAGAGAGTCCATCCCCTCTATTTCTGCTTTCTCTAGAGAGAGGGCGAGAGGTGAAGAGAAGCAGAGCGAGAGGTGAAGAGAGAGAGAGAGAGAGAGAGAGGCAGAGCGAGAGATGAAGAGAGAGAGTGAGGCAGAGCGAGAGGTGAAGAGAGAGAGAGAGAGAGAGAGAGAGAGGCAGAGCGAGAGATGAAGAGAGAGAGAGGCAGAGCGAGAGATGAAGAGAGAGAGAGAGAGAGGCAGAGCGAGAGATGAAGAGAGAGAGAGAGAGAGGCAGAGCGAGAGATGAAGAGAGAGAGGCAGAGCGAGAGGTGAAGAGAGAGAGAGAGAGAGAGAGAGAGGCAGAGCGAGAGATGAAGAGAGAGAGAGAGAGGCAGAGCCAGAGATGAAGAGAGAGAGAGGCAGAGCGAGAGATTAAGAGAGAGAGAGAGGCAGAGCGAGAGATGAAGAGAGAGAGAGAGAGAGGCAGAGCGAGAGGTGAAGAGAGAGAGAGAGAGAGAGAGAGAGAGAGGCAGAGCGAGAGATGAAGAGAGAGAGAGAGAGAGAGAGGCAGAGCGAGAGATGAAGAGAGAGAGAGGCAGAGCGAGAGATGAAGAGAGAGAGAGAGAGAGAGGCAGAGCGAGAGATGAAGAGAGAGAGAGAGAGAGAGGCAGAGCGAGAGGTGAAGAGAGAGAGAGAGAGAGGCAGAGCGAGAGGTGAAGAGAGAGAGAGAGAGAGGCAGAGCGAGAGGTGAAGAGAGAGAGAGAGAGAGTGGCAGAGCGAGAGACGAAGAGAGAGAGAGTGAGAGGCAGAGCGAGAGGTGAAGAGAGAGAGAGAGAGAGAGGCAGAGCGAGAGATGAAGAGAGAGAGAGAGAGAGGCAGAGCGAGAGGTGAAGAGAGAGAGAGGCAGAGCGAGAGGTGAAGAGAGAGAGAGGCAGAGCGAGAGATGAAGAGAGAGAGAGAGAGAGGCAGAGCGAGAGATGAAGAGAGAGAGAGGCAGAGCGAGAGATGAAGAGAGAGAGGCAGAGCGAGAGATGAAGAGAGAGAGGGAGAGAGAGGCAGAGCGAGAGATGAAGAGAGAGAGAGAGAGGCAGAGCGAGAGATGAAGAGAGAGAGAGAGAGAGGCAGAGCGAGAGATGAAGAGAGAGAGAGAGAGAGAGAGAGGCAGAGCGAGAGATGAAGAGAGAGAGAGGCAGAGCGAGAGATGAAGAGAGAGAGAGGCAGAGCGAGAGATGAAGAGAGAGAGAGAGAGGCAGAGCGAGAGGTGAAGAGAGAGAGAGAGAGGCAGAGCGAGAGATGAAGAGAGAGAGAGAGAGGCAGAGCGAGAGGTGAAGAGAGAGAGAGAGAGAGAGGCAGAGCGAGAGATGAAGAGAGAGAGAGAGAGAGAGGCAGAGCGAGAGGTGAAGAGAGAGAGAGAGAGAGAGAGAGAGAGAGAGAGAGGCAGAGCGAGAGATGAAGAGAGAGAGAGAGAGAGAGGCAGAGCGAGAGGTGAAGAGAGAGAGAGAGAGAGGCAGAGCGAGAGATGAAGAGAGAAAGAGAGAGGCAGAGCGAGAGGTGAAGAGAGAGAGAGAGAGTGGCAGAGCGAGAGATGAAGAGAGAGAGGCAGAGCGAGAGGTGAAGAGAGAGAGAGAGAGAGAGAGAGAGGCAGAGCGAGAGAGAGGGGCAGAGCAAGAGGTGAAGAGAGAGAGAGAGGGAGAGAGAGAGAGGCAGAGCGAGAGATGAAGAGAGAGAGAGGCAGAGCGAGAGGTGAAGAGAGAGAGAGAGGCGCAGAGCGAGAGATGAAGAGAGAGAGAGGCAGAGCGAGAGAAGAGAAAGAAAGAAAGAGGGAGGGAGACCGAGAAAATGTGATTATAAATTAGAAACAAGAACAACATTTAAAAAAAACTTTTTAACATAAAAGTTTATATTAAGTGTAATTTGTATCCATTCGTTTGGACCAGTCATGTGATTGAATTTGTAATTGATCTAGATTCTAGACTAACAATAATAACCGTGCCATTGGAAATATTTTTTACGAATTGTTTTTTTGTTTAGCGCAAGTTCATGCTTTTTAGCCATTTGTCTAGACCAGATGGGACAG
Organism: Biomphalaria sudanica; assembly: GCA_036873155.1. NCBI lineage: Eukaryota > Metazoa > Mollusca > Gastropoda > Planorbidae > Biomphalaria > Biomphalaria sudanica. The sequence goes on from JAZGLO010006690.1 coordinate 1,489,013, forward strand.
AAGAGAATATAAGTAAGATGTTTACGTAATCGCTTATTAAATGCATTTATTTTAAAAAGTTGGAACGACCTGAATTAGTACTCGAAGGCTCAAGCCTAATTAAACCTCATCAAGTTAACACCCTTACCACTGTGGCAGGGAAGTGCTTATGAAAATAAAATGAGATGGTTTTATATTTTATAGTTATCTGTTGTTAGTTTCAAACTTTAAAGCGGCCACCTATTTCACTCTGCAGCGTACACAGAGGACTAATTCAACTTATACCACCACATCAGTCAAGTACAATTTCTTTCCCTTGGTCGAGACCAAACAAAATTATTTATTATCAATAGTTAATTAACTAATTGGTTAATTATATATTTTTTTACTGATTCTAATCTTGTCAGGTAAAAGAAATAATTGCGCACAATTTCAGCTTGGTCCTAGATTGGGTGTCGAAAAAATAACGTGCACATATTTTTAACCAGACAGACAGACAGGCAGACAGAGTTGATAAAAGCTTTGTAAAAAAAAAAAGTGAATGTGAAATCAAGATTTAGCGTAAGTCTGAGTTAGTATGATAGAGAGAAAAAATGACACAGTGAGAGAGAGAGAGAAAGAGAGATAGAGAGAAAGAGAGAAAGAGAGAGAGGGAGAAAGAGAGAGAGACAGACAGACAGACGGAAGAAGAACCTAATAGGTACAAACGATTGACATAACTGAGGTCAACGTGATAAAAATCTTCAGGAACGAACTCGTGTAGAGACGGGAGAAACCTGTGGCGGAATGCATGCCGTGACGAGTCCTCCAATTATTACACAAGATAAGTACACCCCGGAGAGGGGCGTGAGCCCCGGGTGGAGGGTGGGGTAACTCACGGGGTTATGTTGAGAAAACATTCACCCCTGGCCTCGGGTCTGAGGCTGGCGCCCAGCTAAACATTCGCCTCCGTTGCGCCGAATGTAGGAAGTAAACACGCGCTCCGATTGGCCAGATCCCATCACGTGAGCAGAATGGGCTCTTGTAAATATTTAGCTGCAGGAAGTACCATCATTGCTGCTCACGGGTTTAGGGTGTAAACTAGCAGACGTGACCGTCGAAATGTCGAAGGTGTATCGTGAATGAGCATTCTCTTTGTACCGTACAGCTATGAAATTTTCATTCATAAGGAATTCTGGGATATGCCCTATCAATAAACACATCAATCAAGTACCATCTATGTTAATGACGCAATTCAGCCGATGTATTACTGTATAGATCGCAAGCTATGAAAGGGGAACTTAACTTTAATTTGAGATTTCTGTATAAATTGGGTAAAGATCATCTGGAACTTTGATTAAATTTCATTCTAATCTAATGTTTGTAAAATGTTTTACATGTTTCGGATGTTCCTTCAGAGCTGAAGATAGTTTACTTCCTAGTCCAACGGGGGATCCGAGTGGGCAGGGTTTGAGCCCTGGACCATCGATAAATCTAAACGACAGTCCAGCGCGCAAACCGCACGACCAGGAAGCCATCCTACACTAACACATGAAACCAAGTCAATGAAACTTTTTAAAAACTAGGCTTACAGTATTTGACGAAGTATGCCAGTAAGTCAAGAGTCTGTGAGCATACTAGGTTATATTTAAATGGAATATTTCTTGGACTTAATGCGACTTTCGGAAAGTAGTAAGTTGTTGGCGCAAACATCCACATGAACCAGTTTTACGGCGTTATACCCCTCCCCCTCCCCTCAATCATCTCATCAAATTAATGATTAATGATTATGGTATTAAAAAAAAAAAATTGGACTACATACCTGAGATCTTGACCATTGTCGTCCGATGACACGTCATCTATATGTACTTGATCACACTCCTGTTCAAAGAGAATAATGTAAGGTTTTAGCGTCAACGGACTTAGGCTTAGCAGAACAAAACCACCACAGAAAAAGAAAATTTAACAAACTTCTCAACACAACAACAAAACAACCGATATCCCCCTCCCACACAAACTATGAATGACATCACCAAAACACAGTGGCGTAGCTATGGTGGGGCGGGGGGGAATGAGAAAATCCACCTCCCCCCAGCCCCCACTTGTGGGGGGCCCCCAAATGATGATAAATTCCTACGCCACTGCCAAAACTAAATGAACGGTACACAATTATAAAACAGTCAATAAACAACAGACAGAAAGAACAACAACAATTGGTGTGTCACTTCTTCGTGTGCCTGAAGGTTAGAGGGAAGGTAAAGTAAGATGCTAGAACTACGAGCCTGACCGTCCGTGGATCAAGCCTCCTCCAGCCCCTTGGTTTTGCTCGGCCGGTCGGATCCACAGATACTGGCTTAGTGCCTAGGGGGTGAAGATAGCAATAAGATAGAAAGGCTAGAAGGCCAATGACCCAACGCTTGACTGGAATGTCTGCCTTCATGTCCTACATTCATTATATAGACTCTTCTAGACATTTATTCGTTATCAATACATCGACGTAAATAATGTGAGCCGCCCTCCACCCGAAACTGTGGCGTCATTTTTTAAGCCAGTCGCCCCCCCCCCTTTCTCTTTCCACCTATGGCCACGACAACTCCAAGCTATTCAACTGTTAACTTTTACGGGGAGTCTGGTTTTAGTTCCTCAGTAGATGCTGGTGTTTGCAGTGGTGATGTACAGGAGGATGTTGTGAACAAGTGCCCTTACCCCATTCTATTTTCTTCTCCCCTCCCTGATGGTCACACCTATGCCAAGTAGGTTGAACTTAGAGTAAAGCCAAAGAGAGCGGAAGTTGTTTGCTTGCTTTGGTTTTATACCAGGCGCCATGCTAGAGCTCATATATACACGGAGGATGTGGGACGCGATTCGGGGTATGGAGTCGTATGGGGGGGGGGGAGGAAGAATGGGTAGAAGACTCCCTTCAGTGTCAATCATTTATTCCACCGCCCCCTCCCTTCCACCTTTTCCCCACCAAACCACCTCACTTCCTCCAGGAACTTTACCCTAAATAAGCACAAACCCATGCAAGCCGGGAAATCTCATTATTAAAAAAGAATTTGCCAGCTCTCGGCTCCCGGGCCGTTCCGGGGCCCACTCGTTGTTTGAACAGACGACTTAATAAAGTTGGGGGCATGGCTAGTCATGGCCGGGGCCAGGTCCGCTGGCGCGTCCTGGCAAACACACGCTTCGTATGGGGCTCCCGACTCGCATGCAAACATTTCCCCCAGCCCTCAGCTTTTTTTTTGTCCGACACGAGCAGAGAGCTGAAGAGAGAACGGGAGGACATTGGGAAAGAAGGGATGATGCGGAGGGATTCCATTAGGTGGTCAACTTAATAGGGCAGGCGGGGTGAACGGCGATGGCAAGGAAGTCCCCCCCCCCCGTTCCCACCTCAACCACCTATTGATCTGCTGACCAAATGGATGGGATAAAACGTTTATTGTTCAAATCCCTCGAGGGTCATCCAGTGATGAGGTCACGCCATTCATAGCGGGAGGGGGGAGGGGTAGCTCTTTTAAACCAGGGTCAGCAAACTGGACTGCCTAAGGGTATATAGAAGTCGAACTAACAGGTCAATTATTCTACCTTCCATTAGTTGCCATTAAGCAGCTTAAATATTATATAATGACCCCTCCATTAAATAAACCACACCAAAATGTGTTTTCCTAAAGATTTAGTGGATTCTTTAAAATCTGGTCACTGGAGATTTCCCTTAACAAAAAAATATCACCACCCCTCCTAATAACGAATTAGTAGCCCCCCGAAAAATCGATTCTAGTCTGACCAAGAAAGATCGATTGAGAAAGCAGATTAAAGCTTCAACGATAGTTTTATAGATCCCGATCAACGGAGCTGTGTTTGAGATTATGTTCGTAAATTCCAGACTTTTGAATCATGAGACATACAGAACAGACAGAACAAAAACAAACAACGCCTCTCAGACTGTAAGAGAAAGCATGACATCATCATCTCAAGCCAAGTGATGAGCACTGTGGAAGTGGCATGGAGCATTTATTGTGTCTGGAGACACGAGGAGCCATACTGCTACGCTCTTCTTCTTCTTCTAGCTGACTAGGCTAAAGGATATTTTCGTTATTCTTCTAGCTGGCTCTTTTTTTATGCTAGGCTGAAGAATATTTCACTTATTCTCTAGTTGTTGTTTTTTTTTGCTGCTAGGCTGACTAATGTTTCTCTTATTCTTCTAGCTCTTTTTGCTCTAGGCTGAAAAATGTTTTGCTTATTCTTCTAGCTCTTTTTGCTGCTAGGCTGACTAATGTTTCGCTTATTCTTCTAGCTCTTTTTGCTCTAGGCTAAAGAATGTTTTGCTTATTCTTCTAGCTCTTTTTGCTGCTAGGCTGACTAATGTTTCGCTTATTCCTCTAGCTCTTTTTGCTCTAGGCTGAAGAATGTTTTGCTTATTCTTCTAGCTCTTTTTGCTGCTAGGCTGACTAATGTTTCGCTTATTCTTCTAGCTCTTTTTGCTGCTAGGCTGACTAATGTTTCGCTTATTCCTCTAGCTCTTTTTGCTCTAGGCTGAAGAATGGTTTGCTTATTCTTCTAGCTCTTTTTGCTGCTAGGCTGACTAATGTTTCGCTTATTCTTCTAGCTCTTTTTGCTCTAGGCTGAAGAATGTTTTGCTTATTCTTCTAGCTCTTTTTGCTGCTAGGCTGACTAATGTTTCGCTTATTCTTCTAGCTCTTTTTGCTGCTAGGCTGACTAATGTTTCGCTTATTCTTCTAGCTCTTTTTGCTTTAGGCTGAAGAATGTTTTGCTTATTCTTCTAGCTCTTTTTGCTGCTAGGCTGACTAATGTTTCGCTTATTCTTCTAGCTCTTTTTGCTGCTAGGCTGACTAATGTTTTGCTTATTCTTCTAGCTCTTTTTGCTGCTAGGCTGACTAATGTTTCGCTTATTCCTCTAGCTCTTTTTGCTCTAGGCTGAAGAATGTTTTGCTTATTCTTCTAGCTCTTTTTGCTGCTAGGCTGACTAATGTTTCGCTTATTCTTCTAGCTCTTTTTGCTGCTAGGCTGACTAATGTTTCGCTTATTCTTCTAGCTCTTTTTGCTGCTAGGCTGACTAATGTTTTGCTTATTTTTCTAGCTCTTTTTGCTGCTAGGCTGACTAATGTTTCGCTTATTCCTCTAGCTCTTTTTACTCTAGGCTGAAGAATGTTTTGCTTATTCTTCTAGCTCTTTTTGCTGCTAGGCTGACTAATGTTTCGCTTATTCTTCTAGCTCTTTTTGCTGCTAGGCTGACTAATGTTTCGCTTATTCTTCTAGCTCTTTTTGCTGCTAGGCTGACTAATGTTTCGCTTATTCTTCTAGCTCTTTTTGCTCTAGGCTGAAGAATGTTTTGCTTATTCTTCTAGCTCTTTTTGCTGCTAGGCTGACTAATGTTTCGCTTATTCTTCTAGCTCTTTTTGCTCTAGGCTGAAGAATGTTTCGCTTATTCTTCTAGCTCTTTTTGCTGCTAGGCTGAAGAATGTTTCGCTTATTCTTCTAGCTCTTTTTGCTGCTAGGCTGACTAATGTTTCGCTTATTCTTCTAGCTCTTTTTGCTGCTAGGCTGACTAATGTTTCGCTTATTCTTCTAGCTCTTTTTGCTGCTAGGCTGACTAATGTTTCGCTTATTCTTCTAGCTCTTTTTGCTGCTAGGCTGACTAATGTTTCGCTTATTCTTCTAGCTCTTTTTGCTGCTAGGCTGACTAATGTTTCGCTTATTCTTCTAGCTCTTTTTGCTGCTAGGCTGACTAATGTTTTGCTTATTCTTCTTGCTCTTTTTGCTGCTAGGCTGACTAATATTTTGCGATGTGTGCCGCGGATAACCAGTATGCTTTTCTCAGTTACTCCGCTCTGCCATGCAGAGTCTGCTGGACTGATAAAACAGTAGGGTCTGACAGAGGCCCCTATAACGAAGGCCTCGGTCTGGCTGACTTGAAAATGTTATTCAAGCCTCTGAAACAGTTCTAGCTAACACATAAAGCCCGCAGTACTCACCTCCAGGTCGTTAAAGAACAGATGCGTGTCTGCTAAGTTGAAGATGATTTCCTCCATCCTAAGCCCCATAGACATGCTTCCTTGTGGATCCTAAGAAGACACAAAATGTCAACAAGTTAATGTTTTGTTACGATGTTTTGGATCACTTTGTGGTTCTCTTTCTAGGCCGTGACACTAGCTGACATGCTATGGATCACGGGGATGTCTAAGTTCGAGATGAACAGAATCTCCAGTGTTACAGTATATAGTATATCCAAAGATAGTATCCTAAGTAGACAATATTACCTAAACACAATCTGAAGTTTATGCCCAGATGTAGACAATATTGGGGACTCGGTGGCTGAGTTGTTAAGCGCTTGGCTTCCTAACCTCGGTAAAGACTGGGATTTTTTAATTTCGGGGATTTTCAGGGAGCCCCTGAGTGCACTCAGTTCTAATGGGAGCCTGACCTTAGTTGGGTAAAGTAAAAGTGGCTGGTTGTTGCGCTGGCCACATAACACCTTGCTCGTTAACCGTTGGCCAAGAAATAGATGACCTTATCATCATCTGCCCTATAGATAGCAAGGTCTGAAAGCATAACTTTACTTTTTTTTTAGACAATTTTACCTAAAGACAAGCTAAGAAACTTTTCTGCTTAATTTTATCAAGATTTGTCAAACGGTTTCATTTCTATGCGAGACATACATGCCTTGCTATTTTTTGCTTTCTATATTAGATTATTGACCATATACAAGTTATATTTTCTTGTGTGTATGGTTGAGAGGAACATTTCTTTACACAATTGTTTGGAGGGGTGGGGGAGGTTTCGACCCACAAAACACTGTTTGCAAGAACCATTTGCGTAAAAGCCCTTTTGATGTCTTGTAAAAGTAACTTCATGTTGATTCCGAAGCACTGTTTCAATTCGGTTACAAAGCCATTTCATCAATCTAAACTCAAATGCACTTTATATTCAATGACATTCTTATCATCAACGGGTCAGTCCAGCGCAAAGTAAAAGCAAAATAGGGTGTGTGTGTGTGTCCACTGTAAATTCTGTCTACTGACCCTTAGCTAAATTAGCAATGCCCGCGTCAGAACAGCCAGCCGTGACCCCGACTAACCAGGCGAGAGTGACCATCTGAGGCCAGGAGCAGTTTTCCATTACTTGGTGACAGCTCGGACGATGAATTCATTAAAAGGTGTTAATAATGGACATGCCGCTTAATGAGGCGGTGGACAGGGACTGGAGGCATGGTTGGCAGTTGGTATTTGATGGACAGAGAGAGAGAAGCGGACGAGAGGAAGTTAGAAAATGAAGAAGGAGAGATACTGATCCAAGTCTCCAGGGACCAATTACCTAGATAGCGGGAACACAAACACATGGAGAACATACGAACAAAGAGAGGAGGGAAAGAGAAAAGAAAACAAGATTCAAAGAGACATAAATTACAGACATTTCAAATTGCATTCTTAAAAAGTCGCTGAATTTCTCTAGGGGTCCATAAAAAATAAACAAACAATACAAAAATCGAATTGGCTAAAAAAAAAACAAGTTTGAAGTCTGAAGAAAAAAACAACCCAAGTCGATGTGATGCTCCAAAAGACTTAGAGGGAGAGGTAAAGGTGATGGTAAAGCTGGTTGAAGAAACCCAAGTTTCTAGCTGGATGAAGAAAACCTAAGTTTCTAGCTGGTTAAACTAAGTTTCAAGCTGATTAAAGAAAGCCCAAGTTTCAAGCTGATTTAAGAAAACCCAAGTTTCAAGCTGGTTGAAGAAAACCCAGGTTTCAAGTTCACAGTGAAGAGTACACGCCGCTCGCACTCTACAGTAATGAAACGTACTAACGCTAGCGGAAAAGAGGAGGCGAAGAGCCTGGTCCAGCGGAGTGTAGCAGAGACAGGGGGATGGAGAATACATAAGGGAGGGAGAGTAAGACAAGGGACACGTCCAGTCAGTCAATGAAAGGGGCGTGTCTCCTCCGTCCACGGCTAACAGTTATTGATCCTGGGAGTCCACACACAGGAGCCGCGTGTTTGGCCGGCAAGGTCTACTCCCCCCCCCCCTTTAAGTAGAAGAGGTTTTTGTTTGAACGCCAAAGCACGGAGATGTTTTCCGAGGATGTGATTGTGTGCTTAAAGCATTTGCTTAGGGAATGGATTAGGCGACGAGGGGGGGGGGGTGCTGTTTTCACTGACCGCCCCCCCCTCCCTTCTTATCGCAACTCAACCTAATTTACTAGCTTCGGCCACGTTTTTCACCCAGTCCGTTTCCGATCGCCATGCTAGCTGTGGACGCACGATTACAATCGGGCCCTGTGTGCAGCAAGGCAAGGTCTTCTCCCAATGCGTGTCACATTCTCAGAATCCCTTAATGATAAGCCAAAGGCTCCACGATTAATAAAAAAAAATTTTAGGTTGTTATGTTTTCATTAACCAGCTCACCAAATCGGAATTCCCTTTTCCTAACTATCACTACATAGAGGTGTCAGCGTGTTTCATTTGAATCTAATGGAATTGCATCTACACAAGCTGATACCCATGCTTGGCTAGGGTAAAAAAAAAAAAAGAAGAAGTTGGTAAAGCGATTTTATTAAATGCAATTTGTAAAGGAGGTGTGATGGCTTTAAAATGTTTAGGTTATAAATTTTAACCGAGATCCTTTTCCCTTGGCTTTGCTTCCATTGGACACCCGGCATAACACTAAAATACATTAATGTACTCTACCTGTTTTTGTACACGTAAACATACACAAAGGAGGCGCTGTGGCTGAGCGGTACAGCGCTTGGCTTCTGAACCGGGGGTTTCCCGGTTCGAATCCTGGTGAAGACTGAAACCTTTAAATGTAGGGATCTTAAGGCGCCTCAGAATCCACCCAGCTCTAAGGGGTACTGACATTAGTCGGTGAAAAGTGAAGGCGGTTGGTCGCTGTGCTGGCCACATGACACACTCCTTAACCGTGGGCCACAGAAACAGATGACCTTTACATCACCTGCCTCATAGATATCAAGGTCTGTAAGGGGACATTTACTTTCTCTTTTAAACGCACACACAAAAGGAAACGATTACATTACCATTTAATAGCTTGATGTACTTGCTCGATATTCACAATATATTCGAATACTAATTTATCACTTCACACTTTTAATTATACATGTATTTGTCACTATTTCCTTTGTGTTATACATTTATAGATCCCTTTGAGTATGTTTCTTACTTAACCTTACTTCACCAACAGGCCGCACTTGTTGTCATTAACATAAGCTTGTGTGGTCAGTCAAAAGCATTATGGTTTAGCCAAAATTCTCATACAGATTCGATTATATGAAAAGGTTAACTTCCAGCGATTTTTGTACAAAGAAACATGAAAGGAATCGATTGCGAGGATGCTAAAATCGCCCAGATCGTCTGCATTGCCCGTATCTTGAGTAATGGACCTAATGTCCATTCACTTTCACCAGCATTGGGCTCCTGGGATACGGCCATGAGAGATCAGACCGGAGAGAAATGCCATTGTTCAATTAGCCGAGTGGACTAATGGGAAAAGTCAAACGCTTGATGGACACCAAGAAAAAAAACACAAAGAACAAAAACTTGTCAACGTCAAATTGACTTTAAGGCAGTTGGCAGCAATATTATTAGCAGAATCAGAAGTGCATTAACATTAGCAGCAAATATAGAGTTGAAGCTAGGTGCTGAAACAAATGTGATACATACATATATTAAACATAATTGAATAGCAGCACCAAGTTTTTAAGAGAGAAAGTAGTGAATTAAATGCTAAAAAAACAAGGGAATGTGCCTACCAAGACTCAGGACCAATGTCCATGGACATTCCGATGGTAGAGGTTAAGTTCGCTTAGTGCGTTATCGCTAGGCGGTGTTGTCGATTCCATGGTCACTGGTTCGCGCTTTGGTCGGCGAAGTCCCTTGTTTTCGTAGCATTTAATTCACTACTTTCTCTCTTAAAAACTTGGTCCCTGGTACTGCTGTTCATGTATGTTTAACATTAGCAGCAGAAGCTGTGTCGAAGTGTGACGCAGCTGAAGGTTGACAGAATCAGCACCACCAACGTTCTCTTTGAGTTCTATTAATAGCCTGCACGATGTCGCAAGAAGGAAGGAGGCGGCAGGACAATGAACCATCTTGTGTAACTACGCCGCAAGGTTCACCGACGAAGCCTTATGTTATGGCGCGTCTGCGCTAGGTCTCTATTCAACACAATGACGCGACTAGAAATGTCATTATTAAAGGAGATGCAGTCAATGCAGATGACGACATAGCAGACTGAGCCATTTCGTTTCTGGTGGGACTTCTTTTGAACACCTTTAAGCACTTTCACTGCATAACGACAAACATCCAAAACCTTGGGGGTACAGAGCAGAAGATATAAACTGATCGTCCACTTTTGTTCTACCCGTTCGTATGTCGTGATGATGATGTCCTCAGAGGACGGTCCTCAAAATAATTCAAACCTCAAGTAGTTTACTTTCAAAAGATATGACGTGTAGAAATACAAGTCGCAGCCCAAAGTTTTGTTATAGCTTACCCATTGAAACAATAGGCTTGTGTTACTGACTGTCATGTAATGTACGCCTCAAGGTCTCATAGAAAAGAAAATAGTCCTAGAACAAAAAAAAAAGTTCCCCCCATTCTTACCTAGTGATCTATAGGGAAGATGATGTAATGGTCATCTGTTTCTGGTCATCGGTTAACGAGGGTGGCATGTGGCCAGCGCAACGACTAACAGCCTTTACTTTTCCCCCAATTACTGTCAGGTAGCCATTAGAGCTGGATAGACTCAAGAGACGCCCTAAGAATCCCGAAATTAAAAAAAAAAGGTCTTCAACAGGATTCGAGCCCGGGACCCCCGGTTCGGAAGCCTAACACTTAACCACTCACCCACCAAGTCTCCTTAGTCGTGGTATTAAAAATGATCAATGAAACACATTTTTTGGGGTCTAAATATTTCGTTTATATATGGTGTGCATAGTACAATTTTCTTGAAAGTTTGTATGTATTTATTTTTATTTTGCGTTACTTTTTTAGTTGAGTCATTGTGAATTTGTGCGCATGTTTAAGACTTGATCAAGCGGCTACTGTGCACGTGTGGACATTCTAGTACATTTATAATGTAAAGCACCCCCCCCTCCTTTTATTCCTCCCAAGATAGAGTAAGTGGGTGGGTGTGTGTGTGGGGGGGGGGAGGCGATGTTTGATTTGGTCTATTTCCAGTCTGAGTTCGTGAATTCTTTTCTTGAACAGACGTCCCGGAGCAGCGGCAGAAGTCTAATCTCTTTCTTTTGCCACAGTTCACCGCGCAGTACCGGTACGTGCCAGAGATAAATGCAGAAGGCGACCCAAGTCAGGGGGGGAACTCCTACCCCCCCCCCCTTTACTCCTCAAATCCTTTCGCCCCTGCACTCGAGGTAAACAAACAACAAAAAAGTGAGAGGCGAATGAATGGGAGTAACACCGCGATGTTGACTGGAAGAAAACACGAGACAGAGAGAGAGGGGCAGAGGCAGAGAAAGACATTGGGAAATATAGAGAGAGTGAAAGAGAGACAAAGAGAGGTACAGAGAGAGAGAGAGAGAGAAAGAAAGAAAAAAAAAAGAGACACAGAGAAACCGTGACAGTGTTATTAAAGGAGAGTGACAGAGAAAGAGAGAGAGAGAGAAACAGAGACAAAGAGAGAGAGAGAGAGAGAGAGTGACAGAGAGAGACAGTGAGAGACAAACATAGACAGAAACAGAGAGAGACAGTTAGAGAGACAGAAACAGAGAGAGACAGTGAGAGAGAGAGAAACAGAGAGAGACTGAGAGAGAGAAACAGTGAGAGACAGTGACAGAGAAACAGAGAGAGACAGTGACAGAGAGAGAAACAGAGAGAGAGACAAAGACATAGAGAGAAACAGAGAGAAACAGTGACAGAGAGAGAAACAGAGAGAAACAGTGACAGAGAGAGAAACAGAGAGAAACAGTGACAGAGAGAGAAACAGAGAGAAACAGTGACAGAGACAGAAACAGTGAGAGGGACAGAAACAGAGAGGGACAGAGAGACTAAGAAACATAAAAAGTGCATGATGGGAAAACAAAACTTGATGTGTACTTGGAGCAGGGAAGGGCACTGGCCTAACAAAAGAGGGGGAGGGGGAGTAATGGTGTTGGGCGTTCCTCACAAAACTACCATCTTTCACCATCATCTCTTCACATGCAGCTGTCAATGTCCCAAGCGAAGCCTTGTTTATTGTGGGAGAGAGAGAGAGAGAGAGAGAGAGAGCGAGAAGATTGCTTAGAGGAGGGAAGGGGGCGCTCACCAATAAAGAATGAGATAAAGAAAGCCAGTGAATGAAAGGATAAGTCCCCGAATACGCCCCGCGCCACTCTCTCTATTGTTATCTGGGGGGACCAAGAAGCCGCACGATTCAATAGAGTCGAATTTTTTTTTTTAGTTCGAGTTAAGAACGTGGGGGAAAGGGGGGGGGGCCTCGGGCCACCTCCCCGTTCCCCTTTCCCATTTCCTCGTGCTTCCCAGTTGTCTTGACGGAAATAATTGTTAACGATGCTTTTTTTTTTTCTTTTCAGAGGCGACACCAAAATGTCTTTTTGATCAACTCACTTCATTAAGTGCTCTGCTGGGAGGGCGCTAGAAAGAGTTGGCTGCCCCCAAGGGACGATGTTGCTCCCCAAAACGATCGTTTGCTAGTGACTTTGATGAGCTCCGCACTTAGTGTTGATACTATTGAATGAGTCTCACAAGGCAGTTAAAGAAAAAAAAATACAGAAAGAACGATACGTAAGAAGAGAGATTGATAACTTGACAGACTATATATAGAATCGACCATTAGTTTGGAACTGGTTGATTTTAAGTTATGTAACAAGAACATATATCGATTGCTCAACCAATAGATAGATAGATAAATAGAGAGCTAGATAGACGGACGGACAGACAGACAGACAGACAGACAGACAGATAGAAAGATAGATAAATGGATGGATGGATGGATGGATGGATGGATGGATGGATGGATGGATGGATAGATAGATAGATAGATAGACAGACAGACAGACAGACAGACAGACAGACAGATAGATAGATAGATAGATAGATAGATAGATAGATAGATAGATAGATAGATAGATAAGTAGATGCAGAGCAGTTTCTCATGCCTCGGATACATTACACCACTGGCATGTCATTTCACACAAGAGGCGGTGACATGAAGCCTCTGATAATTGTACGACGGAACGATGCCCCCCCCCCCCACTTTCCCCTTTTTTTTCCCTCCTCCTTCCCGTCAAGCCATCGTATTAATTTTTTTGTTAGCCCAAACTCACGCTTAGAACCCCAAGCCTCCAGCACTTGACACTATATTATCAACGGTATGCCCTTCGTTCCAGATCCTAATGGTAAAGTCATCAAGAGACTAGCCTATCATGGCGCCCCTGCAGCCCCCAACTCAAGTATAACCACCGCTCCCACTCCTTTCTCCAAACAGTCTACTTTCCTCACTCCTCTATTACTTCACTCCCTCTCTGTCCCTCTCCTCACAACCCTTTTCCACATTCGTCGCTTCCCTCTCGATGGTATTTCTACCAACCAAATTCTATTTTCTTTCCATTTGCAGGCTGAGGGCAACCTCGTGTTCTCCACGATGAAAGAATTGGTGGCAAAAAGAGGTGGGTGGGTGAGTGAATAAAACAGGGTGTAAGAAAACAACAGAGCAGATCTGAACTTTAGGGAGCCAGGTCTGTTCAAATCCATAATTTCTATGGAAGTCTATCATTTATTTATACACATGTACGTAGCTATCCATTCAAAAAAAAAATATATTTTAAAGGTTTATTTTAACAAACTGTTTCGAATGTTATTGACGGAGGCCCGGGGGGCGGGAAGGACAGGGTGTCAAAATCGGCTCACGAAGTGCTTTTAACAAAATGTGCATTTATGGGCTCCTTGCCCTTAGAGTCTCATAATGCAACGAACACTTTAAAGTAAATGTGAAAAAGTTTTGTCTGTAAAGCGTTTTATGTTTCACGGTGTAAACCAAGTTAGTGAATTCTCGATTAATAAAAAAAAACTACAGGATAAACATAAGATTTAAACAGAACCATTTATTATCTGATTCGGTCTCAATGGTGAGCGGGTGTGTTATCTGGGTTCCACTGAATAGGTGATGAGACTAAAAATTGAGAGTAACTTAAAGAAAATAAAACAACCAAAACTTTAAACTGAATCAAGGGGCGTGGGGGGGGGGGTGACTTAGCGAGCTCAGAACCAAGAACCGGCTAGAGACAGGAACAGCTGGGAAAGAGAAAAAAAGGTAAATCCCTCTATCGGCGCTCAGGGGAGATAAGATAAACTTCATCTTCTCGTCTGCTTCTAATTAACGTCAACCATGTTGTTTCATTAATTGTTGTGCTTGTCAAATAATGGCGTTGAGAAAGAATAATAAAAAAAAAATAGCAACAATTAAAACAAATCCCCGCTCTCATAGCGAGAAACAAATTGAGCTCTTTGTTTTCAGAAGGTCTCTTAAGCTCTTATGTCTTCAACGTATTATACGCCATTTGTATTCAATATTCCAATACACCCCCTCCAAGCTGTGAGTTGACGACATTGGAGATTTTCCATAAAATAGAATCAAAGTCATGAATAGCAAGTATCATGGTGTATCCGGTGTATAGAATACAAAAGCGTTGATAAACTAGACATTTTTTAAACCATAGAATTGTTTCGGCATTTTTTGTAGAATCAAATTTAAAACATCAACATGTGAACAAAGGTGATATTGCTCTGAATAACGAGTCATATCAAAATGTCTTAAATTTGGAAGCCGAGTTGAACACGACAGAGACGCACTGTGAAGATATTCCTGTATGTGCGAAGTCGCCTGCAAAGTCTGAAGATTAAAGATCGCAGGCAGACCCAGCCGTGACCTACATGCTTTGTCACACTCTACGTGTACCGTTAGAATAATGTATGCAAGATGAGAAAAAAATGGATTTGTCGAATTATAAAGAATTTCTCCAGACCAACACTAGACTACTAGATAGGAACCGAAGCGGAGAAAGAAATAAAAAAAGACGACTGATTCTAAAATATGACATAAAAGCTTTCTTTTAGAGACTTTGGACACTAATTATGATTTGTTCTTTGATCTGCTTCGCTCTGATCAACATTTCATCGGCCCTTGTGCCGTCCACGGTATCCAGATCTGTGCCAACAATGGGAAATCTCACTTCAACCGGCCTATTAAAAACAATACAGAAACTCAAGGAACCCTTTACAGGGAATTTTTATCTAAGTAGAACAAGCTAGATGTAAGTTAAAGGAAACACGATCCAAAGGTTTCACTTTTAAGAACCAAAAGCCTAACTTCAAATATTGGTTGATGATTAAGTTAAAATTGAAATATGAAACGGCTTTTTTTTTTTTGTTTGTTGAAGACAGCTAATTCCAAAGATTTGTAATCCTACATGTCGCGATTGTTTAGCTAAGGGAAAGTAACCCCAGTGGTAGGACAGACGAGGTGCTTCGTTACAAGTCGGAGTAGTGGTTCCTTGACATGGAGACGGGATACTATGAAACAACGCTGAAGAGATGCCACACACTAGGGTTTGGAAAAGAGTTATCCATACAAGTGGCGGGGTGATCCGCCTCTTATTGTCCACGACGCACGTGAGGCGCTAAAGTCAGTGCTAACTGCCACGTCAATTGGCGAGGCGCTGGAAGACATTTCATAAAGTTGAGGCGTCAAGTCACACGACCCCCCCCCCCCACTCACCCTTTTGCAAACCTAAAGTGACGTGACAACTAAAATGTCAAGACTAATTGTCACAACCTTTAAAAATGTCCAGTTCTTCAAGTCTCACTCCCCCCCCCCTTTTCCAACCCAAGCAGCCCTTTATTTTAGCCTTCTCTTAATTGAAACCAACAGCTCCCCACCCCCTCTATTTCTCAGCTCCTCCTCCTCCCAAGAGGCTGCCCGCTATTTCACGGGGAAATGTTTGCAATAATTATCAAATCGTTTCCGTGTTACCAGTTAGCCCCAAAACTCGGGCCGGCTGGGGGTGGGGCCCGTCCGTGCCAATTTGGCCAGACGCGCCTAGGGACTCGCAGTGACAGAAAACAGCCGACCTTCTTCCCCCCCCCCTTCTTTGACCGACGAGGGTTGCATCACTGGACATAAAGTGACCATCGGAAAACATCACTGCAGATTAAATGAAGTGACCACAGCATTTCCCCTCCCGTCGCGCCCTGTTTCGACATGAACAAAGACACTGACGGAGACAATTGGTGGGCACCGCAAGAGTTGCAGCAAACAACAATAATAATACTTTCTCTCAGCGTTGACGAGCACATTTGAAAACGAGAAATTCTTAACTAACAAGTTTTTTTTTTAGAAGTGAAATACTAAGTATGAAAATAAAACGCAATAAAATATGCTTTATCTATTGTGTACGTGTGATTGAGAATGTGTGTGTACTTGTGTGCTTGTGGGTGTAAGGAGGAGGGGGGGGGGAGTAAAAGTAAAAAGGCACACTAGTCGTCATACTGCCTGGTCGTGCGAAATGCGGGCTGGACTGTCATTCGGTCGTCCCGGCGGTCCCCCAACACTGAACTGCAACGACGCAACCTGTGGGCAGTTTAGACCACGTCACAGTCCAGAACGACGTGGTAACAACGAGCCCACAGGTTGCGAAGCCGCATGTCAGTGGCGAGGCCTTCTGTAACGAATGGTCTCGGTCCAACAGACTACACTATGAATACAAACACGTTTACAAATACTAGCAGGAATACAAACACAAGTAACACCATAAGGTTCAGTCCCTGATATACTCCACGCTCTATTTCCAGCACTTTACAGGTCGTGGTGGAATCAGGATTATCGCGATTTGAATTTTTTTCGAGCACTAAGCATGACAGCCGTCAGAGAAATACATTGACGAATTCGGGGAGGTAATCCAAAAGGATTAAAGAAAGTGAACTGAATGACCTTACTCTTTGTTTCAATGAATGAACTTCAAGACGTTGTTTTGCCATTCAACGCACAGACTAGAGAAAAACCTGAAGACACACATGCCATTAACTCATTACTGCCTGATGTTCCGATCCTCTTCGTTTCTTACACACCTGCTATTTTTTGTTTGTCGCAAGAAGTTAGGCAGAAATGAGTTAAAGATGGATTTAGAAAAAAAATTCCATCCAATTTTTTGTGTGTTTAATTTCCTTCTTTTCCCTAAGGTCCGTAATGCATTGTTCCCACGTTAAGGCACACACACACACACACACACATTCGGTCCACTCCATGATGTTCCCTTCTCCCAGCGGCCTGTCCCTGAGCGCCTGGTCGTAAAAGACCTGAACTAACAACGTGTAACTCTACACCTTTTCCTCGTCCTCTCATTTCCTCTCTGCGCCACATCCATCCCGCCCCCTTCTCGTCCTCCTCCCTTCACATCTGCCCCCGCGTCCCCCGCCTAGTCCGCCCCAAGATCGATAGTGGATGGCAGGGTTCCTGGACGTAAGACAAATCATAATGATTTCCCCCCCCCCTAATTTTTTTTTTTTGTTTTTTTTTTTTGCTTTGTTTTTAATGACAAACTACTTTTTATGAGGACGGCCATTATCATTATAGGGAACATCGCTTCGTGGGTGGAACTCTCTGCATGGGCGTTATCCTGGAGGCTACACAATGCATCTACTGGAAGACAAGCCTTATGTACCGTTAACTTTCTTTTCACATCTTGCTGATATCTTTTAACTCTTTCTCTCCGTAATTATTTACCACACTCTGGTGAAATCAACGCTGGTATCGTCAGTTAGGAGAGAAAAGAGTTAAAAAAGACAACATTCCCTTAGGGAACTCTCTACGTGGCGTTCTCATAGACTCTATACGCGGTAATTTCTTTTCGCATGTATAGTGTACTTAGTCAGTTTTGCGTCGCACTAAAGTTAATGGAACTTTTGAACGCGATATTTAGTGACAAGACAGATAGTGCGGACATTTGAACGCGACATTTAGTGACACCACAGATAGTGCGGGCATTTGAACGCGGCATTTAGTGACACCACAGACAGTGCGGGCATTTGAACGCGGCATTTAGTGACACCACAGAAAGTGCGGGCATTTGAACGCGGCATTTAGTGACACCACAGACAGTGCGGGCATTTGAACGCGACATTTAGTGACACCACAGACAGTGCGGACATTTGAACGCGACATTTAGTGACACCACAGATAGTGGGGTTTAGTTTGTTGATTTCTTATTTTTTTGAGATGGCATAGTACTTCTGGGCGACAACATTCATTATCGACAGAGACTCGATTCTGGATTAAACGTATTAAACGTTATTTAAATCGTTCAGAAGTCTAAGACTCAGTCCTTTCTACTTGTTGTTCGTTGTGCTTTGCCTGTAGAGCTTGCATTAGTTGAGAGATACGTCTGTAAAAGACACTCAAAAATCCCCTGAGTGATTGTCTAAGTCAGACACATCTCTAATATCTCTATAAGAGCCAAGCCCATTACAGGTGTTGGCGTCAAGTCTATACAGAGATGTTCGTAGATTAAGATACAGACATTTTTTTCTGCATAACTATGTCAATCAATAACCTCTTATACATTGTTAGAAATTTTGAAAAGAACATTTCCATAGTCTGCAATGACAATATGACATCACACAATGAGCATCGCACTTTGACATCACACCATGACGTAACGTTGACGTCAGACAATGAGCATCGCACTTTGACATCACACCAGAACATTACGTTGACGTCAGACAATGAGCATCGCACTTTGACATCACACCAGAACATTACGTTGACGTCAGACAATGAGCATCGCACTTTGACATCACACCAGAACATTACGTTGACGTCACACAATGAGCATCGCACTTTTACAACACACCATGACATCGCGTTGAAGTCACACTAGGAGCATCGCACCATGAAATCACACCATGACATCCCGTAGACGTCACACTAGGAGAATCGCACAATGACATCATACCATGACATCACGTTGACGTTGAGCGTCGAACTACGATATCCGAGTATGACATCACAATATGACCTCACACTATGACATCCGAATAGGACAACATACTATGACATAACTATAGCATAAAGATATGACATTAAACTATAGCATTTTCACGAAGACAATCTGTGTTCCGCGAAAGCCTAGAGTTCCCAAAAAGCCTGAACAGATCTTCCATGAACTACTGAAATAATGAACTAGTAGGCCACCCTCGTAAATTAACATCTCTAAAAAAAAAAAAAATTAAGTGTTCCGCTAAATCCTCAGAACGTGCGAAGTGTTCTGTTGAGGGAACTGTTTGGGAACCACTGCACTAAGATATATTGCATCATGACATCACACTATGACACCAATCTTTGCCATCCAACTGTAATACGTGGCATCAACAACTCTTACTTGGCATATATCTCTCTCAACTAGTGACAAAATGTCCACCCCCCCCTACTTTTCCCCGCACATAGCAGACAACGACAATACAATTTTTTGAAGATCATGTGTCAGAAAGATATTAATAGATAACAAATGATTTGCAAAGTCGGTGAACAGAATGCCAGTAAGCCATTTGTATAGCAAATTTCAAGGGAATTCGTTAGAGCCTTTTTCGAGATCCGTGTACAGGTTCCTGGTTTTGCCTAAGAAGAATCTGCAAGCCATTATGCCCAATTCATTAAAGAGTTTAATACATTAATGTTCAGGAACTTTTAGCGCACCATCTTCTTTAGTCAAGATCTATAGACCTACCATTAGAATATTAAAAAGTCTAGTAGATTTATACATTCGCTTAACCAGGATTCTTTCTCGAAAAGGGGAGGGGGTAAATTAATATAACATTCATTAGTAATTACGAGTGAAATAATCGCTCTGTAAGATGCATAGTCTTGAAAAAAATATTCTTTTTCTTGTTTTTTTTAAAATCCAAATATAAGCAAGTCAATAGGGCAAATGTCGCTAAGGAAAATCTGCCTTTATCCTCACCCTCTTGCCTGCGCATTTTCAGTGGTTAAGTAGACGTAGACTATTCCTTGGTGGCTGCCGGACAAATAACAAGAACGTAACTGTGTGTCATTGGCAGGCTCAAACCTCGGACAGTGACAGTTGGTACAGTACGCGCGACCGCCTTCAGAAGTACGCGAAGATGTTTTACTTATCAACTACGTTGGCCATAGAATGACGCCGACCTCGCCCTCAACATATGAATGATCTATGCACTGTTAGGCTACGCCCGGCTCCTTTACCACTCCTGGACGTTATGCCAGAGAAGAGAGAGAGAGGGAGGGAGAGATGGAGAGAAAGTATTAGGGACAATGGGAGAGACAGAAACGGGGATATTCCATCATTGCCAGTGAGCTCTGGGGAGGAATAGCGCGTGTAACGTGAGCACACTCGTGGCCCGGACCACGTGACATCTTCATTTCCTTGCTCATTTCCCGGTATCTATTTCGAGGGCCAGCTCGCGGCGCTTAAAAGTCCCTATGGATTTTAGGCAGGCAAACAGACAAGGGCGCCCACATCAGCGAGCCCTTCCACCCCACGGCAATAATTACATGAATGTAGAAACATACAGCAGTGCCATCCTCACCCCCCCCCCCCCCAAAAAAAATATCTTTCTCTTGTACATGAACACACGCATTCTCTCTCTCCTACTCACTTTCTGTTTCACTCCTAGACACTCACTTACTCTCTCTCTCTCTCTCTTTCAAACTCTATTACTCTTATTCTCAATCATTATCTTTTGCACAATGCAGAAAGACCTTCTTTTGGGGGCGCGTGCGCGCACACCCACACAACATACATAACACACACACACACACACAGCCTGCGTGACGCACGCACGCACACACACACACACGCGCACAAACACGCCGCCCGAGAAAATGGCGAGATAATCAACGTTCTCGTTTTATCTTCTACAGATGGCGGAATGACAAGGGTTAAAAAAAAACTACAACAAACATGACAGAGGCCTAGGCAAAGGTCAGGACAGAACACTGTCAAAGGTGGGCGAAGAGAGGTGAAGGAACGCTCTCAAAACATTGACCAATAGTTCAACTGGCTTTGGAGAGAGTGCGCTTCTTTGGCCTATAAACAAATCTGATGTTGATGGGCCCTTAACTCCAAAGCTATAATTATTCTAAACAGCCTCGTGCAAATAGCCAGGCAAAAACAGTTGAGAACCAAGTCAGTCAGATTGCACCTCGAAGAAAGGAAGTCCGCCATTTTGCTTCCATTAGTTCGTCTAATTTTGGACACGGCCTCCTAATCATACTAATGCTTACTATCGTCCATTTTCGAACATGATTTAAAGAGACAATAACAATGAATTACGCCAGTGAAAAAAAGATTAAAAAATTGAAAACGCTAAGCTAAGCAACAAGGACAAAGCCAAGTTGCAATGAAAAGCGTTTAATCACATTGACAAGCTAGGTGACAATGAAAACGCGAACTGGTAATGACAAAACTAGATGAAACACACTAAAGTGACAATGACTAATCTAGGTGACAGTGACTAAGCCCGACTATGAGGACAATACATTCTTCCTCACCCACAGCCTTGATCGAGGCATTTACAGAACGAAAAATAATTTTGTTAATCTTATGTTTGTTGGCACTAATACATTCGCTTTGAAGTGGAACGATGACCCCACGCCACCTCTCAAATTCCCCGTTTTCTTTAGCTAAACCAAAGAAAGTTTGAGAAGCCTTGACAGCCTAGTGCTTCCTAGTCTATCCAGTGAGAATGGAAAGACTTCGTGGCGATGCAAAGGCCGCCTAATTCAACACACAATTTATTGTGTAGGCACTAATTTAGCGCCGTTTTCAATGACGTCATTTCGAGTACTCTAGAAGCCGACGAAGCTTTTCATTTTCTACGGCAGCGAACATCGAGCCCCCCCCCCCCTCCCTACCATTTTTAGCTCTAAAGCAGAAAAAAAAAAAAAAGAGGCTCGTTTGCTCCATTAAAAAAAAATTTAGTAAAAAATGTGTGTGTCCAGTAATAGCCAGTAATCGAAGGGTCAATAGTTCAAAGTAGCAAGTGCTATCAGCACTAACATATACAAGCCTCATTGTTGCGATCTATCAGATACTCAACTAAGTCATACCCCGTGAGCCAGTCAGTTGACAAGCAAATACGAAAAGGTGAATGTGTTTGTGTGTGTGTGTTGGGGGGCGGTGATGTTGATCATCTTCCCTATGACGACCACTCCCCCAAAGATGGGTACTTACCGTTGTGCCCGGGAAGGATAAGGGGAGGGGGGGGAGATGAGCGAGGGAGGTGATGGCGTTCCACCTGTGTTTACATCACGGGACGAGTCTGTGGCTCCGAGGGCACTAAATGGCAACTGTGTATCACAAGGGTTCTAGAGATGACTGGGCAGAGATAAAAGGCAGTAACGAGCAGGCAAGGGTCTCGTTTGATTTCCTGATTTCAAACCAAAAAGAGGCAAGGGAAACGGGGGGATAACATACGCTGCTGTTGTGTCTCTTTGGATCGGTTAAAGGGGAGTAACTCTAGTCCCAACTAAGACAAATAAACAATACACTCGGGTCAATGAGGCGTTCTACTGAAAAATAAAAATAAAAAAAACACGCTTGTATCTACAGCAACACTCGGCCTCTGTGGCGCCCTTTATCTAGCCCCTCTGTGGCGCCCTTGATCAAGCCAACAGATCCTATTCCGAAAAGTTGATGATTACCTATCAAAACAATGTTAGCAAAGCAAGGTGATATCAGTGCGTGATTTCAGTGCGTGATTTCACTGGGTGATTTCAGTGCGTGATTTCACTGGGTGATTTCAGTGCGTGATTTCAGTGCGTGATTTCAGTGCGGATACGTTTAAGAAAGTCTGGGAAAGGAAATGGGGGGTGGGGGTGGAATTGAGATCAAGTCATTGGCAACAATGAAACTCACCAAGTAACCAAGCTGCAATTACTGTATAATCGACATTTGTAGCATTGTTTTCCTTATTGTGTATTGTATATTTTTAATGATATGTTTTGGGGTGTACTATTAAACTTAGATAAGATACGGATTGTAGTATTGATATATTGGAAGGGACATGTAGAGTGAGTCGTAAGTCTATACACTATAGGTACTTTTGGTCATTAAACAGTTGTACAAGAAAATACATTTGGTCTTTGTGACTATATATATATATATATATATATAATATATATATATATTATATATAATATAAGAATAAACTGGATATTTCTAATAAAATATCATACTCTCCCTTTGTCTATATTTAGAATTATCATAGGCCTACTACATACCTTTAATCGAGAACATTCGTTATAAAAGGTCTGATCACTGACCTGCAACGTCACAACTTGTGGGCAGTTTAGACCAATAGCTCGTTGCCACGTCGTACAGACCTGTGATGTGGCAAAGAGCTTTTGATCTAAGCTGCCCATAATATGTGACATTGAAGGTTAGTGTTGAAGCCATCTATGACGTTTGTTCTCGATTTAAATGCATCGTATTCATGTAATGTCACTCATGCAATGTCGGTTCATGAAAAATAGAAATTAAACCCTAAAAAACAAATTAGGTATATACATATGAGAAATGTTTGAAGCAATAATTCAAATTTAAGAACGTTACGCAAATAAGGAGCATTCATTGTAGATACTGATATGATACCCATACATGAATATCGTAGGTACACGTAATGGTCAAGGAAAAGTAATTCCTCACATGACCCAAACGTGACCTATAAAATGTGCCAACCAAGGACGGTGGTAGCTTAGCATTGGGTCTCAAACGCATGTGCCACGCCAATTGCTGACAAGCGACCTTCAAGGTTGAGAAGCGCGATAGCTTAGTTGAAGGGATGATAACATCTGCAGCCCTATAATATCATTTTCTAAATGGCCTTGTTTCCGAAAAAGAAGAAATAAATAATAAAACTGTAAAGTGAAACTCTGATTTGCTATTGCGAGCTACAATCTAAATATATTATTACAATGGTTTTAGTGGTGAATACCTCCTTGTATTTTTTGGAAGTTCAATCTGATGATCCAATATCCAATTAGCCTCCCAGGGACTTTAGCATTGGTGATAAATCAATAGAATTTCATCTTTCAAAAATGGACAATTTTCATTTTCAAGTTGGAATCCTAACACTACACGTAACAGCACAAACTAAGCTTCAAATTCAGTATAAATTCCAGTTAGTACTTGACATGAACCTTGAAAATTATAGACTCAATAAACTGAATACAGCCCTGATAGAATCTCGTCTAATCTATTTATAGTCAGAAATTGAAAATTGTCCAAGCTTATGGCAGTGGAAAACGAATTATCTCCCTACGTTATTTACTCTTCTGTGTAGAAACTCGAAGCTACTTGAAGCCAAAAAGTAACAACAGAATGTGTTCTCTAATTGGAGACTAGGACAAGCAAACAAACAGCTCCTCACCTTGGTGTATCTCTGAGCGTAAGATCCGGTCAGCAAGGAGTGAAAGATGATGATAGTCTCGTCTAAATCCCAAACGAAAACCCTTTCTAGATCTGACTCTGGGCCGGGCGAGGGCTGGGTTCGACTACGACCCCTCGACCGAGAACCACCCCTGGCTCCTGAAAAAAACGTGAGGGACATACATACAGCTTATTAAGTATGCTATTACAAAAAGTCATTGTAAAAGTAGTAGTAATAAATAATTACTATATTGAACAGAAACAAACAAAATATTGATAATAATAATAGTAATAAAAAAAATAATAATCGAAAAACAAGATTAGAGTTTGTGTTTTCACACAAACTCAGAGATGGTCCCCGAAGATTCCAACCACTAGTCATCTGCTTGGTAAGCACTACAGCATGAATATCAGAAGTTATGAAGTACAAAGCATCAAACATGATTGCTCCTTCCTCCATGCAAAATAAAAGTGTGATGTGCGAAAGTGATGTCGACGTGATTTCAATTAGTAAATAGTTTTAAAAAGTGAGTTTTATTATTTTTTTAAATAAATTTTAAAAAGCGGCTTACATATTTAATTTGATAAACAAAAAGGTTCGTTTTTATAAGATAAGGAGTAGCAATTGCAACTAAACTTTGCAAGGTCTATATTATCCTGAAATCGGATTATCTTTTCTAGTTATTAGGATATTAACGAGACAAAAGGACCGACGGACGGACAGGCTGCACAACAATAACAATGGCTTTTCACCTTTTTGGGGGCGGCATTGAACAGGAATCGGGGAGGGAGGGGAAAGGTGGGTGTATACAGGGACAATATGACACCATGTTGATGTGTTGTCTATGTGACAGGATGACAGAACAGGATACCCAGAGCCGATTACGAATTCTTCGGTACCGTCTCTCAACGAAGAGTCGTTATGAATACAGATCTGCTTTTTTAAAAAAATAATTTTATAGTTAAGCGAATGTAGTGGGCATTGGTCATAGGCAAGCAGTCGACAGCCAAGCCTTGGTGACACCACATATATTCTAATGTATCTACTTTTTAAAAAAAAGTCTAGGCTTGAAAAACATCCTTTACTTGTAACAACCGCCACTTACATGTCCTAAAAACATTTTCTCCCGTCAAAAACGGATCACGTTCTTATAATTTTATGTCCCTCATTGGCCTGTGTGTGTGTGTTTGGGAAAAAAAAAAGGGGGGGGGGGGCTATAAAATAGAAACAAAACGCAACCAACATCAACAATAGGCTAAGCACTGCGTTTTTATTCATAATGCTAGGTGCTGGGATCAATAGACTTGTGCTATAACCTTATCAGACTAAATCAGTGTTTCCCAAACTTTGTCCCAAACGGAACGCTTTGCGCATTCCGAGTATTTAGCGGAACACTTTGCTTATATTTAAGAGAGATTAAATTCACGTGACGGCCTACTAGTTCATTATTCCAGTAGTCGTGGAACACCTATTCATTGGACTAAATTATTGGCAGAGATTATTAAAATAATAATGAAAATATTTGAACAATATATTACACAAGAAAATTAGAAAATGATTGTGGGACAGATTTGTGTATATTTGATATTGGAAAATGAGCAGTCGAATGAAATATAACCGAAAATTTGGTCTTAACTCCACTGGTCTCAACTCAATGTATTATTTACAATAATGATGTACAAGATATTTTTGTTCTATTTGCTTTCCTTATGGTTTGCTCTTCTATGTTTTTTTTTTTATAACTGCGTTCTGGGTTTAAATTTATTCTACAATATTATTTTAACTATAACAATAAAAGTATTTTTAAACTACCTATGTATATATAGTATGGGCTTCAAAATTATGATATAATGAGCTACATGAAAAGAAGGTTGAATAGAGGAAAGGAGATTAGAAACAATATGTAGAAAAAAAAAATAATTAAAAAATTCTCATATTAATTAACGGAGGTTGACTTAATGAGAGATGTACGGACATACAACTTCGTTAGAGCAGAAGGACATAATCACTGCGCAGGTCCAAACTAAATAACTTATAATGGCATTTAGTGTTACAACTGGAGAATTTCACGTTTAGCAAACGGCAAAGACATTTTAAAACACAGATTTATAAAATAGGTCAGTGCGCCGAGAAAGTAGGTCACCGGAAGTTTGAATCCCCCTATAAGACATACGGATACGGCATGCGCAGTAACTCAGTCCGAAATTGTGTGTCCATGCACTCCTATAATGTTTAGCTAAACAAAACTAAGACTAACAGACACATGTAAAGAAGGTAACGCCATGATTGGCTTACTTGGACTATTACCGTTTTCTTTTAGAGGTGGAGACGGACTGGTCAAGCTGTTGTAACTGACCTCTGGCGCTACAAGGGAGTACACACAAACAAAAAAAGAAGTTAATTGGGGAGAAATAAAAAAAAAATTGACAAACAGTTGTTGTTGTTTTTAAAACAAAGTTTATATCCGCCTACTTTGTCTGTCTGTCTGATACAGTGTACACGCTATTTCTCTACCTGTCCGTTCTCGGATCAAGCTAAAATTGTGCACAATTATTCATTGTCGATGACAACACATACATCAATACAAAAAAAATAAAAAAAACAATTGTTTAATTAATTACTGTCAATTAAGTAAAATTGTTTTAATATAAAAAAAAAGGTCTGGGGGCGTAAATCTTGCAGCATTGATAGCTATGGCCGTAATTGCCCTGTTGTTTTCCTTATATAAGCTTAGTATTTTAAAAAAAAAGGATTTTAAAAAAAAATCGTTAGTTTATAGACTTTTTGTTTTCTGATGTTAGATATGTTTAATTTTATTCGATAATACTTAACGATGGTAATGCGTGTCCAGTATAACTATAAGCCGTGCCTGTTTCTTAAAATAAAAGTCCACTAACGCAGTTTATCTCAAGTACAACTTTTGGCAAAAAAAAGTTGTAGGAATTGTTAGCTAAGATGATAGAGCGTCGGGATAATAAAACAGCCTAATTTTTTTTTTTTATTTTTTCTTCAGACCTAAATAAGAGAAGAAGAAAAAAAGAACTAGACGTAAATAAATGAACGAGCACAGCACTTTCAACAGACAAGAGGCAATACACAACAACGCACACACAATAAAAGTATGTAGATCTAGGCCGATGGGAAGAGGCACACCAGAGATATAACAATGCACAAGAATATGATTGAGATTTTTAAGACTCAACAGGTTGACCCTTAAGAATTCGTTTCATGCAAAAGCCCAGTTCCCCTTTCAAAACTTGTGATCTATAGAACGCACGGTGTAAATGTCATCTGTTTCTGTAGGTTAACGATGTTGTCATGTGGCCAGCACAACGTTGCCTTTACTCCCCCCCCCCCCCAACTAATGTACCAATTAGAGCTGGGTGGACTCAGGGGTGAACTAAACAAAACAAAAAATCCCGAAATTAAAACAGAATTCCAGTCTTCACCAGGCGCTTTACCACTCAGCCATCACGCCCCCCAATGATGTGATTAGGGGGGTCACGCATTATGTGACTTACACTGAAGTTTTTTCTAACTATTTAGACATGACTTTTCACAGAGAAAGCACTTGACCAGGGGGGCATCGGAAACGCTTTGTAAGCTGACCTAAATCTGACGGCTAAAAAAAAATATTTCTAGAATAGTTAGCAACTAAACTCAAACCACACCGCCTTAAAAAGAAAAAAAAACTCAGCAACGCCATTGCATAGTAATGAGCATCTACGGAGGCGCGGCGGCTGAGCGATAAAGCGCTTGATTTCCAAACCGGGGGTCCCTGGTTCGAATCCTGGTGAAGACTGGGATGTTTAATTTCGGGATATTTAGGCGCCTCTGAGTCCACCCTAGCTGTAAATGAGTACCTGACATTAGTTGGGAAAAAGTAAAGGCGGTTGGTCGTTGTGCTGGCCACATGACATCCTCGTTTACCGTGGGCCACAGAAACAGATGCCCTTTACATCCTCTGCTCTATAGACCACAAGGTCTGAAAGGGGGACTTTACTTAAAACAATAAATCTACGTAGTAATACAATCACATAACATTAGACAATCACATAACATCAAGCTATTAAGAAAGATCGGTGTATCACATAGCGTATAACAATACATTTTTAATACGTTTGCGCCCTGCTACGCGTGTGTGTGTGTGTCTGTGTAGGCATGGGCGCGTGTGTTTTTATCTTTAATATTCTAATAAACGTTATTTTATAAGCATCCAAAAGAAAGTTTGGGAACTAAAAAAAAACAAAACACTAAACAAAACTTCTTGCAATCTGTTTCAAATTTCACAGGAATTCGTATCGGCTTAAATTATTATTATGTCTGTCAGAAAATTATCGGCGTTGGGGTGAAAACTTTGGCACCCACAGGGGCGTAGCTGGTGATGGAGACAAACGTTTTTATTATGGAAATCGTTATTCAATGGCAACAAAAAAAAAATCCTCACCACAAAAGTTCAAAGAAAAGAAACACACACACATACGGAGAAGGAAGAGTCACTGTTGCCAGCATGTACACACATACACAATAGGAAAACACACGGACACACTCCAAAACGAAACACACACGGACACAGCTTATAAGACACGCACTCCCTTCCCTCTCAAAGCGAATATTTTAATTACCATTAAAAAAAACAAAAACAGCACAAGAATTAAAAAAAAATATTTAAAAGAAAAATATATTAACAAGGGACCGAAGCTTTTGTGAAGAGCGGAGTCTAACAAAGGAAATTATCTGTAACCGGATCCTCCATTCAGCCAATGGGGGCCCGGGTCTTACAATACGGCATCGGTACGTAAGCCAATGGCTAGTCTCATTAAAGCCGAGCCACGTGATAGCCAAGACAGAAACGATGCCCCGCGGGAAAAGGAAAAGTCTGGGGCGCACCCAACAAGATCTACGTAGGTCGCGTGCACAATAAAAGCTTTCCGGGCACATTTAATCTATTAAAATAAAAACAATTACAGGAAAGAAAAAAAAAACATTCCAGGGGCGGAGTGAATGAATACGAAAGAGGGGGTGAGGCAAGAGAAAAGAACAACAGAAGAATATATTGCCCTTCAATGGCAACAGACGTGAGATTTGCGTAGCTACTAAATCTAGAGAAACATTATCTTGGGTTTTCGTCTCAACAGCAGAAATTGAATTCTATTTCTGACAACAGCGAAATACAATTCCAAACGTCCACTGAGGCCAAGTAAAACGTCTACAGAGATGAAAACAGAAGTTTCAACGTTGGAACGGCGGGAGATCTAGTCACAGGTAGAGATGACAGATCATTGTTTCATTGCAACTGAGACTGTCACCGAAAGAAGCGGCGCCCTTGAAAAAGACGATCACTTTCCCATCCAGAATAAAACAGAAGCACAAATGCAACGTGCTACAAGATGTGTTCAAGTCTGCTCAAACCAGATCGGGAGGCGGGAAATCTGAGTTGGAAGCGACAATTTTAAATTACAACTCTCTAGTACTCGTTGATTTTTAGCGCCCCCGAAAGGAGAAAAGACGCTATTAGTTTTGTGTGGAATGTCTGTCCATCCGTCCCGTTTACGGTTTATGTCTCGTCAACTAGAAAAGAGAGTGAAAATCCGACATCATAATATTTTAGACCATTCAAAGTTCTGATGCAACGGCTACTTTTTTCTTTTCTGAAAGCGGAAAATCTATTTTTTGTTTCAAACCAATGTTTTTGTTACATTTGTATTGCTAAGTTAAGTAAGTTATACTACCTACTTCATTTATACAAAGGTAATATTTTTTTTTAAAGAGAAAAAAACATTGTTTAGTACGCATATAAGTTGGACATAATTTAAAACAACAATTAATAAGTTGTTTTTCATATTATCGCGTGACTGAAATTCATTAGCAACTTTTTGTATTCGGAAATGGTTTTCTCTTGAGGCTTTGAATAAGACATTGACCCTTTACAAAACAATTAGATCAATTAGATAAGTATTATATTAAACAGTCAGGCCAGGTTCGCAGCTAACTTCACCTTCACCTATCACTTGGTCTGCTGGACCGTTGGGGCACCACATAAGATCGGTTAACATTCTTTCTCCATTCTCCTCTGTCATTTGTCTTTGATAGAATTTCATTGTGATGTTCTTTCTGAAAATATTGAAACCTGCCTATTTACCTGCGAGGGTGGACCACTTCGGGGGCCCATTTGAGTTTGTGTTTAACACAAACTATCTTTGTAACCTTGTTTATATTTTTTTTTCTCATATTTTATGAATAGCTTGCACTTTTTTTTTTCATGGTCCTAACGTGATAGAAATGTGGTCATAAGATACTAGTTGAAAAAAAAATCAGTAAACAAAAATCGAATCATTTAGTTTCAGCTAAAATTTCGTACAAACAAGCATGGCTGGTTAGATAAGTTGATAGAGCGTGACGCTAAATAGGCAAATGCCGTGGATTCGATCCCCGTACGGGACAATGTTTTTTCAATGACAACTAAACTATGAATGTCTAGTTTTACCATATTATTAGAACATAAAGTAGGGATTGTTTTGTTGTTTTTTTTTATTTTGTACATTAAGTTGTTTTTAACTTCCATTAAGCTGTATTAGTACAAGAAAGTATGCTATTTTTTTAGATCGAGATTTTTTTCGCCAATGTGGCAGAGTTTAAAAGAGGCACACTGACTTCCTGTCTTGTTATGCTTTAACTAAACGCCCAGGAAGTGTTGTTATTTGTTATAAGTGAACAACAGAACAAGACTGCCAAACCAAAATCTGCAGAAATGCAATTGAAATCAATCCCAGGGCGCTTGAGATAGATGAGGGCAAGAGGGAGAGTGGACATGTTAAGGAGGGCAGGTCATGTTAAGGAGGGCAGGTCATGTTAAGGAGGACAGGTCATGTTAAGGAGGACAGGTCATGTTAGGAGGACAGGTCATGTTAGGAGGACAGGTCATGTTAGGAGGACAGGTCATGTTAGGAGGACAGGTCATGTTAGGAGGACAGGTCATGTTAAGGAGGACAGGTCATTCGAAAGAAACGATGGCTGAATTCGAAGGAAGTGAGGGGAAAGGAAGGGAGAGCGGGGGGGGGGGGGAGGGGAGTCTACAGCCCACTACAAGCCCATTAGTTCATCTCTCGTGTAATGCCAGGTAATTACCAGCATCTGTCGAGGGGAGGGGGGGCCGCCCCTGGGCAGCCATGGCGTCGAACAGCACGTGCCCTGGCAATTACACAATAGAATTGGAGGAAAGAGAGGGGGAAAGGACTGAAGGAGGGGGGGCGGGTTTTCATTGGATGATGAAAGGTCACTTTGTCACCTGTGACACACATGGCCCCACTCTGCAACGACAGGCCAGGGAACGCTAAGGCCAGTTACATGGAACATGGGACTTTTTTTTTCCCCTGGACCATCATTGAAAACAAGGCACAGCAGGTGACATTATGAACGTTTTTGAAACTCCTTGTCTACATGCTTAGAACTGCTAGATTCGGATATTTTTGGGGTATAATTACAAAACAAAAAAACAAAAAAAATAATAAAAAAATTCCACGAAAAAAAAAGACCAAGTTGTGGCTGCGGTACTAATTCTGTTTTTTTTTTCGTCCTGCGTGTAATACTTTTTTTTTTTTTATTAGGTCTACTCCTTTTTTTTAAACAGTTTGTTTCTTTTTTTATTTGTTTTGTTGTTTTTTTCTAAGACTTACCACTTCATTTGTGTCTTTGTTTTATTTTCAGGTTAAAACTCTTCAAGAAGTTAGTTGTTTTGTTCAATGTGAACTTATCGCGATTTTGAAACATGCACTTTGAACTATTTCACACCATGACCTTGACCCTTACCTCATGACCATGACCTATCGGTCAAACACCTCCGCTGATACCATGACCCTAATTTTTTTTTTTTTTTTTTTTTTTTTTAAGAAACCAATATGCCAAGGACAAACATTTACCCTGACCATGAGCCCCAGGACGTATCAACTAAAATGGGGGGGGGGGGGGATTGGATTAGTGATTTGTTTGTAACAGTGTCACTAAAACCTACGTTTAGATCTAGAGGTAAGACACTGACCTGCTACACTGGCTGCCGTGGTGGTTGACGGTGTTTCGATGAGCTGGTACGTCTGGGTGGAAGGCACTGGTGTCGTGGGAGGAGGGGCGGCTGCTGATGTGAGGTAAGGGTACTGGTCGTAGTAGTTGCTCCCGTAGCCGTAAAAGTCCTAAAAAAAAGAGAATATAAAGACAAGTGAGTATAGTCAGGGCCGGATTTAAGTATGAGGGGGCCCCAGGGAAATAATTTTGTGTAGGCCCATACAGTCCTTTGAAAGCTTGAACAAAGATCCACTTCTGAATACAAATACTTATATCTAAAAGCATGCTTAGTCTTAGAAGAAAGAGATAGTATAGAGTGCTGATAAATTTCCCTTTTGATTTTTTTCAATATTCAATATGCATATATTCGTTTTTTTAAGTATGTATTAGTCTGTATTAATTTAAAAATAGATTTTCAGCTTGAAAATGTGCGCGTGCATGTCATATACTTAAGTAATGAAATCAATCTGTAAAGAAACATACAACCACAGCCCTATATATATTATACCTAAACTGGAAAACGGAAGAAAAAAAAATTCCGATAATGATCAGATCACAGACCTATATATATACATATTGTTATGTACGTTAACTCTTTTTCAAGCTATAAGTGAAGCCGCCCCTAATCCAGGAAAATCAATCTTTTCTGTCTTAGAAAAGTAATGATCTTTAGTTTTCAAAGTTTAGAAATAATGCAATACCATAAAATTGCGGATTTAAAATATAATGTTCTATTATTAGTATTAATCACAGATCTATATATGTATGCACATTTATTATATAAAGTCATTTCCTGCTAGATTCCATTGAATCTTGAAAATCCTAGATCTAAATATTTCAAGCCTGTTGATTTTAATTAACTTAAATTTTAGATTATACATTTAGATACATTAATTACCTACATCTTTAAGGATTTAGATTATTTATCTAAAAGTTGTAAAATAATAATTATGAGACGAGAGTGCTCTTATTTTCGATGTTTAATTACATAGGTAAGGGTTGAAAAAATACAACAACACTTTACATCTTATAACTACTTTACAAAACAACGCCATGTTTCAACTTTTTATAAGATTTTTCACGACATGTTTGTGTAGTGTTATAGACCTCCATATCCAGTCTAGGTATGATATATATAGGTCTGTGCATACAACAAATCTAGTACACAACAGCTTCATCTCGTTAATCTTTTGAAATGGTCACAAGAATTTATACTTAAAACAGATGATATCCTCAAGTTTAAGTCACGACTACAGTCGTATATATATATATATATATATATATATATATATATATATATATATATATATATATATATATATATTGACAATTTCTATTAACGTGACAGGTATGATAGAGTTAAAAGTGTTACTTCTTATATTCAAACAATGTCGGCCTAGAGCCCAACAGTACTTACATAAGTGTTAGCTGTACCATAGGCCGGGCTTCCAGTGGAGCCTAAGAAGAAAACGTTATCAAACAATTAGTTAAGAGACTCTCATTGTCTTGAAGTTTTTTTAACATTAAAGAAACACATTGCATCCTAAGTTTACTTAGAAGAGGCTGAGTCGGATTCGTCGTCTCTACATGAACATATTAAATAGTCTCCTTCTTCTAGTCAGCTTTTCGCTGCTAAGCTGTCAGCTCTTTTGCAGACTGTGCCAATGAAAAATAGTGTGGTGTTCTGTTCAGTTGTTCGTCGCTGCCGTCCAGGGTGTTGGTTATGTTGGGCTGAAGTGGTAGCAGGGTCTGCCTAAGGTGGATTTGGAAGGGGCATTCAAAGAGGATATACATTAGAGATCCTAATGTACAGAAATAGATTTTCCCCCTCTTTGTAATACAATTGATTGACCAAAGATTTGAGTCTCTAATATTACCAACAAAACACAATTGTTAGCTGTTTTTCTCAACATCTTCTCTATGTCCCAGGAGCGTAGCCTATATAAAAAACGACCCAGAGTTCGAATCCAGCTCACTGCTATCCACTGAAGTAGGCTTTGTTCAGCCAAGGGCGTGATTATCTTCTTCTCTGAAAGCATCTCTTACACAAGGGAGTCAGCCAGTTCTTAAACTCTTGGTAGTTCTGCACGTTCTGGTTGGCTAATTCAGGCTGGTGAAAGGGAGCTTTGTTCGTTTGTGCTGGCCTTAGTGTTCCAAGTGCGACGCACAACACTACTAGACAATGGTTGGCAAATGAAGTTAGTCGAGCCGAAAGCATTGTTGCAGAACTATTGGATAAATATTTTTCCTCATGAATTTAAGCCACAAACACAAACGTTCCCAGCTAGTTCCAGTGCATTGCAAGACAAGTGTACGAACAATATACAAGACAACATAAGCCTCCATGGCAGAGAGCGCGGACCACGGTATGATCACTCACCTGAATAGTAGCCCTGGGCGGCTGGTGTGATCTGTGAATAGCCAGTCATGTAGGGTGGACTGACCACCTGGTTGCTCGCCTGCCCTTTGATCTTGGCAGTTACTGTTGACAAGACACAAAGGGTTAAAGGTCAAGAAGGAACATGGAGATCTCGCCTACGGCTGCTTGACCAATTGTAATTAATGATGGTCGCTAACAGATGTTAAAAGTGTAGAGGACAAGGACCCGGATTAGGGGAACTGTGTACTGTATGGAGGGGTACACCAGTAGAGATAATTTCTCACACCTAGCACTCTTTTAAAAATGGTGATGGTGAATGTCATGGTGCGGGTCTAAGTCATGGTGTGGGTCTATGTCATAGTGTGGGTCTATGTCATGGTGTGGGTCTAAGTCATGGTGTGGGTCTATGTCATAGTGTGGGTCTATGTCATGGTGTGGGTCTAAGTCATGGTGATGGTGAATGTCATGGTGCGGGTCTAAGTCATGGTGTGGGTCTATGTCATAGTGTGGGTCTATGTCATGGTGTGGGTCTAAGTCATGGTGTGGGTCTATGTCATAGTGTGGGTCTATGTCATGGTGTGGGTCTAAGTCATGGTGAGGGTCTATGTCATGGTGCGGGTCTATGTCATGGTGTGGGTCTATGTCATGGTGCGGGTCTATGTCATGATCGTCCTCGTTAAACCCTTATTCTACAATAAGGAAATTTAAAAGTGTACATCTACAATAGAGAGAGAGAGAAATGAGACAGAGATATGAGAGATAGAGCAAGAAGAGAAAAGTGATGGAGATGGAAGGAGAGAAAGATGAGAGAGAGAGAGAGAAGAATGAGAAAAAAACATGAAAGGATTTAGCTGAAAGAGAGGGAGAGTGAGAGTGAAATGCGAGAGAGGTGAAAGACGGAGAGACAACAGAAGATTAAGAGAGAGAGAGAGAGAGAGAGAGAGAGAGATGGTGAATGATGAGAGAGAGGAGAGAGACAGAGGAGAGAGAGAGAGAGAGAGAGAGAGATGGTGAATGATGAGAGAGAGGAGAGAGACAGAGGAGAGAGAGAGAGAGGAGAGAGAGAGAGAGGAGAGAGAGAAAGATGAGAGAGAAGGGAGGAAATAGATTAGTGAGAGGGACTGGGGCTGAGTAAGGAGGATAGGAAGAGCGGCACGAAGATCGGTGGGAAAAGAGAAAGAGAGAGAGAGAGGTACACAGTGACTACGTGTTAATCATATAAGTATTTGCGTAACGTCTGCATTGAGAGAAATCGAAGAGAAGTCAGTGTTGAAACAGCTGCTTAAGCTCACACAGATCTATAGACCGGCATAATCCATTTGGTCACAAACTATTGACCAGTGGATGGCAGACATACGAACAGCCCATATCCCAACCCCTCTCTCTTTCTCCTCTATTTTTTTTTCGGTTGGGGAGGGGAGGGGGCAAGGAGGTAAGAGGAAGAAAGCTATTCTCTTATGAGTCCACGCTCTCTCTCTCTCTTCGCCAACCAAGGCTCGAACCAGTGAACCTGGAATCGACAACACCGCCTAGCGATACAGAAATGTGTTTACTGAGCACCTAAAGGCAGCACAGAAAATCTTCTCCCAGGTACCCCATCCCCCCCCCCCCCCAACTGGTCCACAAGTGAGATTGGACCATAGCGCTCTGAGCATGCTATAAGCATGAAAGTAGAGCTATATAAAAGCTATAATTTAAAATTTAATTTTAAGAGTGGATAGATAGAGAGAGATAGTCAGAGAATGGAAATAGATTAGTGGGAGTGGGTCAAAATCAGATTCCACGATTCTTCGATCACCAGCGACTAACCGACCAACTTACTGAGAAAACAAAAAATAATAATAAAAGAATGTAAAATCAGGAGCGGTTCTGGAAGAAAAATAAAATGGGGTGGGTGATGTGTTACAGGGAGGGTGTGGGAGACGGGGGAGTTTATAATGTGGAAGCATTTTAGGTCTGAATTTCTACCCGACGACATTTCAATACCAGGCCCATGTTTTGACAGACTGCGCGCAAAGTCTTGAGGCGACAGCGGGCCCGTGGGGCAGGAAACCTGGGTGCCACAGTGTCGACAGAGATAGCGTCTATTGTCCGCGGCTATTGTGAAAGCATTCAAACGTGGAACAGCGCACCATTAAACGGAAAATAGATTTTTTTCAACACTGGATAGGACTGGATAATGAATTACATTAATGCTGGAAATTTGATTTTGTTGTTGTTCCTTCTGGCCGAGTTGGTCTCCCCCCTCCCTCCCTACCCCCTCTCTTTAACACTCAGGGCTTTAAACACTCTGAAATACAGAACAACTCACTGCAGATTGTGTGGTTGTAGTGTGTTTATGTGGGTGTGCGTGCGGAGATTTTGTGTGAGTGTGTGAGAGATGTAATAGTGTGTGTGTGTGCATTTAAAATTATAAAACAGCAACACTTAGCGAGGAAATGATCCCGAAGCTTGCAGTGTGGTTTGATGACTTGATAACAGAAGTACATATGTGAAGCTAAGTGATGAAACAATGAATGATGCATAGATCCTACGTATAGAAATGGGGCACTTGGGATCAAATGGTGAATTAAGGAAAGCGAAATAATGGACACGAACCATTCACCATCCGATTCGACAACTTCACCTAGCAGCAGCACATTATAAGGCGAACAAACCGCCTCCAGATTTTTCGATCGGTAGTGTTAAGTCAGTTACGCTGTTCTCAGTTGTACTGAGGGGTACTCAAGTGTTACGAAAATTCTAACAGGGTTACAAATAGGTCAAAAGTTTGGGAAACACTGTTGCATACCATCAAATATAACTCCAAGAAAGGAGGGGTAAAGGGGGGGGGGGCAATCCAGTCAGATTGCCTCCACATAGACAGCTCTCTAGGCTTACCGTTAAGCCCTCAACGTGGACAACACCGAATGGTGGCTGCCTTTTCCGAACTCAGTAGACGGCGAAGCAGCCCAGCCTACTCCAGTGAACAGTTCAAAGGCGCTTTCCACCCCCATGCTGGCCGGGGACAATCCTCGCAATTATCTCTGACCCGCCGGAACTGACGCCTGAGGTGCTAGTCCAACTTCACGCTGAGGGAGACGCCCCTACGTCAGAAAGGAAGGCTCTGCGCCCCCCCCCCCACTTGAAAGAGAGCTGAAGGGGAGGCCCCACTTCTTTTGATCTGTTTTTGAAAGAAATACAAAAGCTTGACAACTTCACCGCGGGGAAGATATCTGAATGGGCAGACTCAGGCTGAAACTACTGGATAGAAAGGGGAGCAGGTATGAGCCCCCCCCCCTTTTCCAATGATCATTTAAAGACATCTTATTGTTCCTCCTGTTTGCTTAACTTAACTTTATGAGGACGCTTAGCGCAGATCACTCAGATTGATTGCAAGAGTTGAAGATATTCAATACGTGGCAGTTGCTATGATCCGCTATTTGTGTAGGACAATGCTTCTCAAGCTTCACGTCACAGCACTGGAAGATAAAGGCTTAAAAGTTTTTTTCTCCTATTATCGAAGTTCTTGTGCGGACCTGTTGTAGAGCTCGTTAGTCATATGCACGCTTCAGTCGTTTTAGCTAACCTTCAAAGCTACAAGCTATTGTTGACCGTATTAGTTGGTCTACTATCTTCAACAGACCGGGCCGAGTTCAATGCGTTAAAAAAAAAAAGAGATACATAATTAAGTTTAAACGTCTCGAATCAACAAGTATGTCACCAGTTTTACAACAGAAAATGGATTCATTTATTCTCGCAACCATAACTCAGTCGTAGGTTACTTTCGAATTACAAGAATTCACCATGGCCTGCGCTTACACGTGAAAGGAAAGAATGACGATGAAGAAATCTTACTAATGCCGAATGACTTCATTTAACATGCAAAGTCTACCAAAATGACTTCATTTAACATGCAAAGTCTACCAAGATGACTTCATAAACGATGCAAAGTCTACCAAATGACTTCATATACCATGCAAAATCTACCAAAATGACTTCATTTAACATGCAAAGTCTACCAAGATGACTTCATAAACGATGCAAACTCTACCAAATGACTTCATATACCATGTAAAGTCTACCAAAATGACTTCATACACCATACACAGTTCTAACAAGCAGCCACTCAAGGACATGTACAGTCCCATTATTGTGCTTCACATTCCTCAGACCCCATGAGAGTATAGACCAAAACACGAAGTTAGTTTATAAGATCAGGGTGAGTTGGAAAGAGCTGGGGGAGATAAGTGCTCTTCGACACCCTTAGGCCTCTTCACGTGGCGTGTAAATACCAGGCCCTGGCCTGTCTCTACAAGACAAGGTGAGCCGTATCTCCAGGCGATGGACGGAGTGGGGGGTGAGCACTTGTCGGCTCGCCAACTAGAGTAAGTGACAGCTCACGGGGGCAACCACGACTTTCCCCCCCCCCCTTTTATCCACTTTAACCCATTACCCCTCCTTTCACCCCCTCCCTTTCTCTTTCTTTACATCTGAGTGAATGTAAGCCCAGCAGCCATCCTTGACTGGATCTTACGGAATGTGTGTATTTGAATGGACGAGGGAAGGGGTGAGCTTTGGGGGGGGGGGGAGCAGATTAACGAAGCAGTAGAAGTGCCCGCCATGACATGGAATTTTTCTTAAGTACATGAAGCCAGATTTGGGGAGTTACGTTTGCTAATTGAGCCAGAAACTGGCGAAACAATTGATTTTTAGACCAAGCTTACCAAGTACCTTGTGCGATATATCGCCCGAAAAGTCAACCATTTAATGAGTCATCCACTATTCCTTAAGTGTTGGCGTAAAGGGCGCCAAATTTGGTAAATGAGTGGGATACCATCCGAAAAAGCTAGAAGGTAAATGGTGCAGGCGCCTGAGTACAGTGGCTAATATCATTTCCAATTCCCAGATCGCAACTTGCATTTTCAATATCTATACGATCTAACCCTTTTAGAAGAGGCAGAAAACGATGGGAAGACAACATAAAAGAATGTAAGGGCCTGTTAATGATAGAGATCATAATCAAGCAAAAAACAAACAGAGAGGACTGGAGAAAGACGGTCATTAGATCTTGTGTGGTGCCCCATCGGTCCCAAAGACTAACAGATAGGTGAAGGTGAACCCACTTAGATCAAATATGTCAGCAAAAGCGTTACCTTTGCGCCACCTAGAGTTCTGAAAAAATGCACACACACAAAAAAAAAGAGCCACAAAAGATCTATGTGTTTGAGAGAATGTGTGTTTGTGTGAGCATGTGTGTGTGTTTCTACTTACATGTATCTGTGCCATAGGAAGTCTGTAACATATTGTAAGGGCTGTGGCTGCCCTGGTAGTAGCCAGGGTATCCGGCTGCTTGCATGATGCTGCTAGCGTACTGCCCGTGACCCATGTTGACGCTCATGGTGGAGCCGGCCGGGAGAGAGCTCTCAGAGCTGCTCTCAACGGAGGACGACTGACAAGAGGACGGGGCGAGGACTGAGGGAGGCTCGTCTGGCGACTGGTATCTGCTGCCTTGACTTGACAAGTTCCTGTGAAGACACACACAAATTTCATGTTAGGCATTTTGTTCCTTTTTGGTGATTTTCGCTATGAACTAGGCCAGTGTTTCCCAAACTGTGTTACGCGGAAACCTACGAGTTCCATGAAGCCTGAACAGCTGGAATAATTAACTAGTAGGTCACCACGTGAATTAATCTATTTTAAAAAAAACTAAGCAAAGTGTTTCGATAAATACTCAGAATGTGCGAAGTGTTCCGCTAAAGACAAAGTTTGGGAAACACTGGACTAAACAATGTCAAGGATACGAAATGGAAATTCAATGTAGCCGACTAAATTTTTAAAATGAGCTACAAAAACCAGAACACTGGATACATCATAAGGCTAGCTATTTATAGTTTTTCCGTATTATATGCAAATCCCTAATTCCTACAAAATGTGGACTTACAGTGTTTCCCAATTTGGGATATTCCTACCCCAGGAGTTTTTCGGCGAAAAAAAAATGGGGGGGGGGGGGGGGAGAAGAGTTGCTAAGCTGATTATAGGTTACGAAAATGCGTTACGGAGTATTTGATGATGCCTCTGTCTTTAGCTGCAATCAGATCTGCCTTCAAGTGCATGCATTCTACAAATGGCGTCATACGATCTCGAAAGTACAAGACGGAAGTTATGGACCGTCGTCCTTAATGTCTTCCTCTGTTATTAACATCCTTCCTAAAATGTATTTCTTCATTAGCTTTAAAAAAAATAAAAAAAAATGAAGGAAATCGCGAGGCAAGAATCTTTGTTTATTGTTTTAGTTACCATGAGCTTTTTGTTTTCTTTTTTTTTTTTTTAGCTCTCCGCAGACTTATGAAATGAAAAGGAATTGTTATAGTTCTAACGACCTTGGCCCATTTTGTTACTAAGAAACGTAACTCCTAAATAAAAAAAAGAGAATGATGCATTTACTCTCTTGTACACAGGAAAATCCAATTCTAAATACTTATGAGTCCATTGAGACCCGTCATAGTGTCATTACAGTGAAGGTTGTTCTCTTGCAGGATAGAGAACTCCTATAGAGAGATCGTCATACCCTA
Source organism: Biomphalaria sudanica (assembly GCA_036873155.1). Lineage (NCBI taxonomy): Eukaryota > Metazoa > Mollusca > Gastropoda > Planorbidae > Biomphalaria > Biomphalaria sudanica. Next base: position 1,530,407 of record JAZGLO010006690.1, read on the forward strand.
TAGAGGTATATTACGCAGACGTTAGATGAAAGTCGTAAAGAGTTTAGTTTCTGAACCGAGTGGTTACAAGTTCGTATCCGCTGAATTTGATTTTGGAAACGTCTAGGACACCCCGCCAGGGACCACAACTCTAATGGGAATCTGACATGCATAGTGGAAGTAAAGGCGGTTGGTCTTTACAGCTGATCACATGACGCACTCATTAACCATCGGACCAAAAAAAACTGATGAGATTTACATCATCTGCCTCTATAAATAGCAAGGTCTGATAAGTGTACTTTCAATTTTACACTACTTAGATATAAAATGAAATCAGCTCCCCCGTGGGGGGGGGGGGGAATACAAGACGTGGGCCCTGTGTTTGTGTGTGCTGGTGCTAAATGTATTATTTGATGCCCTCAAAACGGTGCTTATGCGTAAATATTTCAATGTAATCTCAAAGCAATTCGCATTAAAGCCTAACCCTAGCTGCTTAACATATGAACTGGTACTCTAGATTACAATACATTGTTTCCTTGCTTTGTATTTCCTGTTTCCGAATCGATCAGATAAACAGCTTTGATATTTAATCCAATTTTCAACTTGGGTGATATTAAAGGACGACAGGCACTTTGGGGGGGGGGGGGGGGTCTTTCTTTACAAGCAAGCAAAAAAAAAAATAATTCTTTTTTATAAATCATTCAATTATAGATCAGTATCTAATTGTACCGCGTGTTGAAAAACTAAATAATAGTGAGATTTAAAAACTCTTCAAGCACAGCGACCCGATGTCTGGTTCCTTGAATATATTAAGTCTGATTTTAATCTCAATGTTATAATTGTTTGAAAATGTTTGTCTTTGGCATGAGCTGGGTTAATTCCGACTCGCCATGACGTCTTCCGCTCGTTTTAATGAAAAGCCTTACAGTTATTTACGTCTAGGGGTTTTTTTTTTGTTTGGTTAATACCGTAAGTATTAAACAACTCTTTGAAGAACTTTCGGTGCATTGTTATTTAAACCTAGACGACTATTATCTGAGTCTTAACAAAGCGCGTTAACTCTTATCTCATCAATGACACACTAAGAGAAAGTCAAAGCCAGAAACATTGACAGGTTAAAATTGCCGTCCACTTTCGTCGATACAGCTGGATATCTGGAAAAGAAAAGGACAGAGAGGAATGGAGAAAAATTGTTGACAGTTCTTGTGTGGTGCCCTAACGGTTCAACTCAGGGATAAGTGAAGGTGATCAGGAAAGATACCCTCCTCCCCAACCACCCCTGCTTTTCCAACCTAAGTCAGGTACCCCTAATTGGAGGGTGGACTCGGAGGCGCCTCAAAGATTCCGAAGTTCAAAATCAAGGTCTTCACCAGGAATCGAACTCTAGACTCCCTTTGGTTGGAAACCGCTTTACCCACTTTATCGCGATATGGTTTCAAACTACATAAGCTGACATAAACCTAATATACAAGTTTGAAATCATTTCGATCATGGCCTTGACTTCTGTGTTCTTTACATGACATCAGTAATGGTTGGTGCCTGCCTGTTAGCTAAACATTACAATACCAGATTTCCAATAATAATAATAATAAAAAAAACAAAAAAAAACTACAGAATATGTCTCACTTTCGTCCCCCTGTTGCAATAACTTATGTAGGCTTTCATGGTCACTGTACAGAATGTCTGTTGCCGAACCCTGACCCCCCCCCTTAAACCCAACGTTTTTCCAGAACCATCGAACCAAACCACTTGGGCACTGCCTCTCAAAGATAACCTACACCGGCCGGACTACCGTTTATGAGAAGCTAACATAGCGCTACTAGATGAATCCATTATAGGGCCGCCGACTAGAGCAAGGCAAACAAACTCTTCTGAACAAAAAAAAAAAGAGAGAGGACCCTTCTCCAGAGCGCGGCCGAGCAAAACACGACAGAAATCCAATGTTTGCCTACACTATGTTCACATACCTCTGTGTACATACCCTCACACCCCCCACACTGGGTATAAGCACATAGATGCAGCCCGTTACTTCCCAGGCTCCCCCCCCCTTTTTTAATTTTTTTCTTCTTTCATAACGTCGATTCCTCAAGGGTGGAGGGCATACAAAATAAAAAGGCCGGTGGGGGCGGGGTAAAAACAAACTTTGCAGAGAGCACGAGCAATCATACCCCCCCCCCCCATTTCTCAACTCGTCATATCTGTTAGTGACTTCTGACCGACAAAAGAGTGCTTCTATCCCTCTTCGCTCCTCATAGATGTGAGGATTGGAAATGTGGCGTGTGCAAGTCCTTCCAAAAAAAAAAAAAAAAAAAACAACGACGGACGATGCTTCTAATTACTAGACCATTACGTTGGTGCTACAAATAAGCTACGACAGAAGGTAAGGGAAAGAGAAGCCGTTGGGCAAAGAATTGAAATGGTAACAATGAAAAGTTGGAGAGAACATGGCAGAGCGTTGAAGTCCTGGTGATAAGCAGACTTACTTACTTAGACTTAGGTCCTCCAGCGCCGTTCGGCGCATTGGGCAGCAAGCTGTCTCCATAAAGATCTGTCGTTGTAAATGTGGCGATAAGCAGGCTATTTTTTTTTTTTTTTAAAATCTAATGTGGTCTAATCAAATATAATCGAATACAACGGGGCTTCTTAATTTGATAAGAGATCGCGAATGGGGGCTGATCACACGAAATCCTCCTGCAACTAATCGTTACTGATCACAACAATGAAACAATACTGCATATTTCAAAAGTGGCAGATTGGGACAAAAGGGGGAGACGTTGGAGGAATGAGTGGCCTGTAAACACAGGCTCCCTTTGAGAGATTGGGATTGGCGCCCTATTTCACACTTGTATAAAGGCTTCACCCATCAATGTTTTCTTACAACATTTCTCTCAGTTACATAAACACACGTTATGCTTTTGAGTAGATCATTAAACGTGTTAGAAAAGAGAAGAGATATTCTGTGGGAGGTTTTAACTGGGTGATTTTTTTCTCGATCATGAATGAAAAGACAAGCCATTGCACATGGATACATCGCGATAAAAGTGTTATCGATTGCCTCTTGCTGCATTAACATAAGTAATGTGTCCTCTCCTGAGAACTGACTGGCATATGACCAACTCACAAGTCTTATCCCTTGCGCTGATGCAAATAGTTCTAGACAAAAAACAAAACAATATCTCAGTGTTCGGGTTTAAGTCACCATTACCATTAAGACAAAAGTCACCTATAAGGAAGCGCTGTGGCTACATCTTAAGGAGCTTGGATCCTGAGCAGAGGAGTCACAAGTTAAAATCCTGGTAAAAAGTCGGATTTTGAATTTCGTCCCTGAGTTCACCCACAAACTCTTTCGGGTACCTGACATTCGTTGTTCAGGTCACATGACACCCCCGTTAGCCAGAGACAAGTCATCTGCCCTTGGACCGCAAGGTCTGCGAGAAACTTCACATTATAAATACCCGTTAGTGAAAGAGCTTTTCAAGAACAGTGCTGTAATATTTACGTTGGAATAAAAGATGAACTGTTATTGGTAACATTATGCATAGCTGGTCAAGATCCTAAGTGTGAATAAGCATACAGTTTGCACTAGAGGACCTGGGTTAAACCTTAGTTCTCATCCGACTAAAAGAGCCTGGCCATCCACGTTGCGCTGGCCAACGTAGACTTTTGAACTCTCAAGATAAAAAAAAGTAAAGTTCCACTTTCAGACCTTGCGATCTATAGGGCAGACGATGTAAAGGTCATCTGTTTCTATGGCCCACGTTTAACGAGGGTGTCATGTGGCCGGCACAACGACCAACCACATTTACTTTTCTCAGGTAACCATTAGAGTTGTGTGGACTCAGAGGCGCCCAAAGATGCCAAATGCCAAATTTAAAAATCTCAGCCTTCACCAGGATTCAAACCCGGGACCTCTGGTTCGAAGTCAAGCGCTTTACCGCTCAGCCACCGTTTCTCCTTCCCCACAAGGTACACAATTTCTTTTTGGGGTTTTCCAGGCGGTCATATCAGACATTTAATTAACTGTGCCAGAAGCATGTTCCCGAAGTTGTTGACTCAATGGAGAGTCAGTGTCAGTAACCTTGAATTTAACCCCAAAAACTTCTCAAGTGTTCAGATGTGGTGGTGGAGGGGGGGGGGGGTAAAGTGACGAAAAAAAGTGTGTGTGTGGGGGGGGGTGTTAATAGTACACCCAGGTTTGGTGTGGGTGGATGATAACTTTCCGTTGGCCCTCTGCGTATGTAGGTGAGCAGCATGCGGTGCGTTGACAGAGCCGAGAGAGTGAGTTCAACAAAAAACAGGCGAGGTGCGAATGAGTTGACGAGCTGGAGCCCGTAAGGAACGTGCTGCACAAGGAAATAAAATGGAGGCCGGGAGCAATTAGGGAGTCTATTATGATCGCAGTGCCGGAGAGACTCCCAGGCCAACATGGAATACAGCTTGACCTGCCCCCTCCCCCTCCCCAAAGTCCGCATTTCAACATCAGGGATTCTCGTTGATTCGGAATATTAAAAACTCGAGAATGTTTGGGAAGTCGTGCGGGAATACTTTTAGCTGCAATGACTTTTCTTCTACGGGAAGTAACTCTACCAGACTGAATAACACTCTGGGTTTCAAGTCATATACATTTCTATCATCAATCAATCATTTTAAAAAATATATTTACCAAGTTTTTACAGTTAGATTCTATATTAATTTAAAATATTTTACAATTAAAAAAAAAGAAAAAACAAAAAAAAAAAAAAAAACTTAGGCCTAAGTTGACCTAAGGTCTTAAATTTCATGACGATCGTCAACTTTTCCTCCATTTGAAGTACAATGCTATATGGATCCACGACAGTAGGGTAGAGGCAGTGGCGCATCTAGGGTGGGAGGAGGAGGGGGGAATTCGAAAATCCCCTAGGCCCCCATTAGAGGAGGGGCCCCTAATGAGTGTCTTTTACATTAAAAATTAAATATTACGCAAAATGCTGGGGCCTCCAAAGAGATCAAGTCCCCTCCCCCCAGGTCCCCAAACAACGGAAGATTCCTAGCTACACCCCTTGGTAGAGGTGAGTAAGAATTATATTTCTAGACGTACCAACTAAATTAAAAGTTGAAGATATTCTTAGCGTGCTATAATACCCAAGACATTGCCATTATTATGATTATTATTATATGCAAGTGGCAGACGACCTGGGTAGCACAAGGGCCAGGGGGGGGGGCAAGTTTAGGCCTCAATGAAAGCTTGTATTGTTTATACATGCTCAAGCTACATCAATACTCTCACACTTTCCAACATGTCATTTGAAAAAAAAATACAAACAACAACACACAACTATCCAGTACCAATTAGAGACCCCGAAATCAGCGATCGTTTAAATGAGGCCACCTATTCATTTCTCACTTACAATATTTCGTTTATGGATAGTTTCAATTTAAAAAAAAACAAAAAAAACAGTGATATACAGTACGTGGGGGAGGGGAGGGTACTTACTTGTAGAAATGGTCCGGAGAATAGTTCGTACTTGAGTATAATGACTTTTGGTCACCTGAGGAAACAATCGGGTTCGAAAGTCGTTACTCAAGAAGTAAAGAAATGCAACACGGTGTCTTCACTAACAAGACACGCACACACGTGAATGAGCTAAAACACGACAGACACACACACACACACAAATTAATAACAAACGAAACCAACAAAAACAAAAACCACAACAAAAACTAAATAGCTGTTTGCCATTTGGAGTGATATAGTGTCATTTTACATTTTTTTAATTATTTATTTATTTATAATTTTTTTTTTGCCTTTGAGTTTGCGTGATAAACATTAACTCTCTTTGTAATTTTGTTCTTCACGCGATTGCTATTATTTCATTATTGTATAGTTTTACTTAGTGCATACATATATTGTACGGTATATCAATATGTAGCCGTATCAAATTTTCAAATAGTTGTTTCCTTTTTTTTGGTTCGACCTATTCCATTGCAATTGTAAGGAAATATAAACAACAGACTTTCGTCCAATGTTGAAGAAAAAATATATACATAAATTACACATGCTCTTCCAACGGGGTTGCGCATGTCCCAGAGTTCAAAGTGCATGCATAATTAGCACGAGATAAGAATGCATATCTTCTGCAGACGTGAACCAGCAAAGAATGTTTGTCAGGCTGTGATAATTGGCAGGGAAAGGCACAGGGCAGAAGAAAGAATTTTACTAAGCCATTAACAGAAGACCGATAAACAAACAAAGGATAGCGCGTCAACAGTGTTCTTATCAAGTTGTATTGGCTTTAAGATTTAAGTGAGAATATACTCCCTCTGGCCAAAATAATCCACTTAATAATAAATAAATAGTATAATGATGAAGAGATAATCACTTGAAAGTTCTCAGAAGAAACAAACAAACAAACACGGAACAGCTTGAAATGTCAAGTAAAGACTGTGATCATTTCTGTTTCTTTATTGCCTGAAATTTCTTCTTATATTAACTCTTTCTCTCCTAACTGACGATACCAGAATGTGGTAAATAATTACGGAGAGAAAGAGTTAATAATGGCTCATACAGAATCATCTTGCCAGAGATGTATATAAACAACTTGCTAACAAACTGAAGAATCTGTGTTCTTTTTGCTTCTTTGTTGCACTTCTTCCAACTAGACCTAGACGTAGACTTTTAATTGAATACCAACTTGACATGAATCTAGTGATACTATTAAACTTTTTGCTTATTTGTTGCACTTCTTCCAACTAGACCTAGACGTAGACTTTCAATTGAATACCAACTTGACATGAATCTAGTGATACTATTAAACTTTTTGCTTATTTGTTGCACTTCTTCCAACTAGACCTAGACGTAGACTTTCAATTGAATACCAACTTGACATGAATCTAGTGATACTATTAAACTTTTTGCTTCTTTGTTGCACTTCTTCCAACTAGACCTAGACGTAGACTTTCAATTGAATACCAACTTGACATGAATCTAGTGATACTATTAAACTTTTTGCTTATTTGTTGCACTTCTTCCAACTAGACCTAGACGTAGACTTTCAATTGAATACCAACTTGACATGAATCTAGTGATAACTTTCAATTGAATACCAACTTGACATGAATCTAGTGATAATATTCAACTTTTTAATTCTACAACTTCAATTACTATAACTTAACACCTAAAACTTAATGATACAACTTTAACTTGTGGACCTGCAGTAGTTTAAGAACTCACTACAACACAAGACAGTTACTATGCAAAGACCCAGACTAACTAGCTCTTCCCCTAATTTATACTTTCTAAAACCGTAACTTCTAGAATCATGGAAACATATCCTAAATATTTTATAAACTATGACTTTCTAGAAACTGATGTATGCTATTTTTTCACCCTGACCTCTTTCCTTGATTAGGATGATTATAATTAACTTGTGTTTGTTCTGCGTTTTCTATAACCCGAACCCGGCTTCTAGAAAATGGCCGAATTAGGTCATAGTATCGATTTGTGACAAAGACAACATAGTTTAACAGAATATGTGTATGACAGAGAGTAACATGCCATGGTTAGGTTACTGACATGCAAGTAAATATAGAGAAAGCCACTATGCCCACCATGTACCGCCAAATACAAAATTGGGGGCCGCGATATCATGCAACTCATGCAATGCGTTAGGATTTAGTAGGCAGTGAATATTTGAGAAAAAAAGGTTGGTAGTGGGGCTACATAGGGAGGAGGGGGAGGTTGACATGCCAGTCTCACCGTAGGAAAAGACCGTATCTAAGCTGTCCTCTTGTCCACTGCAAGATGACCCAGAATCTGGACTCGTGGGCTCAGGCTTAACATCAACTGGACATAAGATATAGATCAAGAAACTGTAAAAAGTCCTGCATTCAGAGACAATGATGTGTATGCTAGTGTCCAATACTAAAAACACTATAAATATACTTGAAATTGAGACTACGATGAAGTACAGATGAAACTAGTGAATTAGCATTGAGCAGAAAATTCCGAAATCTCAGATTCGAGTCTTCAAGATGGATTTATGAAGCGTTGGTCGTCATTGTCACACAATATTCCCGAGAACCGTAATGCTGAATCAAGTCTGCCCGACAGAGATTCAAACGATCTTAGAGAGGAAGTCATCTGTTTCTTTGGCCAACGGTTAACGAGCAGGGTGTCATGTGGCCAGCACAACGATCAACGACCGTTACTTTCCCCAACTTAAATCAGGTACCCATTAGAGTTGGGTGGACTCAGGGGCGCCCTGAAAATCGCGATATTCAAAATCCCAGCCTTTACCGACATTTCAACCCAGGACCTCAGGTTCAGAAGCCGAGCATTTAACCACTCTGCCACCGCGCCAGAAACAGATGGCCTTAACATCATCTGCCCCATAGATCTTAAGGGGGAAACTTTACTTTTTTGTACTTTTAGAGAGGAAGCCGCCTTATAGTATGGATATAAAACTCGGTCCATTAATATAACTGACATGCTTTTCAAAATTAAAGTATGAACAATTTAAGACAGTATGTGTATTGAATTGATCGTTACACCTAGTACTAATAACGTTGTAACAGTTTAAGATCAAATGAATACTGCAAACAACGTTCGATCTATGTTCACTCAATATTTTTTGTATTGTTCCAAGCTAGAACTGAATTGTTCCTGTTTTAGATATTTTAGTCTGGACACACACACACAACTGTGAGCTTATATACGGGAAAGAACTGTACATTTACAGTCGCATATTTCTATATTGAAAGATTTATTTCCCATTTCATATACCAATCAAAATTAAATAACTACCACTAATTATTCTTTTTTTTTTATATAATTTATTCACTTTTTTTTTTAGAGACAATGAATAATTGTGCAAAGTTTCAACTTGAGAACTGGAAGTGAGTACACAATGTGTATCAGACAGACAGACAGACAGAGTGATTTGATATAAGCTTTGCGAAAAAAAAAAATTAAGTGAATCTAGGTGACAACATCTGAGTTTCCCGTATTCTTTTTGTATTTAGTTTGATTTTTAAAAAAAGTCGCCCAGTATGTAATCTACCATGTCCATGTCTCTGTTGTAGCAGTACAACTTAATCTCAACATTGTCTCCACTATCTGACAAATGTTTTGACCAGAAAAGTTCAGCAACAGAGCTCGGGATAATTATCACCGCCCGTGATAAGTGACTTTGTACCTGCAATGTCGACATGTGGTATTGAGCTAAGGAATGACGCTGCTGGGTCAATCTTTCAACACCTCACCTTGCGCAAATCGTCACCATGTTCTGACTAAAACACTCACTTCCTCCTTGAGAACTTACCTCTTTCGGAAGACGAGGCTTTCATCAACCAATGCTGACCATGGGTGTAACCTGCTGACCTTGACCTGTTGGCCTCGGATGGAATGTCTGGTAGTCAAAACAAAATAACCGTCAGCAAATCGTCCGTGTCAGACAAGAAATGAGACAATAATCTAGAGTAATCTAGAATAATCTTAGCTATAGACACAAGGATTGCAATCTAAACATAAAAAAAAAAAGCATAAGTCTCGCTAAATTATTTATAGCCTATGAGTAAAGAATGGCGTTTAAAATCATTTTCAATTCTGAGATAATTATAGCAATAAACTAAAGTAGATAACTAGTCTAGCTATTTGGTGTAAACTGTGTTTAGCATACTGGAAGTGTTATAATAATTTGTTTTTTTTTTTTTATTTAAATGTATGTGATAAATTGAGTGCCCTTTCTGGTCACTTTTTAGCACTGTAGCAAAAACAAATGATTATCATTTAGTTGGCAACAGCCATCTATCAGTTTTGCGTCCTTGTTTTTTTTTCTTTCTAATTTTAATTCAAATTCTCTTCAAATCTCATTTTTAACGACACCGAAAGAGAAATAGACGCTATTAGTTTCAGTCTGTCTGTCCGTCCGTCCGTCCCATTTTTATTTTACACTTTATTTTAATATGTTTTTTTTCCTTAGGTTACCTTACATCGCCCCCATATTTTCCCACACCACTTTCTCTTGTATTACTTTATTATTGTATTTGATTGCTTACAATTGCTAACCAGCACTTAAAAATGAAACTGTAAGCAAAAAGATCCTCGTAAAAAATATCAAAACAAGTTAAATTGACTACATGTACATATAACAAAGAGGTTTGCGCCATGTTTATATTTACCCTGGTGGCAAGATAACATCTCGGTGGACCCACCTGGTGAAGTGCCATTTACTGGATGGTGTGACGTGGGACAAGCTTCCAGTCTAGAACTCTCCACACCGTCAGAGCTGCCGCTAGCCGAACTAGGGCTCGGTGACCTGTCACTGCTGGAAGGGACATAATTTGGCAAGGTCAATACATCGAAAGGACGCCATAATGACGGTCGGTTAGAGCTACTCTTGCACAACGGGATGTCATATGGCTTTAAGTGCGCATTTTCATGTGTGGCCCCAAGTGTGCTTTGACATTAAGTGATTAGGTAATAGGGATTGCGCAATGGCATTCGATTGAATACGGCTTTACATCCTAGCCCTAGTTAAAAAGAATAATTTGTGCAATAAGTATATTGTAATTGGATGTATAAACTATAAACTAATTCTAATCCCATAATTTTTGGATATATGTGTGTACACATTATTTATTTCTGTGGGTGCTGGCGCTATTTAAAAAAAAAGGATATTCATGCCATTATTTAGTGTGTGACATTAGTGGCTTCAAGAATGACGTTATTTTTTTTATGATAGCATTATTGCTGCCTAGTAGTGTGGTATGCGCTTTGGACTGTCGCCTCGGTGTACGAACTCTGCACGCTACCGTCCCAAACACACGAAGCATGTAAAACAATGAAATGGTGCTCACTAGATACATATTAATCCCTACTTCCGCTTATCGAAGACAATTGACTAGGTCAGTGTTTCCCAAAATTTTTCCTTAACGAAACAATGCGCACATTCAGTGTATCTAGAAGAACTCCTTGCTTATTATATTAAAGATTACTTCACGTGGTAACCTACTAGTTAATTATTCCAGTAGTTCGTGGAACACATATTCAGGCCTCGCGTAACAACAGGGCTCCGCTGAGCACAGTGTGGGAAAAAAATGGACTAGGTCATAGCTAATGTGGTCATCGATGGTCATTCAATCAACAGTACGTTCTCCCTAAGACGTTCTCTATAACTTTTAAGGATAGTTCTATAAAATGCCAAAGTATCAAATATAGAAGTAAAATAAATATATTTTTAAAAGCAAAAATAAACAGTGTTTGAGGTGACTACTAAAATACGGCAGAGCAAAGGGATTTTTGTTTTTTCGTTTTAAAAGAAGACCCTAGAGAGTTTATTTTTTTAAAAAAGGGAATTAAAAAAGTTGTACTCTGGCGGAAGTAACGAAATGTCTGGTGTATTTCTGGTACTCGCTGTAATAGTAATTTGATTAGTATTGTATTTTTATTGTCACTAAAATATCTAGCTCATGAAAAAGAAAAGGGAAGAAAGAGAAGAGAGGGAGAAAAGGAAGTCAGGGAGAAAAGAGAGAGAAAGAGAAAGAAACTTAAAAGAGACATTTCATATGTGCCTTCATTCACTAAACGATTTCCTGTCCAGTTTAAAATCTCACTTACCTGTATTCTTTCGGCTCTGGGCTGTCACCGCGGACTTTATTGACCTAGGACGAAATGTAAAAGTACTAACTTAATTTTTGTTGTCTTTCCATGGTGGTTTAAGTATAGCGAAACATTTAGTGGATAACAATTGACCCGTGGGAAGATTTTTAAGAGACTAGTTGCAAACAACAACATCACAAAGTGGAGCTTTAGTTCTAACCACATTCAAGCCGAATGTCAAGGTCAATATTCAGGAGGAAGGAACGGGAGAGGTAAAATTTCAATAGCGGTCACAAGTTTTTCTGGCGCATCCCTCCCCCCCCCCCCCCCCGGGTTTTGCTTTTATTTACATTTAGTATAAGTAAATAAAGTAAGTAAAGTTCACCTTTCACGCCTTGCAATCTCTAATAGGGTAGATAATGTTAAGGTCATCTGTTCTTTGGCCAACAGTGAACGTGCAGGGTGTCATGAGGCCAGCACAAGTCAGGTACCCATTAGAGTTGGGTGGACTCAAGGCCGCCCTTAAAAACCCGAAATTCCAAATCCCAGCTTTCATCTAAATATAGCAGTGTCAACAAAAAAAAAAAAAAAAAAAAAAAAAAACTCAACATTTGCTTTGACCCAGGACCCCGGTTTCGAAAGCCAAGTGCTTTACCACGCAGCCACAGAGCCCTGCCTTTTAGTATACATCCCATAGAGCTCATTTTGAACCAAGGAATTTCCGTTCCCGCGTTGCATTCCTACCGGCCAAGGTTATGTTTCGCCTCAATTTCAATTTTAAATTTAATACTGTTTTTGGCGTTTGAAAAAAAAAAAACAGTTTTGATAAAGTGATACAAATTCAGAAGACAAACTGCAACTAAAACTAAGCTGTCAAACATGCTCGACATTCTTTGTAGAACTGTATCTACAACCTACATGGTCGAGCCTTGACTTCATAGCTACTAGCTCCCTTTCTCGTGTGTCCTGGTCATACACCAGACAAGGCAATTGGTAAGAGGGGGGGGGGGGGGGGGGGCATTGGTAAAAGATGAGGTTCGTGCGTTCATGCGTGCGTACTAAAGCAATTGAACAAATACGAGATGGCTAACGCGAAGTTATGTTTACATATACGCAACCCTAATACAGAAGTCAACCACCGGCATCATGTCCTCTGAAGGGCTGTTCAACAGTCAATCAATAGCATTGACGTACATGCGCTTACACACACACACACACACACGCACAGACACACACGCTTTATGTATGCTAAGTGAAACTCTTATAATAAAACATTAGGTACCGGTCTGTTAGTGGAACTATGAGATTTGTGTTGACGATGTACTTTTTAAAAGTGGATAGACCTGAAGAACAAGGTGTTTCTGCTGCTAACACACTAAGCTTAAATTAGATAACTTTCAACAGTAGTCAAGTGACCACAGCCACGTCCAGTATGCTTCTAGGGTAAAATAACAGGACTCTAATCAATGTAATTTTATAAGTTATGCGCAACCAGAGCACAACATTATTTTTTTTTTACGAAAACCCAATCTTGACAAAATAAAATATAGAAAAACAAGTTCGTGCTCTTCGTAAAAAGTTATTATAAAAAAAAATAGGGTATTATTATTGAAGTGTTAGACAACTTATTTCGAAGTCCAATGCTGATGATCTGGTAAGGTCCAAACGCAACACCCTCTTAGAACTCCTCTTTAAAATATACTTAAAAAAAACAAAACAAGACGCAATAAAGGCATGTTTAGTCCACTGGGCCATGTTCCAGGCTCACTTGCAGTTGTCTAAAAGGATGCAACCAAGATTTCCGCCAGAAAGACCTTCCCATTAGTTCATCCCCTGCAAGTGGTCTTAGAGTCTCTCGCTTCTTTTTCCCCTGATTGTAATCAAAGAGAGAAAAGAGACGAGACAGCTGCGAGAGCTACACGAGACAAGAGCAGGGCAGGTGCGACTCTTGGCGGGTGCCAACAGGCACGGACACATCACACAACCAGGTCATTGGACAGAATTTTTATATTTTTTTTTGCACTCCACTAACGAAATATCCACTTATCTTAAAGATAAATCATCTTTTTTTTTTATTTGCAGAACCGTCCGTAATAATAACATAAGATATCTACAAAGTAGACACTAATGTCTAAAAGTAAAATGTCATGCACAGAATGTGTATATGCATCGCATGACGTTTTATCGTTACGTGGTGGCTGAGGTTGGGGTTTTCTAACGAGGGGATCCCCAGTTCGAAACGTGTTGAACCCTGTGTTTATGAACATGTGAATACCGGAAGCAAAGGCGATTGGTCGTTGACTTTCACGTGACAATTTTATCGTAGGTTAGAGAAACAGATAAGCATTACATCACCTAATTCCATTGATTTTTTTTTTCTCTTTATTTTTACTTCAAGACGTCATCACGTGCAGTCTACGTACAGAGAACTCTAGGGCTGAAAGTCTCCAAGAACGACAACCTAGAAAGGACTGTTTCTGGCAGGGACAAAAGGCTGTCGAGGGCGTAAATTACGTGACTTACAAGATGAAAACTGAAAATAGTTTGGTCATTGGGCTGGACATAGAGCATCATCGTAACCTTCTGATGATATAAATAAGCACTCACAAAGAAACTTTAACAAATTGTAAAGCCCATAGAGGTATATCTCTCAATAATGTAGAAGTTATTTCACTTTTTCAATATCAAACAAATAATAAATTAAAAATAATTAATTGACTAATTGATATGTTGATATATTAAATTGATTTGCGCTTTGTTAGGGAGACATAACGTGTTCAAACTAGTGTTTTTACCAGACAGACAGAAAGTGAATATAAGCTTTGTAAAAACTAAAGTGTCGATTTCCTGTTTGAATAGTGACAATCTCTTTTTTTTTTCCTTACCCAACTAAAATGAAACAACTCCACTGTCTAGGCAAAGAAATAAAACAGCCTGGTAAGGGGAAGTTACCCACGGACATACAAAGCGAGATAAGAAAACATTAACATTCAATTCAAGGAATCCCCCCCCCCCCTTTTTTTTGGGGGGTCTGTTCTCTCAAGACTTCCCACCTGGCCTTTAATCATGGTCAGTGTTTAAGTCGGAGGTTGAATGATAGACGGGAAACAGTCGGAGTGAAGGGGGGGGGGGACTGAAAAGGGGGAAAAAAAGACGGGACAGAAAGAAAAAAAAAAGAGGGACACCTACGTAATGAGACTGATGGCTGAAGAATAGGGACACGCTAGCGGAAGTGGGGAAAGTTTTTTTTTTTTTTTGGGGGGGGGGGGGGGGGGAAATCGGGACGGAGAGGGGGGTAGCTACTGAAGAAGGAGTGAATGAGGCATTGTGGGAAGAAGTGGAGGGAGATGAAGTGTTAAAGAGGCTTTTAAGTGGCAGACATTTTGAACAGAGTATTGCACAGAGAGAGAGAGAGAGAAGAAAGATCTCATCAAGGATGATGTTGTAGGTGGCTATGTGAATCAGAGAAGGGGGAGAGGGGAGTGTTTCAATGGGGGCACAGTTTGGTCTCAAAAGTTGTTTTTTTAGATTTTATTTGCCAACTTGTAAGAAATCACCCCAGCCCCAATCCCGTTAACAGAGCTAATGGTCCACTTGTTTTAAGCTAACACTTATCTCAGAGAGTCGTCTGCTACGTAGTTTTTTTTGTTGTTTTTTTTGTGGATTAAAAAAAACAAGCAAAATATTTTAAAACCCTTCTTTTTTTAAAAAAAAATCGCACTTACTAAATATCTCAATAATTTAGAAGTTATTTCCCTTATTCAATCATCAACAATTCATTGAATAATTGATTAATTAAAAAAAAAAAAGATTCATGTATTGTTAGGTTCAGCAAATACTTGTTTAAAGTTTCAACTTGACCCGAGAATGGGTATAGGAGTAGAAAAAATAGTAAAATTATGGAAGATTATAAACCCTACATATTTAGCTAAATCTGTGAATAATTTATTTATCTTGTTGGTTGCAAACACAATAATTAATTACCAGTAATTAATTGACTATACTGAATCAATTTTTTAACAAATTAACCGATTAGTAAACTAATGGTATTTAATCATTTAATTAATTAAAGAGAGGTAAATCTTGCAGTATCGAGAAATATGGCTGTAATTGTACGATTCCTTCCCATATATAAGCTTTGTTTTTTAATGAAGTAATTTTTATATTTTGCTTCTTTGTTTTGTTAACACTCCTACATATAAGGTAAGATACTAATTTTTAACAGGCTTATCAACAGTTCAATTTAGCGAAAAATACTTTGTCAGTTAACCCATTCTTGTCTGTAGCTAAGCTCATTATTTAGTCATCTATGTAATATATCGTACAGAGGTTAGGAGCAAATGGGTCAGAAAACAAGTGTGTAATCATTGTTAATATAAACAATGAAAAACTTTCCCACCGAGAGGTCAGAACAAGATACTGACTTCCAAATCAGCCGTATAGAAAGTGTATGGAGATCTGCCTGATCTGGACACCACTGCGCAGTTCATCTCAGACAGAGGTCTAGTCACGTGTCAACACGTCAACATAATGAGAACGAGGAAGAAGAAGAAGAAACAAAACGGGACGTTCTGTGTTGCCTTAAGAATCCTGGTTGAAAATGATGCAGGATTCTCTAGTTACGTCCAGAGAACTGGTTCAAAATGTAACTTCTTGGTCTGGAGCCATACATATTTGGTTAGGACACGATTAGGAAATTGTTTGTTTCAGAAAAAAAAAAAGGGGGGGGGGGGGGAGAGGAACGTCTTGCTTAGAGACAGAGGCGGAATTATTAAAAACAAAACTGGGATCTTGAAGTGCTACAAAAATAGACACATGATGCTTTCCGCAGTGTTAGAGGGCGGTCGGTTTTAGTTTCCGAAGTAGAGATTTACTTTCATTACGTATTAAAACTCTTGTTTGACATTGTTCATCAGAGTCGAGCACCATTACATTGTTAGCCTTTTGCCCGTGTTATTTTGTTAGTTGAGAGTTACCTCCGTTTGGATCCATCTACGTAAGTAACTAACTATTTCCGACAAGTTTATCAGAGCCCGCAAAAAAAAAAAAAAAAAAAAACGTGTCGTAGTCCGGTTGAACTGGTCTCCCAATGGTTTCATTAAGCAATAAAGGCAGAAGTCTCGATGGAACGCGCCACGTCACGGGCCAAATACGGCCCGCGGACCGTAGTATGGATACCATCCCCCCAAAAAAACAACAACACATTTGGCAGATTTTGACACCCAATTAGACACTGAGAAACAGCGTCACCGCCCCGACACGCCGACAATTATTATGGTCGTTACGTTGAAAACAAGGATACTACCGTAGGTGTACGCCTAGATCTTCTTACCAACGTCAGATGCAGACAGTGAGATAATGTTCAAGGCAGAGCGTGAGTTATTAAAGGACACGTACTAGCTTGAGTCTCGTTGTTCCATAATTTACACTAGCACCTGACATTTCGACTCACTTAACAATAATGTGTGTGTGCGCGCTGCGTGTGTGTGCAGTGGTCCCATTCCTTCCCCCCCCCCTCCCCATCTTCACGTTTCGCCAATTTAAAAAAAAACAAAAACTCCTACGGTACTCGCCCGTAAAAGAAAGAAAAAAAAAATGCCTTCCACCTAATTCTCACAGAAGAACACAGCGCACTGGTAGTTTAAGCAGGTCCATCACACCCTTTTAAAAACTGGGGCCAGGCTGGAATGTGTGTGAGTTAAATAAACAAAGGCGCACACACTCGCGCGCGTTAACAAACATACACGCCATGTCACGCACACTGCAGTCATAATTACACACATACACGCTCTCCGAAACACACCAAACCCAAAGTGTAGGTGTGTGGGGGGGGGGGGGGGACACGATTTCCGCCATGTCACAACATGAACGGACAGAATGGGGGGGGGGGGGGAGTACAGTGTTACTGGCGACACCACGGGGGCTACAGTCCTATTGTTCGTCTCAGCTGCGTTTATTTTGGGTCCTATGTGGAGACATTTATTTTCCCCACTATCCCCCCCCTCCGCTGGAAACCCCCCCCCCCCCCAAGATCTTTTAGTAGCGCTGTTCTAATGGTTAAAGCTCGACAATGTTTTAAGACACTAGTTGAAATCCACGGCTAAAGATCTAATACACAGTTCGTGTTCAAATGCAATTTAATTGGGGCCGCCTCTCTAATACTGTTTCTACTTTGAAGCCTAAATTGCCGCAAGAGTGGACTCGAGTCAATGTAGCACTACCGTCATAGAGTGAGCATCGATAAGTTTCTTTCATTTTGAAATGATTCTGTGCTACAACCTAGTACTAGATTCTCCGCCCCGTGGTGGAACGCTTTTGCCATTCCTACATACCGGAAGTAATAGAACCAATAAAATAAATAAATAATAAAAACCAAGCAAAATATTATATTAAAAATCCTTTAAAAAAACAACAAAGCTTATCTAAAGGGGAGGAACTCTACCCTCAAAACTATATCTGCCGGTATCAATAATGTACACGTCATTATCCTTATTCGATATCACAAAATAAATAATGACCAATAATTAATTGACTCATTGGCTGTTTATGTATTGATTCATGTTGTTTGGGTTTTTTTAGGTACAAAAAAATAATTGTTTAAAGTTTCAACTTGATCCGAGAATGGGTGTGGGAGAAATAAAGTGTAAACACACATTTTGCCAGATAGACAGAGTTGATATAAAGCTTTGCAAAAATTAATAAGGAAAGTCAAACCAACAGTCTACGAAGGAATCGTGTCGAGAAACAATGTTGCAAATCAACAAAGGTTCTGTAAATGTTCGTTTTATACGAGATGGATTCTGGGATAAGAGACTACGCTGTTGTCGATTCATCTACTTCCCAGAAGAACAGAACGATCAACGCAAGAGGCAACAGTGTTTCCAAACAAACAAACAACAAAAGTACAACAGCGCACAGTGTGAGCGTCACGGGGGGGGGGGCACTTTTTGGCCCGGCAATACACCCGCGCCTCCATTCAGATCAAGATGACCTATTCTCCATCACAAGGTTTGATCACGTCGGCAATGGGTATCACACGAGCTACAGTGGATACTTTGATAAGTCAAAGATCACGCTGCGAATACAACAGGAGATGGCTGTGTTGGTACATCACAGTAGCCGATGGTGAGGAAAGATAGAGCCACAAAGCAGATAATATCTCCACTACTATGTTGCTTTTTACTTTTTTTTTTTAATCTCTCAAAAAATATCTTACCACATAGATCTATGATATGAGTGCCCTCTCGGAGGAACACTCCTTTCTATAAAAAAGCATGGGTGTAACCGGGAGGGGGGTTTCCCGGGTCCCCCGCCCCTCCCCAAAAAATTTTGGCTACGCCCATTTAACATAGTGACCTGATGAATCAATTATTGCTATTGCTTATATATATATACATAATACGACCATTTACTACAGAGCGAGGCTAATCTATACAATTTACTCATCAAAAGACCTATGTAAATATCTCATCGAGTAATCTCAGCGTTCAAAATGAATTGAAATATTGGTTAATTAATGATTAATTAACAAGGTCCTGCTCTACAAGCAGTTACATAGAAAGCCCAGATTTTTTTTTAAATCCAGCATTCTAGGTTTAAAAAACATAAACAAACCCAAACGTCCCAGAAGGTTGGAGAGTTAAATCAAAATCGTGACTTAACAGCTATGTCTTTGTTGGTCAGCTAACTTTCAAATCTCGTCCACTATGATCGGTGGATTTCAAATCCAGCAACTATTGGAATCTTGAGAGTTCTTCCGTTTTTGTCTTTTGTTCAACATTCTCTTTAGTCTTGACCATGCTGAAGTGCGGAGAGAAGTGCAAGCACTAATAGTTCGCAGGGGCAACTCTCTTACACTCTTTCTCCACGGGCCGCCTGTTTGGGCCCGACCATTATTATGAGTTCTTGTATGAGCGTATACTGAGCAGTTGTAGTAGTGGGCATTACTGACCTACATTTCAGTGCTCTTTCTTTCTCTCTCTCTCTCTCTCTCTCGCCCCCTACTTTCTCTCTGTGGCCTGTTGCAGCGCCTTCCAAACTTAAACTGTCACTTTCCATCTTCTTCCCAACGCCCACCCCCCCCCCCCACACACACACGACTACTTAAAAAAAAAAAACATCATCAATTTGAGGCGTTTTAGTTTTTTTTTCTCTGTCTCTCTCCATTTTTTTTGTTTTTTTTATTTCGTTCCCATCAAGCCTTGAATCAATTTTCCACCTTTCACGGATTCCGCCTTCTTCTGATATAGGCGCCGTGCACGATGTCAGGTGTGGTTCTTGTTGGGGGCCCGTGATTGATGGGTGACACATACGGCTCTTTGTCGGAGCAACTTTCTACCGCAAGAGGGAGCGGGCGAGGAGGAGGGGGGGGGGGGCGCTAGAGAAACGGGAAAACAAGAGGAGGAGGGAACGTGTAAGGTTGGGAGTAGAGTGAGGGAATGAAATAAGAGAAGAGATAGACAGAAGAAATAGAAGGGATGAAGAAGCGTTGAAAAAAAAAATCGTATACTACAAAATATAAAATAACTGAATAATTATGTTCATTTAGTGAAGAGGATACCAGTAATGACAGTCCAGTAGTCGGCCATGGCGTAGAATGGTCGCTAGGGTGGTGTGTGTAATACACTGAAACTAAACGAGTCGCCCCCTTTGTACTTATACACGGTCTTTCTAGTCAAAGAGGACACCCGACCCCCATGCATGCCCTTTCCACGTTGACGCACGTGTGCCCTGCATAAGCTGGTGCACATCAGTTTGACAAAATGGCAGCAGGATTCGGTGGATCCAATCCAAATACAAACAAGAAAATTTAAAAAAAAAAACTAAAAAGAACATATGTTAAGCGTATTCAGTTTGGATCAGTCATGTAATTACATTTGTAACAGATCTAGACTAAGAATAATAAATCTGTGCTATCAGAAATATTTGTACGCATCGAATTTTGTTCAACGCAATTTTATGCTTTTAGCTTTCTCAATACGCAATGATCCTATCACGTGTCTGGACCAGTTGGGGAAATTTAAAAACAAAAAAGAGGAAAGGGAAGAGAAATTAGGGGGGGGGGGGATATGGGTAAATGTTGCCGTGATCTCTTTTTAAGTGCATTTATTTAAAACAAAAAAAAAAGATTTTTTTAACAAAGTTGAAAGACCTGAATTTGAACTCTAGGGCTCAAGCCTCCTCAAGAAACGAGAATACGATGAAGGGTTAAGGAACTGAAACTTAAATACAATTTAAAAAATAAAATAAAAATAAAAAGGAAACGAAGATATCAGACTAAACGCCACGAAGGCTTGTGTTATAGGAGAAACAATGAAGTCATTATACTATCCACAACTAACGTAACACACAATAGAGTCACTATACAATTCGTATAGTAACAATAGTGATAGGCATAAGATCTTGGCGATTTGTTAAACTGTATGGTGCAGGTTATGTTTTCAGATCAATCCCATCAACGTGAGCAAGATAAACCTAGACAGAGTGAATAGTGAATGAAGCCTGTCAAACTTTGGGTAAGTATCATAGAACAGTCTAATATGCATGTGTTTCGCAAGCAAACTATAAAACATGTTTACCAAAAAAAAAAAAGCTTATGGAAAGGGAAAGAACTGCACATTTACAGCCTTAGCTCTTAATACTGTAAGATTTATTTCTTCCTTTTTCGATACTTTAAGAAGCCATGTCGTTCGTCTAGTATTAGTGATAATATGCCACAATTTTATTTTATATTTCTTTAAATAAAAATCTTTAACAAATGTCTACAGGACAGTAAAAAAAAAAAAGGAAACAAATTCTAGCGAGAGCCTAAAGAAATACTTTAAGTACATGAAGGTGTACACATGCATGTGAAGCTAGATCTGAATTACAAGAAATCTAGATACTAGAGTCTAGGTCAAAACATTTTCAAAACTATTGTAGACATCAATCTAGCATGAAGAACAATACTAGATCTAGGACTTCTACTTAAAACAATGGTACTAAAAAAAACTTAAGAGCAGTACTAGATCTAGGACTTCTACTTAAAACAATGGTACTCACAAAACTTAAGAACAATACTAGATCTAGGACTTCTACTTAAAACAATGGTACTCACAAAACTTAAGAACAATACTAGATCTAGGACTTCTACTTAAAACAATGGTACTCACAAAACTTAAGAACAATACTAGATCTAGGACTTCTACTTAAAACAATGGTACTAAAAAAAACTTAAGAGCAGTACTAGATCTAGGACTTCTACTTAAAACAATGGTACTCACAAAACTTAAGAACAATACTAGATCTAGGACTTCTACTTAAAACAATGGTACTCACAAAACTTAAGAACAATACTAGATCTTGGACTTTTACTTAAAACAATGGTACTCACAAAACTTAAGAACAATACTAGATCTTGGACTTTTACTTAAAACAATGGTACTAAAAAGAACTTAAGAACAATACTAGATCTTGGACTTTTACTTAAAACAATGGTACTAAAAAGAACTTAAGAGCAGTACTAGATCTAGGACTTTTACTTAAAACAATGGTACTAAAAAGAACTTAAGAGCAGTACTAGACCTTGGACTTTTACTTAAAACAATGGTACTAAAAAGAACTTAAGAGCAGTACTAGATCTAGGACTTTTACTTAAAACAATGGTACTAAAAAGAACTTAAGAGCAGTACTAGATCTAGGACTTTTACTTAAAACAATGGTACTAAAAAGAACTTAAGAGCAGTACTAGATCTAGGACTTTTACTTAAAACAATGGTACTAAAAAGAACTTAAGAGCAGTAATAGATCTAGGACTTTTACTTAAAACAATGGTACTAAAAAGAACTTAAGAGCAGTACTAGATCTAGGACTTTTACTTAAAACAATGGTACTAAAAAGAACTTAAGAGCAGTACTAGATCTAGGACTTTTACTTAAAACAATGGTACTAAAAAGAACTTAAGAACAGTACTAGATCTTGGACTTTTACTTAAGACATTGGTACTCACTACTTCAAAAAAAAAAAAAACACTTAGAGCAAAACTAGTTCTAGATTTAATACTTGAAAGAACAAAGACTAAGACTAAGACCATGATAGTCTCCTCGGAGTGGGGGAGCTTAACCCAAGAACTACCGCTATCAGTGATGGGCCTTGAAATAACGACGTTTCCTTTTAATGTTTACGCAGGTCAAGAGTTAATACAATGCAACTCTCTGTAAGAACTGTTCCAGACAACGAAACACGAGACAGCATCTCCCAAATGGGACGTAATATAATAATTCTAATTGACAAACGTTGTCTGACTGCTGCTACACAAGGAGACAATGTGATACAGGAGCCATGACATTCAGTCGTTCAAACATTTCAAATAAAAATAGATTAAACTCTCGCAACTAAACATTTTGGTTTAAATGCTGGTGTCAAGTTTGAATTCGTATTTAAATACGAACTATTATAACTTAATAAGGCATTGATGGGGACTTCACCCAGTGCATATTAATATGCAATATCTGGATGAGCGAATTATTATGCCCACCTTTTAGTGACTATGGATCATCTTCATGAAATGCCAGGGCATTAGCGATGGTCGAAACAATGTCGTGATGAGCGAATAGTGACTCAGTAGAATGACTAAAAGACTAAGCACAATTCCCGATTGTTTAATCCATGTCTGGTTATTGACAGAGAATTACACAACTACTAGACATGGAATTAGTTTCGTTGATGAGCTGTTGCGTTGTCTCGCAGAAGCCTGGAGATTATTTCCATATAGATTGGCGTCTCTACTTGTAACACTTGTCACCGAGTAGTTACTAGAGTTTTAACAGTAACAACTGAATTGCAACATTCATATGGTGAACAAATGGTGGAAGCGAGCACCAACAAGAGGGTTGCCGACCTTTATTATGCCACATATTACGATATGCAGAAAGTATTTTCTCAACTCTATCTGTATAAAATTACAGTCATTAATACTATTTTTTAAATATTAGTAGTACATGAATCAATAGTTAATATCACCATATAATTTTCCAAAATATTTATCAATATAACTATAACTATAACAATTGCTTTAAGAAGACGATTTGCACATTTAAGATTATTTGTTTTTCGCTTCTAGTAAAATTCTTGGATATTACAAACATGCCAACAACTTGGTTATACTGGTTAATAACAAACATAACGTTAATTCGTCTAATCTTAGAGTCCAAGAAGATATATAGTAATAAGAGGAAGAGGAGGAAGAGGAGATGGTCAAATAAGAGAAGACAATGTCCGTGACGTGCACTGAACTCATACTCACGCACAATTCCCACCATTGAGCTATCTGGAGAGGGGAGAGATCCTCATCGCCGTAGCTGACACCAAAGGTGTCCATGTGTACTCACAGTCAACTTGAACGGATATAATAGGGACAACAATAGACGTGACATGTAGTTGAAACAAAGTTTCCTTGAAATATAGCTACAACAACCTATCCCTGACCGCCAGCATTATCACACCCCCACCTATCCTATCCGGGGGGGGGGGGGCATAGGACTTTTCTCTTCCCACCTCTGGTCTACTCACTCATGGCTGGTAGGGGGGGGGGTGAGAAGGTGGTAATCGGGAGAGGGCGGGGCAGAACTTACGCGCGTTAAAACCAGGGACAAGCTTATCTGCGGACCCTGGACAAGTTCATTAGATAGCAGCGGGGAGGCGACAGGATCCTGGGACGACTCAGAGAGATAGGGCTTGTCTCGTTGTCATGACAACACATCGGGAACCACATGTGTCACACACACACGCGCGCGCGCGCGGACCCCTACACGCACACACATGTGTAACACGATAACAGCGGATGTGGTCAGAGTGGGATAAACTGGACGGGACCCGAGGACCAAACTTTCTCCTTTCTCAGACCTTGCGATACATGTGATGTAAACTACAAGATTTATCTGTTTCTATGACCAAAGGGTTAACGAGGATGTCACGGGGGGCAGGCACAACGACCAACCGCCTTTACTTGCTCACATTAATCTCAACAGAGTTGGGTAGCCGTGAGACGTCATAAAAAAAAATCCCAAATCCTCGGGATTCGAACTCGTGATCCTCGGCAGTCACGCACTTCACCAAACTGTTCATGCAGGTCTCTGCATTAATTCAACTCTTTACTGAATACTAAAGAAACATTTGAGTCGAGTGCGGGAATTCCCAATAAAGGCGTATTAAAAACAAAGGACTTGAGCCAAATTTAATTTGACAATGATTATATTTTAACAAATTATAACAATCAAACCAGTTTTCCACACGTAGCCAATTAGGTGGTCGTTGTTTTATTATCAAAGATACAATCTCACAGTTAAAGGAAAAATACCAGACACTCACTTTTTTAAAACCAATGGAGAGTTTGAAAGCTAATAGAAGGAAGTATATTAATGAAATGGCTATTAAATGAGATTTAGATAAGCCAGAGACTCCCATGTTTATCTCACAACAGAATTATATAATTGTGTAAAGCTATCGTTATTATTAGATCTTCATCAAACTTCATAAATAAATAAATAAATAGATAAAAATGTTGTTTGTTTGTTTTCAACTTCAGCTCGTTATGTGAACGACACCAGCCTAATAATGAGGCTGTATATGTGTATAGTACACACACACACACACATATATATATATATATATAATAAAGTTCCCCTTTCAGACCTTGAGATCTATAGGGCAGATGATGTTTCCATGACCAACGGTTAAACAAGCAGGGTGTCACGTGGCCAGCACAACGACCAAACGCCTTTTTCCTTTTGTATTTATCCCCCTCTTCCTCCCCCAAAAAGAACACGTCAAAGGGCAACAAGACTTCTCCAAGTTCAAGGGATGCAATACAAGAGCTAATGAGATGAGCTAATGATCATTTTCAGTCGATCTGAGTGCTGCGAGATGTTCATGCTACTCAAAAAGTTATTCTGATTTGGTAAATAGTTAAATGCCATTTCGACATTTTTTAATATGCATAATACCAAAAAAAAAAAAAAAAAAAACTACTGGACACCAGACAAAGACAAATCAACTGGTGCAGTGTCCGGTATAATGTCATAGCTTATTACAAAATTACCGCTACTTTTTTTAATCCTAATTCTTCTAGACATTATCGTCAGCCTATAACTCTATGTCACTGATGTCTGAGATTCCAAAGTCTCAAGAAAATGGAGAGTACTGTCAGTGATCAAGGCAAAAAAAAAAAGTACATTCGAGTGGACCAGCCCACAGACAGCAGCAGTAGCAGGCCTCCATCAGCTTCGACATGACAGATTACAGCAGCATTCTTCATCCGTCCTCTGCCCTGGACAACTTTCCAGCATGGAATTTTTCTAGACGTGAGAACTGTCGTCAACTTTTTAACTACTTTAACAGAAAACACTTTTATCTACAGGTTTGTTTGTTTTTCTGGTTCGCCTAAAAAACATTTTTTTGTTATGTTTATTCTATTTTTTTTGTTTGTTCATGAGTTTAATGAAGTCAGAATATAGGACGCCAAAGACACAGACTATCGAAAATTATGATTTAGACCAGTCGACGTCGGACACATAAAATTTTCTGAGGGAACATTTTCAACTTCCTTGCCGATTATTGGAAGTATAAATAACTTGAGTGAGCTGTGACTTATGTGGTCACCGGGGAGTAATACCACAGAGTCAAAGAAAGAGAGTCCGCAGTACTTAAGTAACTATTCCAGCGACCTGGCAGACCTTACGATCTGCAGAGCAGATGATGTAACGGTCATCTGTTTCTGTGGCCCGCAGTTAACGAGAGTGTCATGTGGCCAGCACAACGACTAACCACCGTAACGTTTGTCCGGTATCCACCAGAGCTGTGTGGACTCAGAAATTCACCAGGATTCAATCCGGCGATTACTTGGTTCGGAAGGCTAGCGTTTTACCACTCCCCTCGAGCGACCTGAAGCGAAGTAAGATGGCAGTGCAATAGAGTGCAAAACTACAAAATATGTGCCACGTTCTGCGCTGAATTCTGATACTAGGCCATGTTATGAAAATACGTGAAAGAAGCCCAAAAAGTATGTTTTTAAAAAACTCAGTGTAAATAGGTGCCATTATTGTTTTCCAATCCCCCAACAAAAGCAAGACACGATTTTGACGATTGTCTGAATAGACCAATAGGCAGAACACTTCTAGAAAATTATCATTATGTTTCTTAAAAAAGTTATTGCCTACGGCAAAACATATTCATTAATAGCATCGAAATAAAGAAACGTGAAACATATCATGTTTATAAAACGATACCCTTTATAAAGACATGGCTTTATCTAAATAGATAGCGGGCGCGTTTCTTTTTTGTTCTTTCCTGAAGGTAAACTGCTTGGACTAGCTTGAAGAACGAAGTCTTATTTAGGGTGAAACTTTAGGAAACTGCAAACAACCAAGTTTCAACATATAAACACAATCTATCATGTTATACATTATTATACATACATTTACTATCTTTCTCCTTAGCATTCACACATGCACGCACACACACATTCTAGTCTAAGGTGGAGTATAAAAGCACGAAACAAAAAAAAAAAACCACGTCATTCAGACGAGCTCCGCATAGATTCAGCTCCAAGGCTTGCCATCAGGTGACGCTGTTATCAGGACTCCCATCCATCATCTCGGGTGGAACACATTCATTCAGGTTCCCCCCCCCCTCCCTACTACCTTCTCATCCTCCCAGACTGGAAACTGGGGCCGGAGCCGGAGGAGAATTTCTCCAGTTCTGAAACCTCCCCGTCGGCATTGTTCCATCAGCGGTCCTCTAAACCCCCACCCTTATATTTTTTTTTTGACTTCCAACCATCGACTCGTTCTCCCTATCAATCTTTAGCCCCCTCTGAAACATTGTCATGGGGGTAACAATTACTTGGAGTAGTAGACCTGCTCGGAACAGGAAGATACCTATCTAAATATACACCGCGACACAACGGGTACGTCAGCACTGATCAAATAGACATTTTCAGTCACCTTATTAGCACCTAGCCTCAAGTGTTGGCGATGGTATTCTTAGATCTGGTTCAGGACTTCATTCTGTTCAAAGTGAACTTTCGGCATCGAGGGCATCGTTCATTATGATCTTTCTTGAAGCAATTGGCCTACTCAAATTAACCTCCATTTCGAAGAGGGGAAAAAAAACTATGTATTTTTTAGCGGTGATGCCCCTTCTAAAAGGATCGTTTCGCCTCTAGTTTTGTAGATACATTTGTATGGATATCTCTGCAAAAGGGCTCACAGTAAAGTTCCCTCTTTCAGACCTTGTGGTTTATAGGGCAGATGATGTACAGGTCACATGTTTCTGTGTCCTTCGGTTATCAAGGGTGTCATGTGGCCAGCACAACGACCAACCGCCTTTACTTTTCCCCAACTAATGTCAGGTACCCATTAGAGTTGGGTGGACTCAGAGGCGCCCAAAGATCCCGAAATTAAAAATCCCAGTCTTTACCAGGATTCAAATCCGGGATCCCCGGTTCGGAAGCCAAGCGCTTTACCGCTCAGCCACCGCGCCTCAAAAAAAAAAAAAAGGGCTCACAGCTCAGCAGCCAAAAGCTGGCTAGAAGAAGAAGTATGGTTATATGGTGGGGGGTCGTAGAGGCTCAGCACGAATACGCTTTCCATCCATCCATCCCAGTGGCGCTACAGCCCATGGAGGGCTCTGGCCTGCTTCAACACATCCTTCCATTCAGATCTCTCCTGGGCTTTTCGTCTCCACGCCCTAACCCCAAGCTGTTGCAGATCTGCTTTTACATCATCAATCCATCGCATTCGGGGTCTGTCTTTGGGTGGCCTGCCTTTTGGTTTTTGCCTGTATATGATTTTCGCTCCTCTGTTATCTGACATTATTTCAAGGTGACCTGCCCAACGTAGTCTGTTCTTTTTTTTATTTCGGTCACTATTGGTGGGTCTTCATATAATTGATATTTCTCATGGTTAGTGCGTGTCCTCCTAATCCTATATGGCACCATAGATTTTCCAAGAATAAACTTTACCCTGATCAAATTTGTTTTGATGAGATACTTTGATCCTTGTAGTCAACGCGGCTTTAACAATACACATCCTGTTCTTTCAACAAAACAATACACGTGGCGACGTCCCAACTGTTACGTCACTGTTGGGGTTATTTCAGGGAGGCGACAAAGATACGACTGCCCAGACAAGCTAAGCCAGTAGACAGCATGCTGTCACGCGATACGACACGACACGGCAAGACACGCTAGGGCGCAAGCTAATACACGCTACGACACGCCAAGATGAGTGACGACAGGATACCATAAGCTACAACACGGATAAGCCAAGCTATGAGACGATACGAGTTGCTACGATAAGCAAGCAAGGTGAGCGATTAAACACAACACAAGACAATAGCAAAATATACGTTTTAACGAGATTTTCGATAATCAGTAGAAGATCTAAACCTAAAAATAAAGTTCCATAACAAGTAATAATAATAATAATAATAATAATAAGGCATGTCTTTCGAGTCCGAAAATTAATGAGGAATGCAGTATTTCCCGTGGCTACGCAGCCTCGGCTGTGACCTACATATTTTGCGACATCCAGGGCAAATACTGTAAATATTGTATTAAACCGAGAAATGTTTGAGTCATTGTTACTGTATGGTAGAGCGCTGGACTATCAAGCAGAATACATTGTGTTCGAATCCTCCTTGTTAATGATGTATCCAGCTCTTGTGATGTAATTGAGTCAATCTAGCCGTCTGCCTGACATTAACTTAAGGCCACTGGTCTTGGTGCTGTCAACATAATATTCTCTTAAGACTTTGACCGCAGAAACGAATAAATTTGGTTTTTTTTATAGGCAGAAGAAGAGGATGATGATGATCGTAATAACATGTATTTAAAAAATTCCGCCTAATGACCAAAACATATCTAGAATAGAAGAAAACTAAAGACTGCTTAACATTTTTTGAAGCATTATTTTTTTTTATTTATGTCATAATTAGCACTACATGAGACAAATATTGGAAAGTGTTTTTTTCCTTTCAAAAAGCACAGGGCAGCCCCGGGACTTCAATCCGGCCTTGATTCGGAGCAATTAATTACCCTTGTTAAGCAATGCACGTTCCTGTCAGGGCGAGGGGGGGGTGAGTTGTCCGACAGGGGGGGGGGGGGGCGGTACGTTGTGGTACAAAGAACTTCTTACCAACATATGGTTTGTGTAGCGTATAAAGATAGAAAATAATGATTGCTCCCCGGAGTGTTTCACCCCCCCCCCATCCCTCTTCTCGCCCGCCCCTCGGCTGCTTCCCTCAACGAAACAACTCCATTTCTCAGCGGTTATCGGAACATGTGTTTATCTTGCCCTGGGTTTATCTCCCTTCCCAGCACGGTCCGACATCAGTGCTAACAGACGGCAGGAGAAAAATTGGGAGAAATAGAAATAGGGAAGTGGGGAGGGTAAGTATGAGAGAGAGAGAGAGAGAGAGAGAGAGAGAGAGAGAAATAGAGGGAGGATGGAAAGTGCAAACAAGAATATAAGTCCAATAAATAACGACCAAGGCATCGACTATAACACAACTCCACAACTCGTCTGATTAACATAAGGGGGGGGGGGGGAGGAGAGAACTCTGTAATAGATCCGACAATAATAACGTGACTAAAAATACAGCGTTGTAGTATTTTGACATCATAGTCATGAGAGTTAGTAATAATAAATCAAATTCTCTGTTTGACACTCGGCCCGAAATAGCGCACTGGCTTGAAGCAACAGTCTTTGCACTTTTTTTTCCAATAGAAACCAGGCTTCTAATAAAACCTCCTGAATAGCGCTTCCTAACGTCTTTAATAGCCAATGTTCTGTAGGATAGAATACAGTTCTAGTAAACAGTCCAGCTTTAAAGAAAAACACCGATGTCACAAAAACGTATCGTCCCAAAAGTCATACGAACAGTGAATTGAAAGACGAACCTCATAGAACTGAACGCTAGGTAAAAAAAAAACATCCTTAAAGTCATGTGGGCGTTGGGTTTGAAATGACTTCCGGCATGAAGTCGGAAGAAGTGCAGCCATCATTTTATACACTAAATGGAAACGGGAAACACAGATCTAATTGTTTCTACGACCCTTTTGCTAAGAACTGTTCTGCTGGTACAACCCGAGCCTCGTTTTGAGCAAAGCATTCGTAGAGTCGAACGTATGTGTATTTTGACTGAATAACAACTTTATCAACTGAGTGAATCGACGATTAAATTTCTGGTGTTGATACTTGTTATTAGACTCCAGTAAGATTCCATTGTTGGCTCCACTGTTTCATGTATTTGTTGGGTAAAGCTATCACATTGAAATAGTGGTATTAGCGTATATTTAGTGTGATATCGTTTTGTTTTGTTAAGTGTAATGCGCTATAATAGGTCTAATTCCGCAAGATGAACGAGATTATTATTATTATTTATTATTATTATAGAAGAAATGAACTAATTTACATTCTAAAACACTGCCAGAGTCGAGCTTTATTTTATCCACTGAGGAATTCTCTGGAAATGTGGCAGGTCTACAGCAGTACCTCCCCCTGACAGGCAACGAGAATCTTCTTAGGAATGTGAAGGGCCTTGAAGGTATCTGTGAGGTCAGTTGTCATTATCCCCTCGGTTGATATAACAATTGGGTATATCGTTATTTTGGATAACTTCCATAAACGCTTAATCTCCAAGCCAAGGTTCCCATATTTTCTTACTTTTTCCAACTCAATTTTTCATATACTATGAGACAGTGATACGGCCAGAGATACGCCTCCAATAACAACGCTGGGTTGAAACTACTCCCCATCAATAAAATCGCTCCTGGAAATGTTGCTATTGGTCCTGCAAATAACACACTTCGCTAAGACCCACTGGAGATCAAATAAAGACCAGACGCAAAATACAGACTAGACCACATGACAAACAAGTAAAACGATTGGTTTGTTCTGTTTCAATGAAAGGAAACAAAATCAAGAAATAGAGGATAACAATTTGCAAAGAAAAATAAATCTTAGAAATATAGCTCATCTAACCGAAATAACCACAAAATCACTACTACATATCTCTATAATGCAGGAAAAGGAAACACTTTTCTCTATAGAAAACAAAATTAATTAATAACAAATAATTGATTTACTTTTTTTTTTTATTGATTCATGTGTTGTCATCGACATTGGATAGTTGTTCAAAATGTAAAATTGATCCTAGAATGGTCTGTAGGAGAAAAAAAAAACGTGTGCAAAAAACGAAATAGGGGGAATAACTCCACATATGCAGCCATATCTCTCAATAAGTAGCATTTATTTCCGTTTTTCGATTGAAAGCAGATATCTTATTAACTAACTGGTTAATTATTTTTATTGATTCATATTATAAATAAAACCAGCAAAAAGGCTGGCAAAATGTGCAATAGGCCCAACTTTCCAGTGCCTTGTGTGTAATCGGCATATTTTAAATGCCTTCTTCGAGTTCAGCCTATATGGACTAATATATAGACAGGAATAATTAAATATCTAGACCAGTCGGAATTATTTTTTTTTTTAAACAATTATTTTTCTAGCTGCTTATATCACA
This sequence comes from Biomphalaria sudanica, assembly GCA_036873155.1. Taxonomy (NCBI): domain Eukaryota; kingdom Metazoa; phylum Mollusca; class Gastropoda; family Planorbidae; genus Biomphalaria; species Biomphalaria sudanica. The sequence continues at coordinate 1,562,526 of JAZGLO010006690.1, forward strand.
AATTTATTTTATTTTCTCATACGAGTTAGAAATAGGATGCTAACTAACGGGAGTTCGCTCTTCGAATAGATAAATTCAGGAGCTCCAGTTCTTTAGTTTCACTTAAGTACTCGAGCTATACCAGGAGAACAGCTATATATACAAGAAAGAGCAGAGGTTTCTGAAACATATATCACTTCAACTATTCTTTCCAGAAAATATATTTAAGTTTGTTAGAACAATTAAAACAATTTTTGTAAGTACATTGTATTAATTGTTGGTTCTGCTTTATTTTTTTTTTCCCTGTTAGTATGTTTGCCATATCTGGATGATTTTTTTTTTCAGTAGAAGAGTACATTGCCAAAAACACATAAAACAAAACCGTAAGCTCCATGTTTTCACAACAATTCAGGGTAACATAGTCCAGACATTGTCCAAACTTGACGATCCTTTGGTTATCTGTTGTCCTCTGTGGTAGACACATGTACACGATCAGAGTCCTTGATATTGTTTTATACATTGTTGTTGTTTTTCGATCGTTTATTCAGATTATACTTTCATTTACACTAACTGGTCTAACACACAAGCCAAACAGGTTAGCGCATCCACGTCCAGACCATATAATACTATTGAGCAGTCAAGGTTTTGAGAAGTTGTATATAGCTGATGATCAAGAACAATGTTCATTGTAATATACCCAATGGAGTTCATCAATTATAAAGTTATAGTCGCAGATATTAGCGAGTGGTCAAAACAAAATTCGTTTTTCTAGTTTTTAATGTTCTCGGTTTAAACAACAATTCTTTTCTTTTTTTTCAGTACCTCAAAAAAGGTTTTTCATCGTCAAAAACAAAGAAAACTAAATTCCTGGTCTTTCACGTAAAGTATTATTCTGCCCCAGAAATCGTTCGTAGTACATTTGATTATCCTATTTTCCGGTTGTAGGCATCATTGCTATTGTTCTCTGTTGTAGATACGTACGAATACATGTATTCTGCATTTTTTTGTTTTATATATATATATAAAAACACAGATCAGCATCCTTCCTTTTCTATAAAAAAAAAATAATAATAATATGTTGATTAACATGAACGAATAATAACAAGACACTGGATATAACTTATATGACATGAAATCAGCTGTTTAATCTAACGCCATCTTGGTTGACAAAGACAGTTACAACTGATGTTACTCCCAAACACCGAGTGGTGCAAGCTATATAAAACACGCATCAACATCATTCCTTTTCTACAAAAAAAAAAAATCAAAATAAATAGTATGTATTATGCATATTGCCATGTACACTTTACTTACAAGATTACAGCTTTCAGTTCCATCAAGAAAATCATCAATCTTTAAGTTTTAGGAAACTATTTCGTGTTTAGTTTCTGCTCTTCGAATCAGTAAATACAATTCTTTTTTTGTTTTGTTTTTGTTTCTTTTAGTTGTTGTTTTGACTTGTTATGGTTCACCGAAGTGTTTCATTTCTTTAAGTTCCGAGACCAAATCTGTTTGTTACGAATCAGAACGTGATCTCAAACCAGCGACAAAAAAAAAAATCGCCGACAAAATGTGGTGCTAAGTATGGAGGAGTTGGGGGGGGGGGGGTAGGCGCTGCTGCTCACATCGTTCGACCAATCACCGCTCCAATCTGTTGGGACGTTAATCAGGTAAGATAAAAACAGGAGAGGGCGTCGTCGTCAGCAATGTGAAAGGGAGGCTCGTGACCTTCGTCACCACCTCATTGGTTACAGCGGAAAGTGTGGGGGGGGGGGGGGGGGAGGGGGAGGTAGACTTTTATCTCACGCTCATTAGGTTCAAACTTGAAAGGGGGGAAATGGGGTGTGGGGCGTCCTGAAGGGAGTATCAAGATGACATAGAACATAGAGTGCCCCCCCCCCACCCGAGACGTGAGATCATCATGGTTTCTTACATGGCCCCAGTGTTACTAATAATTACTAGTTTGAGACTTGGATCCAAACAGGACACATTCTTCGAGAGCACACCTTATAGACCAACCTATTGAAAACGTTTTACATCATACTCTATGTTTCTATAGTATTAAAGAGGTAAGGAATACACATACTATAGCCTAAGGGGGTGATTACTTTAGAATGGAATCTTTTACTCTCTACTTGATGTATGGAGAAACAGGTTTCATTGTATACACGAATAAGAGAAGGTGAATTAGACTTAGAGAGGCGGAGAAAGAGAAGTTTGGGGTGGGGGGGGGTGAGTGAGACGAATGTGTAAGAGCGGGTGAGAACGATGTTGAGAGAGGGGTGAGAAGGGGGGGGGGGGGAAAGAGAGAGTACATTAAACTATAACAAAGGACGATAGGAATAAGAGTTGGGAGAAAAGGAGCGAGGGAATATAGGGGGGGGGGGTGAGGGAGAAAAGAATGGGGGACTGGGGGGTGGGAGAAATGGTGTTTTTGAAGTCTTAGATATCTACTAATTATTTGAAGGCAACGTACTTGTTCATGACTGCTCTACAGGCGCCATGTAGAGATCAAGTCTTTCTTACACTCAATATCTTCACACACACCCCTCTTCTCTCTTCTTTCTCTCCCCCCCCCCCCACCCTCACTGTCTAACTCGTTATAGCTAATTCAGCTACAATCAATCCCAACCAGTTATGTCACGCACACACGCACACGGAAAAAACAAACAAACCAACAAACGAAAAAAAAAAACAAGACAAAAAACCCAGACCACTCTGACGAACAGACAAGCTTGATGGAGGAGCGCGGCCCAATTACGCAGACGTCTATGATTATAATGTTATTTTCTTTTTTCGGTCAGAACTGCTCTGCAAATATTGATTTCTATCTTCATTGTTCACTCACAGGCAAGGGCACCAGTTCTCAGTCATACACACACACACATAGACACACACACACAGCCAATACTAATTAAAGAAGACGGGGAGAGGCGGGGGGGGGGGGGGGGGGTTTGGGGAGTGAAAGAGTTATGACAGTTTAATAATGCCTCGTGTACACTAGGTCCAAGAGAATCAATACCTGAACAACTTTTTTTTTACAAACTTTTTAGTAACGTATAAACTGCCTAAACGAATCATTAACCAGATTTTGTATTCTGTTTAAAGGCCAAAAATAAACGTAACTTGGTTTCTTATTTGGTCGGGGAAAACTTCCGATTCTAAGAGCTTCCTTTTCAGGTAAACGTAAAGCCAAAAAAAAATTTGTTTTTTAAATAATCATCCATTAAAATGACGTTTCCAGGGAGCTGCTATTAATATCAGGCTAGAATTTAAACAGGAGAGGATCACTCTTGTTAAAATCATGATCAGCAGACATTTGACCCACGATTTAAAAAAACAATAAATTTGCACACCTAATTAATGAAAGTCCTACTAATCCAATCTTGAGACAAGTGTCAAACTTAACAGAGATTCACGTCAGTTGTATAAGGTATTTCATCATCAGGGTATTGTTACAGGATTTACAGGACATTTGAAATGAATATTACGTGATGTTTTCCGATCAACTCTGGCAAATGTTTTCTATTTGCTTCAATGTTGTCCTAAATGATTTCTCTGGTTGAGCACTTTTGCTAATGTTGAAGGACAAAAATAAAATCGTTTTCAACAAAGTGTGGCAATTATGTGGATCTATAAATAGACTAGGCCAAGTCGTCTGCTGCAAAGAAGTTGAGTAAACTAGAGAAAAAAATACCAACAAGCAAATCTATTAAAATACTTTATACAAATTTTATCTAACGGGAAAAAAACTCCAAACTTAAAGCCATATATCCTAATACTGTAAGACTAATTTCACTTAAGCGATATCAAACAAAATTAATTAATATCACTATTAAATTAACCAACTGGTTACTTTTTTTTTAATGTTTCAATTTGATCCGAGAATGGGGTGTATTCTTGGTGGTTGAAAAGAAAACTTAAAATAAGCTTTCAATCTCAATTACTTTGACACGGTCTATTCTCTGTCAATGTCTAAAACTGATGTTACAGAACGTCAACTGACCAAAAAAAAAAACTTATAGTGGCATATACACATTCTTACACCCGCCTAATTACACACGCAAACCTTCTACTAAATCGGTTTTCAAAAAGATCGAAGTAAGTCCTGAGCCCTGACATACACCACAAAGACGTTACCAATGTATTCCCACACTTCACCGTCAGGAGTATCTTTTGAGCAGAAATGACATATGTGTAGTATAATTACAAAGCAAGTGAGCGTTCACATCATTCCGTGTCCGTTTGTGACATTGCGCCCCAATGGCATCAATCCGTTATTCCCAGTCTCGTTACAGTCTGAGAGGGCCGAAGACAACCTGCACTCTTTGCACCATCTTTTGTTTTTTGTTTTCCAGCGCAAGAAAAACAAAGTCATGAGTCTTTTAAGAAAGACCCGCCGTGGAAACATAACGAGACATTTTAGATGCCACAAGTAAATGAGTTAACACTTTTGGGTTGGGGGGGGGGGGGGGGGGGCAAGTAGTTGTGTGTTTTAGAGTTGGCAGCTTGCTGGTGAACTTTGCCCCAAAAAAAAGGCGAAGAGAATTTCGGCGGAAAAGAAATAAGCGAGCTTCGCTTCCGCTTCCTTCATTTTTATTTGGAAACAAAAAAAGTCCACAACAACGTGGCTATAAGAATTCACTCATTTTTAAGGACAGCGGTTTCAAGGTGTCTTGCCTGGCCATTACAACGACTCCTGTCCGGTGGTCAAGTAGCACTTTACAGAAGGAACGTTCGGGAAGCTTAACGGAAAACCAAGACCAATAGCAAGCAGACTTCCATGGGATCGCTTCCCTTTGGCCAGTAAAACACAAAGTAAACTAATTTCTCCGTTCAGACCTTGCATCCATAGGGCAGATGATGTAAAGGTCATGTGTAGCTATGGTCGACGGTTAACGAGGGTGTAATGACTTTTCAAGTTAGTCAATAAAGAGCAGTGGTAGAAAGCCACTGTCACTGTCTTGTCGATAAAGTTATATTACAGCAAAGTAGGTAGGTGGCAGACTCGATAATCTCATGTATTGAGTATTTATTGTAAGGAGGCCTACTTTTCTATATCAGATCATGTGCCACTGCCAGGTGCCTAAAGATGAGTTTCTCTACTTGGTTACTGACAACATGTATTAAACACATTTTTAAAAAAATGATGTGTGCTTTCATTTGTACATAGAGTACACGAATATGATTTAAGTATACGTGTAGTGTTTGAATAAAGGGCCGGCCTTAGGCATATGCAAACTAGGCAGCAGCCTAGGACCTCCGATTGTTGGGGGCCTCGCACAGGACTCAAAGAATTATTTTTTTATTTAGAAAAAAAAAAAAAAAAAAAAAAACAATGCTTAACATGGATCAAATCTCAAACATAACCATATCCTTTTAGAATAGTTGAAGCAAATGAACTAACTGGAGAAATGAGAGCGGAGAGAGACTTCAAAACTAAAGCACATCTTCAGAAATAAGCCCGTTCATTTCATTCATATTCTTGAATATGGTATTACTAGCTATGATTTCGCCCGGCGTCGCTCGAGTTATTTTATTTTAAAATATGTCTAGTTTTAAAAGGTTTTAATTATATATAATGACATGTACATAAGGAGATTAGTTGTTGTTTTTTTTTGTGTTTTTTTTTTTTTAAAAGATCCTGACTCAATGTATTTTTTCCAGTGAATGTGTGGAACTGAACTCCCTGTCCTAACACCATTATCAAATAAATGTCTCCTCAATAGATACAACTATTTCATGGAAAACGGTAAATAGAAGAACTCTAATAAAAATCAAGAGACTATTTCCTCCCACGATTTTTAACTTCATTATTTTTTTCTTTATCGATAGAAACTACAATACCGATATCTAGTTCGACATCTACAGACAGTCTTTAACTTTAGGTTAGAGGTGCCCCCCTTAAGTGCTACAAAGATCGAATCGGTCGCCATTTTGCCCTTACTAGCATCAAAGAAAGTAGCTGGCCGGACACACATATGCAAGCCGCAACTGGGTTTGCGAGAGTCGTGTGAAACAATGCACTAATCCTTAATCTTCGTCCTCGAAGACATTGCCATTGTCATTATTATTATTATTATTATTATTACTATCGTTATTATTTGATTAGTGATACAGTTTATTAAATGTATGATCCCTCGTGATATATTGCAATGATCTAAAGAATGTGCATGCCATGTTTAATAAATATTAGTGCAATAGTCTTGATTTGTATTCATGACATTTCCACACAGACAGACAGACACACCTTACAATTCACATGAACAATTCTTCTACAGAAACCTATTTCCTAGACTCAGGTTCGAGAAGACGACGATAAGAAAAAAAAAGTGTCGATTCCGTGTTAATTGTGTACACTCGAACATTAATTACGTCCCTTGATAGACTGGTGTATGTACTTACATTGCACATTGCATACAATTGGGGGGGGGGGGGGGGCGGGGGGGGTGTCGACCTATCTGTGTATGGTGGGTACCTAGTGGGAAAGAATCGATTGGGTGAAATTGAAGGAAGCACAGTTGGGTGATCGAAGGTTGGAATGGGAAAGGGGGGGGGGGGGTAAACAGAAGAAGGTTCGCTTAGCGTGTAAGAATCACTAGTGTATTTTTAAAAAAAAAAGGGGGGGGGGGTGGAATTGAGTTATTTGCATGATGTGTGTTACAACTGAAAGCCCACTCACACAAACGCGCACACACTGGACGGTTTAGTGGCTAAGAAACTAGGGGCTTCAACAGCACTGATCAAACATTGACGCAGCTTAAAGATCACGTTCGGTTAAGGCGGCGCCCCCACTCCCCCCCTTCCCTTTCCATAATGTCAGCTCTGTAAGACATAACGAGTGCATGTGTGTGTCGACGTGAAAAAGAAAGGAAAACTTGTGCGTGTATGTGTGTGTATGTACCACGAGAAATATAAAAAAAATTAAGTGTATTAAAAAACGGGGGGGGGGGGGCGCTGAGAGACTAGAAGATGGGGGGGGGGGAGATGTCCTTGTGTCCGAAATCTCCAGATTTTTTGTTGACGTTGCACCTGAAAGGTTTCGTGCGAAGTTTCCTGCACACGATCAAGTCGCTGTCTTTCTGAGCAGTCTTCCAAAAACCAAGAAAGAAACTAAATGATTCCAACCGGTAGACACTGACCCACCAATTCCAAGCAAGACACTAAATGCTAGGACGACATTATGCTGCAGAGGCCTGATGTACAGCGAAGGATGAGGGAGAAGAGGCCTAGAGGATTTGAACTGACAAACGTTCTTCAAAGTCAGAGGTTCATTTTCTGTACAAGCGTATGATTTGGGGGGGGGGGGGGGTATTCTAAGACCGGTTTCACAATAGAAATGATTAATGGTGATGGCCAGAGATTTTTTTTCCTTTTGGAAAGACCACAAAAATCACTTTGTACAGACTCTAAGAAGACTAACATAGGTATTTGATAAAAATTCATATATCACAGTATGCACTTATTACACGCTTAGGCCTAATTATATAATCCAGTGTTTCCCAAACTGTGTTCCACGGAACCCTAGTGTTCCGCGAGACCTGAATAAATGTTCCACGAACTCTTGAATAATTAACCTCTTTAAAAAAAAAAGCGAATTTTCCGCTAAATACTCAGATTGTGCGAAGTGTTCCGTGAAGGAAAAAGCTTGGGAAACACTCTGGTCTAATCCAAATATAGCAGTGCCAAAAAAAACCCAGATTAAACAACATTTGCTTAGAATAAAATTTCATATCTTGACAATGAAATTGTGTATAAAATCTAGAGAGCTAGGATCGAACTTAGGAGTAAAAAAAACAACACATAAATGATCATAAAGTTATCACGGCCAGGCGGGGGGTGATTTTTTAAACGGTTTTAAAATGGTTTAGAATCTCGGAAGCATCAAATAGCACTACATTGTTTAAAAACTTTAAGATAATGAAGAATGCAAGTCTTTCATTTTCAGGATTCCATTTATTTTAAATTTGAAATAGTCAACAACAAAAGAAAAAAGCGATGATCATGTCATTAAAAAAAATGAACTGAACATCCGTCTACCACCCACCGAAATGTTTAAATAATATCATCTTAATGCCTCACACTCTCTGCGAAATGGCATCCTCAGCCCGCGACATCAACTAAACTATTCACATGTTTAAATGTCAGCCCAGGAGGCGAAGCCTCAAGCGTGAAAACTTACATGTATACGGGAGGGGTCCCTGATCAATACTTTAATATCAGCGGGGGGTTTTTTTTGTTTTCTTCCAGTGATTTTTATACACACCAAACATCAAAAACCTGGCACAAGTGGGGGATAGATTGACGGCTAACTGATCCAAGTGTCTAGGAGTCTAGACCGAATTAATCGGTTGCATTCTTCCCCCCATCAGCGACGTCGCGGCCTGGGGTTGCGCTGCAGCTCTGAATAAGAGGCCTATTGTACCGGGCGACAACATAGGAGGGCCCTGTTTTAAAAAAAAAACAATCGCCATTTCCAATAATATTACACGGGGCTCAACGCTGGGCGTTCAATCTCTACACAACTTAGACTATTCTCCTACCAACAATCAACTGAAGGAGACTTGTTGTGAGGCAACTGGGCAAACTAGGGCACACGGTTTACACTTTTCTTTCCACGGCGGTGGCGGCACCATGGCGGGCCTGTAAATTAAAAAAAATATATGCCTAGATCGTAACATTTAGTTGGTAGATTTACTTGGTAGATTTAGGTGGTAGATCACCCAGCGACCAAAAAAAAAATTGTTTTTCAAAAACCCGGACTCAAGAATGTCGGTCATGCAGTCAAAGTGGCGGCCTTTATGTTTTACAGTTATGTCCCCGTGTTAGTGCAGTGTGACGGTCCGATGGACTTAGTTCCCGTAGGTCACAGTTTACCTGACTTAAAGGGATTCTCTTATAAATTACAGACGTTCATTCAAGAAAAAAAAATGTTAATTACAGACTCAAACTGCACTGAGTCATTGGTTTTCCTGGTTGATTCAGTTCAACCCGTTACCTTCTCGAATGCCGCTATGAAGAAAAAAAAAAGGGCATGTTTCGCCCTAGCATATGAAAAAACAATTGTGCCTATATATCTTTATGTCTTTCTGAATAGTTGAATAGATCGCGTCTTTGAAATTGTTAGATGTAAGTTGAAGCCTTAGCGTAAGGACTTATGTGACGATTGATAGTTAAAAGGTGGTCAAAAGTCTGGTAGTAAAAATGCTTGGTCGAATATTGCTTTAAAAACAAAAGTTCTCCGACTCCGGTAGTGCGATAAAGCAGAAAAATGCTACTTTCAATTGTTTCGTCATTGTGCTGGTCACATGACACTCTCGTTAACCGTGGGCCAAGAAACAGATGGCCTTTACATCATCTGCCCTATAGATCTGAAAGGGGAAGGCTTCCAAGAGTACTCTAATGTCGTATATAGAATGTCGTATATAGAATGTATATAGAATGTGTAACAAAATGGCAAATACCCGCCAAAGCCCCGTGAACCTGAAACTACAAAAAATCCTGAACTACAAGACAGTTTCATTAGATTAGCATTCGAGAGTCGAGAGCCCAAGTCGGCCAAAGAGGCGATGCATTGATCAATAACACAGTCAAGAAAGAGTGAACAATTTATAACAACATTTACCAAATGTGTTTAGTAACAGAGAGATTAGGGGGAGCGGGCCGGAAATGAAGGGAGTTGAGTGACAGAGAGGTGGGGTGGCTGAGAACATGCGTATTTAGAAGATCATATATATTATTATATAAAGGCCTTAAGACGTGATTTTTTAATAAAACAGTATACGACATTACCGCACTCATGGAAGCCATGAACCACTAATAATATTTTTGTTCAACAGATGCTTCGAAACGTGCACCCAGTGTACAAGACTTACGATAAATGCCCACGATGTCCACACACACACGCGCGCACACACCACCTCGGTCATTAGTGGACAGCGCTGGGAGCAGGTGGACCATCCGTGGCCTATAATTTACGGCCTCGTCTATTGTTTGTGGCGGACAGCTGAATCGATAGTCCACGTAGTCCTGGCCACCCATTTACTGATCAGCACTATCATCATTAGCGCAGTCTTCTCTGGCCCGACGAACTTGCTTACCGACTCAATGAAAAGACAAAAGGCTGCAGCAGATCTAGATCTTAAGGAGCTCTTTCTTTTTGTTCGGAGCAGGCTATCCAGTTGGAAAGACAGGAGGCTGCACTAGATCTTAAGACACTCCCCAGCTCAAGATTTACCGATTCGGTAGATAAAGCGTTAAACTTAAGTACATAAAACTGTATCTCTATAAGTGGAGATTTTTATACATGGCGGAAAACCTAAAAATAGCAAGCTTATTGGTGTATCCGGTGTACAAAATAGAGCAATAATAAGCTGTTTTAAAAATTAACGTAACACTATTTTCTATGCACATTTCACCACTTGCAGAATCAATTTTTTTTTACGCTCTTCTATTTGCAACTTTTATTTAGCTGGCAATTTTGACGCTCAATTTAGCGTCCTTGACATTGATTAGTTTATCGTGGAAATTTTCCAAGCGAACGGGTGAAAGGTTACAGTCGATAAGGAGACTCACAAAGAATTCTTTACGAATATATGAATATCTGTTCAAACCATAAGGTGAATTTTTGGATCCAACTAGCTCTCTTCTTGTGTGACATTGATTTTGTTTCTAACCACCGAAAACTCTCTGTAATGGTCAAAGAAACTGAGAAACTCAATCTTGCTTTCAAACACACACACACATACACAAAACATACGAAGCCTGACAACACATCTTAAACAAATGCAGTCTAGTTTTGTATCAGGCCTCCTTTGTTTTTTTGTATGTCCCTTCAAATGGTTACAGAATCATATGAGAATCTTTTTTTTTTAAATAATAGTTTCACATAGGAAGTGCTTGATCTACTCAACAACACATAAAACATACATAATCAGTTGAGATTCATCTTAATCATTAATGCTAATTCAAAAGATGTCTCTTTTTTTGTTGTTTGTTTGTTTGTTTGTTATATTGTCAAACAAAAATTAAAAAAGAAATCTTAGCAGAGTTCGATCTCCCAACAGTCCCACGAACTGTTATGTGCGCAAATATATGCAAAAGTTTATTAACCAAGTTTATTGTAACAGTACCGTTAAAAGAGTATAACTATACAGCCTGTGGTTTTATAGAGTCACGGTCTGGACAAAGTTAATCTATATTTCAATGTGCTTTTTTCCCGTAATTAATTTATTGTTACACCTAACTATAAGTTGTTTGTTTCAGTGTTTAAAGTAAAAGACTACAGTGTGGTTTTTAAACATAAAGAGTGTTTGGATCAGGTGTTCAAGACGTCTGCTGTTCATACAAACATTGTTTTTTTTAATATAAATTTTAATTATAACACATCGAACGTATAGATTGCTCAAGTGATTCAGACTACATTATGTTTGCTTGGCACCGCTCTATAAATGAAATTATTATTATTATTATTCAGAGTTTAGATTGATCAAAAACAATACAAGCATACGTAAAATAGACTTCAGAATAAACTGATGAAAAGTATAATTCTAGGTTTCTTCTTTTCAAGACTTTAATTGCTTGTTTGTTTATTCATTGTCTTGTCACACTGACCATCGGCGGAATAATTCTGATTTTCTGTTTTACATTTTGGGTCACGCTTTATTCGAACGTTAAAGCCCCTGAGCGCGGTGGTTCCGAAGACAGTCAAAAACGCTCAGGGCTTAACCGCAGAGAGTTGGCAGGCTTCATGAGCAAACAGGGAGCGATGGCCGTCGGGGAAACTTTTGGGGGCTCACCAAACCCTCCCCCCCCCCTCTAACGGGCAATCACGATCGGCAGACACAAGCGTGAGAATAGGGACAAACCTGTAAAGCCTGGAACTAAACAGAAGCGGGCCACAAGCCCATGCGGTCAAGCCAACAACACGCTCGCGGCGACAAGTCCATGTGGTCAAGCCAACAGCACGGTGGCGGCGACTCTCAAGTTTTAATCGGGAGGCGGAAAGACAAGCCGTAGAACACGGGGCGAGTCTAAGACGCAAAGGATTGAACCTAATTCCGCTAATGGTGTCTTCTTTTGAACGTAGAAAACAAACAGATCGGATCGCTGGTCGTGTCATACAAGCCTGTAGGCCCTTTCCAGATGTCCACTTGTGCAGGGCGGGTCGTGTCATACAAGTCTGTAGGCCCTTTCCAGATGTCCACTGTGCAGGGCGGGTCGTGTCATACAAGTCTGTAGGCCCTTTCCAGATGTCCACTTGTGCAGGGCGGGTCGTGTCATACAAGTCTGTAGGCCCTTTCCAGATGTCCACTTGTGCAGGGCGGGTCGTGTCATACAAGTCTGTAGGCCCTTTCCAGATGTCCACTTGTGCAGGGCGGGTCGTGTCATACAAGTCTGTAGGCCCTTTCCAGATGTCCACTTGTGCAGGGCGGGTCGTGTCATACAAGTCTGTAGGCCCTTTCCAGATGTCCACTTGTGCAGGGCGGCTCGTGTCATACAAGTCTGTAGGCCCTTTCCAGATGTCAACTTGTGCAGGGCGGCTCGTGTCATACAATTCTGTAGGCCCTTTCCAGATGTCCACTTGTGCAGGGCGGGACGTGTCATACAAGTCTGTAGGCCCTTTCCAGATGTCCACTTGTGCAGGGCGGCTCGTGTCAGACGTGTAGAACGTAAAAAGATGGACAGAACTATTTTCGGCGATGTTAAAAGCTGGTAAAATCATTTAAATTAAACTATTATATTCATCTAAAAAACCCAGCTCACTTCCGCTTTGAAGGGGATCAAAAAACAGAAGCTCTAAGGAGAAAGATAATCATAACATAACAGTGTTTATCATTCTTATGCACGGTTGTTGCTGTTTTGTTTTAACCCATTATCTAATAATATTCTGATGCCATTTCGTTATTGGGTGTTGTTTTGTTTTTTTTTTAAATCAAGCTACGAAATTCCCAAGTTTCTTTAAACACAGTTTTCCTTTTTTTATATAAAATCTATTACTGCTCGCACGATCCTCAAACGTGTTTTGAGACGAGGAACCAGACAAGAAATGCCATAACCATTGTGACATTATTTACAAAATGGTTTCTCCCCACCACTACCTCTTTTCCTAAAAAAATTTTTTTAAATACATAAGAATTTTAACAAGGGCAGTCATTGCTCTAACAACAAGCAGACGATTTGTGCCATATGTTTTGGCAATCTCAAACAGGCAACAGAGTTCTTAGCAATAAAAATGCACGCGCAGGTCAGAGGTGTTCGACGTGCTCCAAGGGCTCAATAGATTCAGTTTGGATTAAAGGGCGGACAATTAGTCCAGCTGGTGTTTCTTTTTTTTTTTCTTTCTTTTAATAACATAAAACTGTTTTTTAATCAACATAAAAACTGTTTTTCAATCAACATTAAATCGTAGCCATGGTCTGCAATGCTCATTACAATCTGACGCTTGTACAGAGAGAGTGAACTTAGAAAATAGAGAACATGACATTAGAATATAGAGCACGTATCATTACAGCGCGCGATATTCGATGAAAGTGGGGCATTCACTTCCGTTTTGTGTTGCGCCACTGTAAATACATGCACTTGTGTGCGGTAAAATTAGATTTCAATCTTATATCATCCAGTCAACTAGGAAAATATATATAAAATTAAAATACTAGCTTAACTAAGCCAGTGAAACGGTTTATACATTTATAATGAAAGATTTATAGTTATTTATATACAATGTAATCAAAATGTTTTTTTCGACCCCGCGAGCCGCTATTTAAATTTCCGACATGTTTCACGAGCCGCATCAAGCCTCAAATTTTTTTTTTTAATTGTCAAATCTTTTCTGAACTTTTCCTCCAAGGCTTCATTATATCGTGTATGCCAACAATTTTGAGGGGCCCCAACATCAGCATGACACGGGTCGGATATGACCCACGGGTCGTTGTATGGGCGCCGCTACATTAAAAATAAATACTTTTAATGCCTTCGTGTTCAATTTTCTTTTTCGTAAAACCTACAGCGTATTGCAACACCTCTGACCAGGCCGCGTGATAATCATATAACTTTATGGGCAGCTTTCGTTAGGGTTTATCTTTGGTCATTGATTTTTTAAGTTGTTTTTTTTCTATTTCTGCTGCTGTTTGATCATGTATTTAACGGCCACTAAATGTATACCCTGAAGACAGGTTGTTGTTTTTTTCAGTTTACCGCCATTTTCTGTATTCAGCAATTGTATGTACTGTATATCACGTAGGTTTGCTACGCTGGTTACTAATAACAACGGAAGTTGCTCCGTGACATAATAAAAAAAAAAGAAAGTTCCCCTTTCAGGTCTTGTGGTCTATGGGGCAGATGATGTGAAGGTCATCTGTATTTTTGGCCCACAGTTAACGAGGGCGTCATGTGGCCAGCCTTTACTTTTCCCATTAGAGCAAGGTGGACTCAGTGGCGCTCTAAAGATCCCGAAAGTAAAAAATCCAGTCTTCACCAGGATTCGAACACAGGACACCCCCGGTTCGGAAGTCAAGCGCTTTACCGCTCAGCCAGCGCGTCTCCATGACATGGCAACATAAAAAAAAGAGGAAGGTAAAAGTCGTGTGGGTGATTGATCTGCCCACATAGCACCTTCAAGCCCCGTTGGATCACAGAACAAGGCTGAACTTTTAATTCGCAATTCACCGAAGACTTCAATGTCCGACTTTTGTTGCGTAGGTTTCGGATGCGCCTACAGAATTGAAAAATAAGACATCCAAGTCCAAACATCTTACAGTGCGGCAGGGGGGGGGGGGGTGGATGGAAGTGGGCAAGGTTCGAACGCGGGATCATCGCGACGACATCCTGAAAAGTAAACCCACACAACAAGGCAGCCTTGACAAGAACGTTACTCTGACGTTTCTATATACATTTCAGTTTGAGATTTTGTGGAACTATTTTTACAGAAAAATGTGTGCCCTGATTAAAGTCACGTGAAAACAAGACTATTTCACTCTGTCTCCATGTTTTAGTTTGTAGTATAGAATGTAAATAAAACTCTCAGTCGAGAAAATGTGCATTTTACTGGCTCGATCACAGACCTTGTGATGATCAAAATACCGCCCGCGGCGTGGTTTCATCCGGCCTGCCAAAGCGTCGGTCCAAAAAAATTAAGTGGTTGAAAAGTGTATCTTTATGTACGCTAGGACTCTTTTTTTTCTTCTCTCTAATGGATTGGTACCATGGCTTTTAACTTTGTGCGTTTATGAGATGGGACTCTGAAAGTAGAATCTACAAGGAAAAGTGAACGGATCTTAACTTGTTTGCAAACATTATAAAAAGCCAACACGTTTGTCCTATAAAGAAAGTGTGGCTGTCTAAAAAAAAAAAAAAAAAAAAGAACAAAATATAAAAGGCCTTCTTGGTTTGAGCCGCGAATAGAAGATTGTTAAACTAGGGGTACTAGATCCACAGGTTTTTTACTTTCTAAAAGTTTCAGGTTAATTTCATGTCGTGTTTCTATCTTTTTGTTGATGTGGCCCGCGACACGTGGGTTGGAAATTAAAATGACCCGCAGGATGAGCAAGAATGATATACACTATCTAGACTGGAGCCAAACTTCGTGTCAGATCATTATGTATATATAACTCTTTTTCAAGCTGCTGGAATGGAAATCGTCATATGAATCTTGGAAATCGCTCTTCTGTCTCAGAAAAGTAACAATCTTAAGCTTTCAAAGTTTAGAAATAATACAATCCCATTTCATGGGTTTTAAATAGAAGAGGCTATTAATCACAGAACTATGTGTTCACGCGAATCCATGATATAAAGCTTATTTTCCTTGAAGTTTCCATGGAGATAACAAAATATATCGCGTTTCAACCCTAGATCTAAATATTTCAAGCCTGTTGATTTTAATCACCTTATGATATTTAAATAGATCTTTCTAGATCTAGATTTTGAATCTCAAAATTGAACAGCATTACAGTTCTTACATAGCTTATATCTGTATCACACATTGTATGTTATATAGGTGCTGAGATATGTCGTTGACTTATAGCATCAGATTGCTCGTAAACAACTAGACCCATGTAGGCGTATTATATTTTAAAGTATGGAACTTGAGATTACTTGAACAAACTTTTCTTGTGAACGAAAACTAAATATAAATTTTATTACAATATTCACAACTTTAACTTGGGATATAGATCTAATAGCAATGAAATATTAATAATAATAATAATCTTTATTGTCCGTATGGAAATTTCTCTTACAATTTGTGCATTACACCAAACAAAACCTTGCAACTAGAAAAAAAAAACCTGATATTTAAACAAAATCCAACTCTCAACAAAAAAAAAAAAAAACATGAGTCGTCTCCCGATCTTAGCATATATTATGACACAGCCAATTATCTCGCATCATTTTACAAGATTTACAACTAATGCTTCCTGTCTTCATCATCATCTTGGAAAAACACATACACACACTCCGTAACAAAAGGTACGGTTTGGGAAAAAAACTGAACTTCTTATAACTACTTTACAAACCAACATATTGTTTCAGAGCATTGCTGTGCAAGTGTTAAGAGATCGGCCCAGTCTAGAATGTACCACAATATAGATCTGTGGGCTCGACAATAACTCTTCATTAAAATGGAGCTATATTATTGTGCACTCTGATTATTTTCTTGAAAGATTTTGGGATGGGAAGATGACTCATGAAAGTTAAACCTGAATCTGAATCTGTATTCAGATTTCTATGCAAAGTTAAGTTCCCCCTTCAGTGCAGATAATGTTAAGGTCACCTGTTTCTTTTGACGTTAACGAGCAGGATGTCATGTGACCAGCACAACGGCCAAACGCCTTCACTTCCCCAAACTAAAATCAGGTACTCATTAGAGTTGGGCACCCTAAAAGTCCCGAAATTCAAAATCCCAGTCGTCACCGAGATTCGAACCCAGGACCTCGGGTTCGGAGGTCAAGCATTTAATACCTCAGCCCCTACAATTCTAATAAGGTGCCTATATATATATATATACCCAAGTTAATCATCAAACCTACTGGTAGTTTAATATCAGATAGATAAAAAAAGAATTAAAAAGTGGAATGTAAAATAAAATAAGGGGGGAAAGAAATTTTTTTTTCATGAAAATGGAAAGGGGGGGGGGGGGGGAGGAGAGAGAGACTTTATTTAAAAACTAAACTTCTAATTGATGTAGGAAACAGCTGCAAGCTGCGGGGATTGGAACAAATTTCTCCAGGGAAACACTTCCTGTGTTTGAATTGTAGGCCACAGTGTGTCTGTTTGATTCCTGCCAGTGTCGAGAAAGTTTCTTGATCTAAACCAGTCGGAAGTAATCGAAAACGTAGGCGGCTATTTTAAACATTCTTTTTATCAACAACAAGACTATTATCTAGCAATTATTGTTAAAACTACCCTAACTGACAGCATGTATTACTAATTATTACAATCATGTACTTCAAAAAATAAATATAAAAAAAAGTCTGTGATCAATTATAGCATTGTGTATGCAGATTAAGTCTTAATTTTGAAGACAGAAGAACTAGGGAAAAAATGAATGATGGTAGAATGATGCAAACATTTAACAGGACAAAAGAGGGTTTACAACCAGGGCCGGCCTTAGGCCACTGCAACCAATACGGCCGCAGTGGGCCCCGCACTTTCATTGGCCCCGCGCTAATTCTAGGTGTAAATTATTAAGTTAATTTGATCGTGATTTTCTCCTTAGTAAAGAATGAATAAAACGCAAATACGAATTTATTTTCTAATTCAAAATCCTATTTTTGTACATATTCTCCTTATCCCTACCCACATTTGGGCCTTGCGCTATCAGTTTCGCATAGAGCCCCGAAATTGTTAGAACCGGCCCTGCTTACAACAGTATTGTTTGGTGACACACAACACAAATGATGGAACGAAATACAATGCAGTTACACACACACATATATTAATTAATTTCATATTTATACAACACATACATACATATGTATATGGCATGTGTACCATAAGATAGCTTTGGCTAAGACAAATACAAATATGTATCTATGTATCTAGATTGGTGAGCACGTATTTGAATATATTAATCAGTCAAGTGTATGAAAATCATAAAAAAGCGCACGGAGTCGCTCCAAAACGTCAAGCGAAAACTCAAAACGTCCCCGTAATAAAGTGTCCTTCCCACAAAGACTTTTTTGGACACCGACGTAACAGGAAATTTACGAACTACTTAGGGAAAGGGAAATCCTTAGAAAAAATGCCTGGTGCATGAGAAGAAATTCACAATGTCATGGACGCTCTGGACTCAGTAGTGCTAACTAAATAGAAAAGAAGTGTGCTCTAGTTTTAGGAAACCTCAATGCATGACAGTTGATCTTCGTATCAAACCTGCTTTATTATCGCTAGTGAGTTACTTTTTTTTTTCAGAGTAGAGGCCTAATGCTTCCTCCATTATGAAATTACTCTGTGCTTTCAACGGAGGAGCTTAGAACGTATACAAACTTTATCATGCGCCTTAAGGAACAGACTCAACACTTCCATTCTTTTCTACACCGGATACACCATTAATGCTAGCTATTAATCGTTTGTCCTCTATGCAAGAAATCTCCAACGATTAATATAATTATACAAGATTTTGGAATTTTGATGGAACCAATGCGGAGACTGAACCTGCCTGGTATTTATACTCCCACATTATGTTTTTTTTTTTTTTTTGGTTTACATAACAAGACTATTATCTAGCAATTATTGTTTTCAACTGTGCATTATATGAAAACAATGTTCCTGCGTATTAGAGACAATATTCCTATGCATGTGCATATACAATGTACACATTTTCTTTTAACAAAATTACACACGTCTTGGAAGATCATGAACAGCCTTTGAACATTAAGGACTAATTAACATTGTTTTAGAATGAAATGAAATTGATTTGCCAACTTTTCAAACATCACACAGTTATGTTAGGCGACTAACAAATTTCGACAATCTCAATTGTTTTTCAAAAATTCTTTGATCACTATTTTTGGGCTAATATTTTTTTTTTAGACTAAGAATGTTGGTTACAGTTTAAATCCAAGTATGAAAACTTGTGCTGTTAATTATTAAAATTCTATTGCCTTTTTGAACTCAGCGCAACCAGATATTGCTATGAATGTACTAGGCAATATATCTGGAATATGCCAGAACATTTAGGACTTGTTCCACTAGTCACTAGGCTAGATAGTACAGCGACAGTGTAGACCATATTTAAAGCTTTCTCGGGTGAGCTTATTTACGGCCTCGGAACCTAATTCATGCCTAGGAGGTGATCACCGCAATGGCAGTGGGCTCGAACCGTTCAAATATAAAATTACGTCTGTTCTTTTCTTTAGCGCATTCCTTAATTCAATGTGTGCTTCAGACGTCTATGTTCCACAGCCCTGGGTCTGAATAGAGGGCAATCCTTGTAGTATTGTGAGTAGAATTGCGCTTGAACAAGTTGCGGACACTTTAAGGCGCTGCGGGTTTTAGACTATGCATATACAACCAACAGAGAACAAAACTGGTAGGTTAGGGCAGTGATGCACAAGTAGCGCAGGCCATATCCGGAAGTGACGAGGTGCTATCCGGAGGACATGACGCGGTGCTATCTGGCCTTTTAAAAAATTATACCCACTTTGAATAATGAAGCCGAAGGGAGCCGCTTCCGTGAAACTCGGCGATTTTGCGAAGATGATGGGGCCCGTGACCCGTCTCAAACTTATATATCCCGGCTCCGGGGCCGAAAAAGGTTGGGCCAACAGTTTTAAGAAGAACAGTAATGGTCGTGAAAGCGGCTGTCCACAGCAATTATAACAATGCCGGCCGATGTTGTTAATGGATTAGTGACACGGCGTAACACAGTGATTTGTACCGTGGCTGTGCTAATTGCCGCGGCACGTCTGTGCTGAGAACAACGGACTGCATTAATGGGTCAGTTTCGTCTAGACTTGGACACCATGTCCGTAGAGGATGTGTTGTAGACGATACTGTCCTCTTCTTTGTCTGCGACGCTAAGTCCAACTATTGAGATGCGTATGTACAACTGGATACAGCCCACTCACACACAACGGCCAAGTCATAAACTCGGATTTAACGAAAACATTTCGTTGCATTGACTTTTGCCGAAGATCTAGATGCCAGGATTGAGTTGTTGGGTCTACTTGCTTCAGGATAGTGTATGCACATGTTATGTATCTCTGAAACAGTACAACTCTTTCGTGCTTTATTCTGGTCCTAAACATTGTTAACCATTTTTCTTACTACATTTGTATTCTAAGTAGAGATATTGTAGATAGAAACAAATTAAAAAGAAAAAAAGAAAAGGACTTGCAACCAGTAACACATTTGAACTTTCAAGCTTCAGTTTAACACCAAATCTTGGAGCAGAATTCGACTATCAATAAAACCAAATCGTCAGGCCTAGACAATGTACCAGAGAAGCTTGAGGAAACAAAGCAGATGCTGAAGAGATCCTCCATTCTTAACTCTAGCACGGGTCAATACTAGCTTCCAATGGGGCCAGTAACCACGCAGCTGGTGTATTCAAACCTATACCTTCTCAAAAGCGTTAATGCATACATGTATAATTATCGGAAGGGCCTGGTCGTGTACTGTAGACAGACAATTTTGCGGTGTGTTGCTGCCCCCCCCCCCTATTATCATCGGATATCGTCCGTGTCATACGACACAAAGAGGGGGCCACCCCTGTGTTCAGTGTCAGGCTTGGGTAATTCCAGCCTGTCACTGAATATTGTTGACACACACACACTACACATGATGGCCGCGACGGCGTTGACCTACTATCAGACTCACTTACTTGACCTAACTCGACTGGACTCACCTTTCACAAGTTCTGTTTAGTCCTGCGGGGGTCTAGCTGAAGTAGTCCATTCCTCGAGATAAAGATAATCCCAAGAATAAAATGAACAAAACAGAAAGGGAAAGAGTTCGAACCTCCAATACGTATGAAATCACAAGAGGCTCCTTCAGTATTCTTCCAAACTTGGACACAAACTAAACAGTCACTGGGTTTATCACGAGAGAATGCCCGTTTCTGTACTAAACACAAGAAGCCAGATTACACCTTTGGGCTAATCTGATGTCCACTTAATGACGGAAACGGACAAGGTCCACAGAAGATAGAATACACACACACACACGCGCAAGTTGTTTCTGGGGGAGTCACAGTGTACCTATAATTCGGTGCGAAACGGGCTCCCCAGTCGTGCGATTTGAGACAACGGACTGTCTTTGACACACAGCCCGGGCTTACTCCTTCTTGTTTAGAAGCAAAGAGTGGCGGATCACGGGGGCCCCCCTGCGATCAAGCTAAATGGTCAGTGGCGCGGGAGGATCTTTAGTGCCGGCACGGCTAGGTCCAATCATCGTGAAGCTTCGCCTCTCCACGCCTTGGTTGTGTTGTTGCTTTTTTTTTTCCACCCAGAATTCAAGCGGGATACTGCACACGTGGGCGTGCGCGATGGGCGAGTCGACTGTCATAGCTGACGCGCGATTGGCTGCCCGCCTGTCACTAGCCACGCCATTCAAATAAAATTTAAAAAAAAAAACAGCTCGCCCTCAGAGGCATGCCCGCGAGCGAGAAAGTGGGCGGGGTTACACACGCGAACGAGGAGCTTCCGAGCTCAAATAATGAGGTTTTGTCGAGGAGGTTCGGACTGACTCCGAATCAAAAGAAACACAGGATTGACTTGACAGAGAAGAGGAGTCTTGTGTTGCTCACATCCCACATGGGCAAACATAGACGAGAGAGCGGGGCGAACAGTAAAACACTTGACAAAAAAACACACACAATCATCTTACATACGCCGGACGGGCTCTTGACAATACCAAACAAACAGAGAAGAACTCGGTAGGCTCTAGATAAGAGTCGATCACATCAAAGACAATAATAACAAAACGAATCTGTTTTAGAGACAGACTTCATCGCTCTGTCAATTATTTCCATCTGCTAGGACTAGGCTAATTATTTCGTTGACTTTGAAAAGGCTTTGATTAACTTCACATCATCCCACATTAGTTACGTCCCCTTATCCATATGATTAATGTATTTTAAAATATACGTTTTTAAACTCAAGTAAAAGAAAGGGGGGGAGAGAGAGAGAAAAAAAGTAAATTTGCTAATTACGAGACATTTAGAATACGCCTCACATCCAGGTAAATGAAATGTATATAATTTATTTATTTATGCAGTGTGGTCAGCACAATGTCGGACTTTCACCATATACATGTGGGTCTGGGTGAGGACTATCTATCATAATTATATATAATCTATGAAATATATTTGTGAGATTCAATTAACAGAGCCTAAATTTTAGTTTATGTCTAACCGTTATGAAGTAGTGTCCTTTTTGGGTTTCTCTTAAACGCGGACGGGGTGACAGAGGTGATCACCGTAAGCGCTATAGAGATCAATTTCCGGCGCCATTTTGCCCTCACTGGCAGAGAGGAAAGTAGCTGGCAGTGGGTGACCTCGGAAAGAGAAAGTTGGAGAGCTCTCAACAAGGCAGAGCTACACCTTTGAGGCCCACAGAAAAGCCCTTGTAGATGTGGAAAAATATGCAAGTCATTGGTACCCTATAGCCTAACTGATCGGGGGACCCGTGGGGAGGACAGTCTCTCCCCGCGCCTTCCATTCTTTTCCCCAACACTGTCCCGAGACTTTTAGTTCTAAAGTATTATCGTTGTTCAGGTCAGGCCAGTTGTTGTTATGGCTTTGAATCTATGAAACTGACAGCGGTCACTAAAAACCAAAACGATACATTGCCATCTCCAATATATACCTAGATGGTGTAGCGAACGAGGACTAGCAAAGTAAGAATAAACCCTTTAGAAAATGTCACGCCAAGTTTTAACATAGACTAACAACTTGGACGGTACGGAATGTACACATTTTTTTCATAGTTACTATGTTCTGTTTGGTTTAATGCACAAATCATGGACAATAAAGATTATTATTATTCGATTCTACAGGGAACTTAAACAGGTTGAAAAAAAAATGAGGAATCAAAAAAGAGAAGATAAGCGAACGACTTGAGCCGAATATCCTTTAAAGACTATTTTTTATACAGAAAACAGTCAAAGATCTCGAGGAAGTAAGTTGTGTGAGAGTTAACATTGGTGCCACATCCATGAAGTTAAGCTTAGAGACTGCTGACATCAACGTCGTACAAAGTTTTCTCATAACTAACAAGAATCTCTACTTGGACCACATTCTCGTTGGTGGTGGAAAAAATGAGGGGGTGGGGGACCATTAGAAGGCGATGACGTAACAGAGTGACCCTCCAGCCAGGACAGAGAGCTTTCCAACTGTTGTGAGATTATGGTTAAAAGAAAATTGGCCCCCTATGTTTTCCTTTCACACGGGAGATTTGGGGAGGTGGGGGGTGGACGATGTCAGTTTTTCTGCTTTTCACGGTTTAGTTGAGGCGTCACCTTGATAGGGCTTATCGCCTGCACGTGCTCGTTCATAACTAAAAACTTTTGGGAGGAGTTGGGGGGGGGGGGCGGACACTGGCATTTTAATCACGTTGAGCCAATGTGTTATTACATACCCGACCGTGGTCCAGTTTTCAAATCTCTGGAGTCGTGTATAACACCAAAATGAATGGTGAACACTTTTTTAAAATTCTACATGCACTTTCCAGTCCAGAATGTTCAGACTTTCCAGACCAGAATGTTCAGACTTTCCAGTCCAGAATGTTCAGACTTTCCAGACCAGAATGTTCAGACTTTCCAGTCCAGAATGTTCAGACTTTCCAGTCCAGAATGTTCAGACTTTCCAGTCCAGAATGTTCAGACTTTCCAGTCCAGAATGTTCAGACTTTCCAGACCAGAATCTTCAGACTTTCCAGTCCAGAATGTTCAGACTTTCCAGACCAGAATCTTCAGACTTCCCAGTCCAGAATCTTCAGACTTTCCAGTCCAGAATGTTCAGACTTTCCAGTCCAGAATGTTCAGACTTTCCAGTCCAGAATGTTCAGACTTTCCAGTCCAGAATGTTCAGACTTTCCAGTCCAGAATGTTCAGACTTTCCAGTCCAGAATGTTCAGACTTTCCAGTCCAGAATGTTCAGACTTTCCAGTCCAGAATGTTCAGACTTTCCAGACCAGAATGTTCAGACTTTCCAGTCCAGAATGTTCAGACTTTCCAGTCCAGAATGTTCAGACTTTCCAGTCCAGAATGTTCAGACTTTCCAGACCAGAATGTTCAGACTTTCCAGTCCAGAATCTTCAGACTTTCCAGTCCAGAATGTTCAGACTTTCCAGTCCAGAATGTTCAGACTTTCCAGTCCAGAATGTTCAGACTTTCCAGTCCAGAATGTTCAGACTTTCCAGTCCAGAATGTTCAGACTTTCCAGACCAGAATCTTCAGACTTTCCAGTCCAGAATGTTCAGACTTTCCAGACCAGAATCTTCAGACTTCCCAGACCAGAATGTTCAGACTTTCCAGTCCAGAATGTTCAGACTTTCCAGACCAGAATCTTCAGACTTTCCAGTCCAGAATGTTCAGACTTTCCAGACCAGAATCTTCAGACTTTCCAGTCCAGAATGTTCAGACTTTCCAGACCAGAATCTTCAGACTTTCCAGACCAGAATCTTCAGACTTTCCAGACCAGAATCTTCAGACTTTCCAGACCAGAATCTTCAGACTTTCCAGACCAGAATCTTCAGACTTTCCAGACCAGAATCTTCAGACTTTCCAGACCAGAATGTTCAGACTTTCCAGTCCAGAATGTTCAGACTTTCCAGTCCAGAATGTTCAGACTTTCCAGTCCAGAATGTTCAGACTTTCCAGTCCAGAATGTTCAGACTTTCCAGACCAGAATCTTCAGACTTTCCAGTCCAGAATGTTCAGACTTTCCAGACCAGAATCTTCAGACTTCCCAGTCCAGAATCTTCAGACTTTCCAGTCCAGAATGTTCAGACTTTCCAGTCCAGAATGTTCAGACTTTCCAGTCCAGAATGTTCAGACTTTCCAGTCCAGAATGTTCAGACTTTCCAGTCCAGAATGTTCAGACTTTCCAGTCCAGAATGTTCAGACTTTCCAGTCCAGAATGTTCAGACTTTCCAGTCCAGAATGTTCAGACTTTCCAGACCAGAATCTCCAGACTTTCCAGACCAGACTTCCCACGACTTCCCATACCTGTCAATACGGCATTCACCAAGACTAACAGATTTAGATCCGGCCAATATAAGTATCAATTTTAAAAAGTAAAATATATTCAGTAAAAAAAAAATATTTTTTTTTATAACTAAAGCTTATATTGAGTGAAATTGCTTCAATTATTTTTGAATCAATCATGCTATTAATTTTTAGTAGACATAGACTTACAATAATAAATGCGTATAACTGCACATATTTTTTATGAATAGTTTTTAATCCACGCAACTTTCATGCTTATTGCATGCTCAGTGCGCTGTGGTCCACTCACTTTTGTGGACCGGTGGGGTTTGGGAAATATCTGGGCCTAGGTTGTCCGTGTTGTCTTTTCAAACATAATTTAAAACTAAAAAAATTGCAATTCCATTCGAGCCTCCGAAATGGAAGGCCGACTTGTTAGCCACTAAGCCATCTAAGTACTTATAAAAGTAGAAGGTTTTAGAGTCGCCGCCGAACCCAAACTGTATCGGCACTTGCAGTAGCTGCGTGGAGAGGAGGAAACTGATGTAAGGACCATAGCTAATGACAAGGCGTTCATATCTCTATGAGATGAGCCAGAGCCGCTTCGAAAACTGAAGGAGGCCATATGTGTGAGTGCGGGGTTCTTCCCCCAAAATAAGCTTTACGAACATGTTGATATTAAAATTTTCAAATAATATTTTTGTGTGTGTGTTGTGTTGTTCCTCACATCTCACAATAACTGTTCAAGTACTTGACTAAATACACGTAACTCACGCAACTCATTTTTTGTAAAAAAAACGCTGTCTACATTGGAAATCAGTTGTCTACCTTTGAAACATAGATATAGTCAGAATTTTTATAATTACAATTTATAATTTATAATTAAAAAGAAGTTAAACTTTGTGGGGGAAAAAAAAAAAAGGAATATATCACCTTTATTAAATCTCGTGACACTTGTTCTAGCTGATGTCACGACATAGATTTGATTTATCGCAGTGATATTTCTCAGAAGAACGGAAAGTGAAATTCTTCACACCATGAAAACATGTTCAGGTTAGGAAACAAAACAAAAAATGCTAAAAACATAGTTGTGATTATTTTACCAACGGGAACATCTATTTATATATTTGCTTTTTTTTTTTTTTTTTCATCCGGTGTACAGAATTCGGAAGTATTGATATGTTGTTGTTGTTGTTTTTTTTGTTTTGTTTTTTTTTAAATTTTGCACTTTTTAGTACCGCAGTATCCAATTTGTAAGCTACCCACTTGAAAGTACATTTTACCTTTTAGTTGGCAACAGTTATCCTTTTATATAGCGTCATTGAACACTTTATTTCATACTTTTTTTTCAATATTCATACAGTGTCGCACACAGTTTCTTACGATTAAATCATAGCGTAATATCGCATCGCCCTGCATTTTTAAACATTGCGTCAATTATTCTTCTATTGTATATTAACTAGATAGGAATATTTAGACTATTAATTAGATTAGATATTCATTACCTGGACTCAAAAGTAAATCAACAGACAACCAAGTCCGGAGACTTATTCTCACAAGACAGATCAAGTTTTTGTTTGCTTTCATTAATCTGGAACTTTCTACCTACTATTTATGTAGATTCACAATTTTAATTACTAATTAGGTATGGATTAATCATATTTCAAAGTTTAATTTTAATTCTTTATATTTTAATATTTGTGAAATGTGAGAAATTATAATAAAAAAAATCCCCCCCAAAAAAAATAGTCATATAAAGTTTAGGTTCTGATGTGGGTATTAGCATAAAAGATGTCTTTTTACAATACCTCTAATCAACTCGTAAATGTTCCATGGTTTTTAAATCTAACATTCGTTAGTTATTGGGAGAAAAACATACGTTTCTAAAAAAAAAAAAACCTTATATTTAGAGTAGTTGTATCAATTAGTAGGCCTACGTATGGTAGACCTAGACATAATAAATCTGTGCGATTCTAAATATTTTTACAAATTGTTTTTGTTTAGCTTGTAGCTTTCTCAATGCGCTATTTGCCTGGACCAGTTGTATTTGTGAATGTTTACATGATCGTTGTTTTTTTTTTAATGCATAAAAATTTTTTACTTAGGGCTCAAGAGTCTTCAAGGGGACTACTTCATCTTATACCACCACAGCTGTCAAGTACAATTTATTTCCCTTGTTCAAGATTTAATTAATTTTTTTTTTTTTTATTCTTGTGTTGTCAGGTAAAAGAAATAATTATGCAAAATGGGTGTGGGAGAAATAACGTGTACAAACTTTAGACCATATATGCAGACAGACAGAGCGAGTTGATATAAGCTTGGTAAAAACAATCGCGCTATCAGCTATGGAAAGAAATATTTTCTTTTTTTTTTTTTTTAAGTATTTAAAATTTTGTTCTTATTTGAAATGTAGACCGTATCTTAAACATCATGAACTAGCTAAATGAGTAGATGGCTGTGACTGTGGTGACCGTAAGGATGGAAATCCTATAGCTGAATGTGATTAGAATACAATGTCTTCGGCAGAAGAGCGATAGCATTACAATAACTATACTAGATAGCTTGTAACCCTACAATAAATAATAATAATAATAATAATAATAATAATAATAATCTTTATTGTCCGTACGGAAATTTGTCTTACAATTTGTGCATTACACTGGCATACTGACAACACTAAGCTAATACTACAAATGGCATCTTTCCGGTTTATTTTATTCTGTTTAAGATGCAAAGTAGTCGCTCTTACAAAAGTCATCACCTTAATGAAAGACGAAATGTCTTTGAAAAAATTATGTTACCGTCAAACATAGCTGCATTACTAGAGTATTTTTAAACGGTTTAACAGTTGTAATTATGTAGGTTCAAATTAATTCAACATAAAAGCTAGTTCGTTTGTCGTTATGAGTCTAGATGAGATTATACATAAAGGGGAAAGGCGCAAACAAAAATTTGTTCCCCTAGATGCAGGTTGGACAGAAGGTACCCAGGCACGTAACCAAAGCTGCCAACTTTGAACCGTTCGAGAACGATGAAGTAGAATAGAAGTAGCCTCTTCCTGTACGATGTCATCAAAGTTGTATTTAGTGAGAGAACAAAGTGCTGTACTGAAAGTTTCTTCTAGGTTGTTGTATAACCCTAGCCAAGAGCAAGGTCTAGAACATTCGACAATGTTCTCTCATCATCTAGGACTTCTAGCCCAAATCTATTTGTTTTTAGTTCAGAAATGTCTAATCCAATCTACTTCTAACTCTCGCTATTGCCTCGTGTAGCTTCGCGGAGTGTATAAAGAAGTTTGTCAAAGTTAGGCTACTGAGCCTAGTGGCATAATGTTATCATTGTTTGACTTCCACTTCTAGACTGACATTCAAGCTTCCGAAAATTTGCCTCATGGTCATGTGTTATGTTTATCCCGATTTGTTCGGGCTCATGGTCATGTGTTATGTTTTTTCCCGAATTTTCTCGCTAACGGTCAGGTGTTTACGTTTAACAGCAATGAACATTGAATTAATTGAGCATATTTGTTCATTATTTCCCATTTTTTTAAAAGTTTTTTTTCTCAAGATTTATGAAAAATATTTGAAATGGATATTATGTGACCCTTTTTTATAGTATTAATGTAGATTTTTTTATAAAGTAACTATTTGCGGGGGTGTAAATGGAGAATGGCTGATGTTTCCAGAACACGAAGCTCCACCTAGCACAGCGCCAGCTGGAAAGATCGCACCCCCTCACACACGTCTCAGGTAGTTTCTAAATCTTTGATGTCTTCAGCCTCGCCCTCGCAACCCAAATGTCACAAGAGGTGTATCGCGTTCTAAAAGGAGAACCTCTGGCATTGAAGCAGTCCTATGAAGTCCTATGAAGTCCACAGTTCGATTCCTCTGTGACGGGCAACAAGCGGGTGGTCACAATGCGCAATACAGTTGTATGATCGAGACAGAAAAGAGAATTTAAAAACTGAGCATCTGCAAGACCTGAAAACCATCGAACAAAATGCCAAAGTTTATCGCATGAGGTGAGCATGTGTTGTATTGATGGTATTTCGGAGCTCTTGAAACCGACGGTGGATAGACAGAGCATTTGGTAAAGTCAGAAATCTTGCCACAAATATTTCGCAGAAACATTTCGCTGGCCTGTCAATGACATTTTTAAAACTTTGACTATTGTCGTTAGGTTGAATGTAATATTCAGAGCCAACATGACTCTTTTAATTGTAATATCCCAGAAGAGTATTAGGTAATTGTAAAAGATTGTGTTATATTTATGTTATATAAAACGATACAGCTGATTTAGAAAAGGACGATGTATTTTGGTTGAACAGATTTTCAATGTTATATCTCATCTTATAAAATACTGACGTTACTTAAGATGATTTAAATTTAATTAACAGGTCATTTATCGGTACACTACGATTGACTGCGAGATTTTTTTTTAAAGACTAAGACTGCTTTATTGATCCTTATGGAAATTTGTTGTGATTACAAGGACTCTTTTCTCATATAAAAAAAAACAAAAAAAACATTCACCTAAATAAAACAGACAAAACATAAAGAGTTCATTTAGCGACTACACACAGACATCTTGGTCCTTTTCGTGTTTCTTGATCAAATGGTCAAATTTAGATGTTTTGTTTTCTTTATATACTTTGAAAAAAATTATAACGGTCAAACTAAATTTTTTCCAGTGTGGTCAACGAGCTGGTAATTCTGTTCACAGCGATATACATCAACTGTTTCTAGGAAATTTCTAGGAAAATCGTTAGAGCCGTTTTTGAGACACCTTATATGTTGTTAGTCTTGCGTAAGGAAAAAAAAAAGCTTTCCTTTGACTACCTCTCACACTGGACACCAACAGTAGAACACAAAGCAGACATGGACTGACACCAGCGACCAAGGAAATGGGTTTAGCAAGATAATATTGCATACCCAGCAAATACTTATTATAATGTCCGTCCTGGGTCTTTTAAACATACACCTAATAGATATAGATAGTGAGATGAAGATGAATAGATATAGATAGTGAGATGAAGATGAATAGATATAGATAGTGAGATGAGATGAATAGATATAGATAAGAGATGAAGATGAATAGATATAGATAGTGAGATGAAGATGTAGTGACTATGTTAACCATCTATTCGTCTACATCTACAGCTTTGTGTAAGCACATTTCATTAAGTCATTCGATCTCTATTCGCACTGTACCTGTACTCTCTATTATGTGATCAGTGCGTTGGTATCAAGAACTCTAGATTTCACTAACGCTACAACTGTTCTTTTTAGAATATCATTGTTACTATCTGGTGACATTATAGACATTGACATTAGAATGCGTTTGCCACTATATCCATTTATATATATATATATATATATATATTATATATATATATATATATATATATATATATATATATATATATATATATATATATATATATATATATATATATATATATATATATATATATATATATTCTATTTAAGAGATATGGAATCGACGGCAATGATATCCAACACAAATATCGGGTTCGGGTTACATTCGTGAGTAGAATGGCATGTGAACAGAATATATAATACGAGGTTTAGATTCCACTTTAGGGTGAAGGGGGGCGTATTTGTTCAAGGCTATGGGTGTAATGGTCAGTATCAGTAGGCTATTGACAACCACTATGACTAG
Source organism: Biomphalaria sudanica (assembly GCA_036873155.1). NCBI lineage: Eukaryota > Metazoa > Mollusca > Gastropoda > Planorbidae > Biomphalaria > Biomphalaria sudanica. The sequence goes on from JAZGLO010006690.1 coordinate 1,593,330, forward strand.
CCGCTGAGAGAATCATTTAGTGAACGTTAGTGATGGTGATAGTAAAAAAAATGGATTATGTGGAAGATCCAAACAAAGAAATAGGATATGAAACAAATGAACATTTTTTAAGTCAAAGAAGTCAAGCATTCGTTGAATATTCAGTTAGAACATGATTACAAATAAGACATGTAAATTATTAAAGAAACAGAGGGAGAGAGAGAGAGAGAGAGAGCGAATGAGAGAGAGAAAGAGAGGGAGAGAGAGTGTGTGTGAAGCTTGAAAAGACAAAGAAATGGGAGAAGGTCGAACGTTAAAATGCACCATCTATTTCTCATGTGATGATAGGACACTCAAGAAAACATGTAGTAGAAGAGACAGGGCCGGAATCACAACGGTGAAAGACAATGTAACCGCACAGAGCCTCTACATTTAAAAAATAATAAATAGTCAACATAATGTGACTTCCTTTTAAATGTACCATTATACACATATATATATAGTTCGTCCATCGTGGTTCGATAGTGACCAATTTGTCATCCAGGGGGCAAAATTATCTATCAATAATTATTATGTGTAACTATATTGAAGATTGAAGAAGATGAGGGTCTCTACTAAATCCAAGATCAGGGCCACCACTTACTAAAATACATCTCTAAGAATAGACAGTGTAGAATAGACAATGTAGAACAGTCGCCATATAATAGACACCGTAGAATAGACACGTTTACTAGACACTCTAGAATAGACGCTGTGTAAATTAAACGCTGCAGTAAAAAAAAATTAACGGCAGAAAGATGAAATGGAAAAGATATTCTAGCATACAGGCTACAGAAAAGACGCAGCAGAAAAGACACAGTTGAATACAACCCTAGAAAAGACCCTATCGGCACTATGAAGGCCATGTTGAATTTTAACTTCAAAAGCTATGTTCGTTTATATATGTTTTGGCCCATTTTATTTTATTTTTTTTAAATAATTAAAGTAAGTTTCCCAATTCACACCATGTATAAGGCAGATGACTGCTTCTATGACCCATGATTAACGAGGGTGTCATGTGGCCAGTACAACACATTAGAACTAGGTGGACTCAGAGGCGCCCTAAAGATCCCGACAATAAAATTCCCAGTCTTCACCAGGATTCAAATCCGAGACTCTCTCGTTTCGGAATCCAAGCGCTTTACCAATCCACCACCTTAAGAGTAGACTTTAAAAAAAAAAACAATGACAGACATCTAATCAAATATTGAAATGTTACATCCATACATGAATAACGTTAAAACACCACTGCAAAGAAAAAAAAACTGATCTACCTTTTCATTCAGGTAAGTTTATCTAGTAATAAACCAAGAATCGCGTTTCCTGCTAATGAAAAGATAAATAAATACAGAACTAATATCTCGCAATACTCAAGTCCTGGCGACCCACTAATTAAAGGCTTACCTATTTAAAATTCAACTCCATATTACATTGAGCAGGACGGTGGAGGGAGGAGGAGAAGAGGGAGTAAGGGGCGGGTAGAGAGGGAGGAGAAGCTCCCCCGAGCTCTGCCCGACTGAGATATTGAATATAAGAACCGAGTAACAGATGCCATTTATCATTAAGAGTCCATGGATATATTCCCAATATTGTAAGCTTAGCCAGGGTGTCTGGTGTCGCCACATCTAGGGTTACCTGCCACACGTGGCAGGGGCGCCTCGAAAAAGGAGGGGGGGGGGAATGGGAAGATCGAGGTGGTGGAGTAAACGGGGGGAGGGGGGGGAGAGAGAGAATAGGGAGCTTAAGTCAGCGAGAAATGTAGGTTTGTGTTCGCCGGTGTGTGTGTTGTAATTTGCTATGTCGTTTTTAAATATAGAATTACCCCCCTTTTTTATTCCTGTTGTCATTAAACATAATGAGATGTAAGATATTCAGCTAATTAAAATGAGATTTCTCAAACCATGGATCTGTTACACTTCAAATTTCAATTGGATTTTTTTTATATTTAAGATGAAACTATATTAATAGAACATACAGAAAGAGAGAGAGGCAGGGAAAGAAGGGAAGGAATAAAGAAAGAGAGCACCAGAAAGGAAGAGAGGCAGCAAGGGTGAGAGAGGTGGGGGAGGGAGGGAGTGAAAGAGTCAGAAAGGACGAGAGAGGAGGGGGAGGGAGAGGCAGAAAGGGCGAGAGAGGAGGAGGAGGGAGAGGCAGAAAGGGCGAGAGAGGAGGAGGAGGGAGAGGCAGAAAGGGCGAGACAGGAGGGGGAGGGAGAGGCAGAAAGGGTGAGAGAGGAGGGGGAGGGAGAGGCAGAAAGGGCGAGAGAGGAGGAGGAGGGAGAGGCAGAAAGGGCGAGACAGGAGGGGGAGAGAGACGCAGAAAGGGTGAGAGAGGAGGGGGAGGGAGAGGCAGAAAGGGCGAGAGAGGAGGGGGAGAGAGAGAGGAGGGAGAGAAAGAGAGAGAGAATGTAGATGTAGTGTAAACATAAGAAGGATGATGTGATTGGTGCATGTATGTACACCCTGCTAACGAGGCCCAGCCTTAGACTGTCAAGTCAATGTGACAAATATCCCCAGCATGGCACAACACCGGACAATAAATTGTCTCGTGATTGTGACAAACGATGTCGCTCAAGTTCCCCGCGATGTTATCTCCTAATACTTCACCCCCGTTCCCATCTGATGTGACACCTTTTCTAGCCCCACCAAACAACCTCTCCATATCTGTTCCCAAAAATCCTCCAAAAAGTAATGAGCTTTGACCTACAGCAAAGTAACGCAACGGACGAAATGTCCCTAACCCGGTAGGATTCGAACCTTAGACTTCTGTCCCAATGTGTTAAAAGTGTAAAGAACTAAAACAAAACAAAAAAATTACCGAAAATGAACAATAAACTAATACTAGCAGAGATTTTCATATATGGCGTAAAAGTTATATTTAGTAAGCTTTTTGGTGTATCCGGTGGTTCAAAAAATTTAAGTCTTACTATGTTATATCGTTAGTTAATATTAAATTATTTTTCTTTTTTCGTTTATTTAGAACTATGGAATCAACTTTTCTTAGCTCTTTCAGTTGTTGCATAAATTAATTTTAATATGAAGGAAGCTTTAAACTTTCATTCAATACAACTTATTTATCAACAAATGGGCAAGTAACTAGCGCTAGCAGTGGAGATTTGACACGAGGATTAACTGTCACACATTGAGATTGAGTGTTACAATATTCTAGCTCCATTCTTTAGTATTTAGTTGGCAACCAAGAAGTTCAATTTAGCGTCCTTGGCATTGGTTAGTTTTTGGTGAAAAAATAAATAAACAGGATAAACGTATGACGACATTCTATCAAACGAGTGTAAGAGGCTTCATGTCCAGCATGTTATAAATGTATTCCAGGCAACGCTTCTCGGAGGCGCGGTAAAGCGCTTGGCTTCCGAACCGGAGGTCCCGGGTTCGAATCCTGATGAAGACTGGGATTTTTAATTTCGCGATCTATGGGCGCCTCTGAGTCCACCCAGCTCTAAATGGTAACTGACATTAGTTGGGGAAAAGTAAAGGCGGTTGGTAAGTGTAAACATTTTACTATACTTATTTTATCTTATAGGAATGTGTGAGTACACATTAGTACACAACCACGTTCCCCGTCATTACATTATGAATTTATTGTGTATGTACATTGTGCTATTCTATGTCAATGCTATACCTTCATATAGTATTTTTAATGCCGCTATGGTTGTCTACGTTTGAAGCCATAGTTATTATATTTGATTTGTTATGTTTCATCCATTCCTGTTTTTTTTAGTGATTGATGTAAACAATAACCTTTCGTGAATCTAAGTACTGTCTAAGAACTTAGATCACAGTGCTCTAAACTTACAGAGCTCTTGTGAGATTAATCATTTCACATTTCTATTATATCCCTCATACATATTATGTCTCACACGCTTGTGAACTTATAGTTCCTTAGATGAGTTTCATTTGGATTAATTATATCAAACCCTTATCATTGTATCTCGATCCCTAGTATTTTATTTTCATCTTATCCTTTAGTATATAATATGCTCATTCCCCATTGTACTATAACTGATTGCTTATCGTCGTAATCAAATTTAATGGATGAATCTTGATTAGTATCATCCCACACTGTATGATGGCACATTTATTGTGGTTATCTTACTTGTATCTTTTGTTATTGAGTTATATGCATGCTTTAAGATTGTATACTTAATTGTCTTAAATGCCTTATTGAGATTGATACCAGTGCCTACATCTGATTGATTGCAAGGCATATGGAAATCCCTGCTCAATGCCTTTAGGAGGTTCCTAATTGTCTGTCTTATCCCCAGCCTGGTTGCTACACACGATTGCTACACCCGACTGCTATAACTACTAGATCTCCACCCAAAGCTGTTACCGGAGCAGACCACACCAGATACCCCCCCCCCCCCAATTATATACCTGTTAGCAAGAAGGCATTGCCTACTGTCCTCGGCCTTAACATATTGCCCAGTGTCCACAGTGCCTTATACTGCCCAGTATCATCTGCCCAGTATTATCTGCCCAGTACCCGGCCCAAACTGTCCACTGCCCAATAGCTAGTGCCTAATGCCGACTGATTAGAGCAACCTTCGCTACAGAAGATAAACTGGTGTTGAGTTAGCACGGCTCTCTACGAGCTAGACACCACAGCTGAGAGATCACCCCCCTACAACTTAGTCTGCAGCACCAACCCTCTCTACTGCTAAACAGGCAGCGGTCTCACCCTAGAGCCAGATTGCCTACAGCATAGAGACTATCCCGAGCCGACGTCCTAAGACAGAGCCGGATGAATCATCCTTCTGAGTGCCAGTCCTTCGAACGCTAGAAGACGACCCACGGGCTAGCAGCTAAGAAAATAAGTAGCCAGAAATAGGAACATTCTTCTCTTCCAATCACTCACCAATTAGCAATCCATGATGAGCAGTTATGTTAGATATTAGCACCTTCATTTCATTTCTCGATAATAATTTTATTTGATCATGTATCTTTTGTAAACCTTCATTTATTAAATTACATTTATTATAAACTTAGAATATTGGTCTGTTCTTACTGTTAGTTGCGGTGTGCCTGTACAAAATCTTATATGTGAGCGGGATAAAATTTCCCCTAGACTTAAATAAACAAGCCCAATATTTACTAATTAAACATCTCGTCACAGGAGCCTCTACAGTGAGTTCCAAGAGTCTTCGATCTAGACCAATCGTTATAGAAGGCCTCAACACTGGCCTGCGTGTTATGGAGTGTATGTGTGTTTCTATGGTAACGGTTGGAAGAGGTTAGCGATTGGTTATGATTCAACATAGGTGGCATTGTCGGTCATGTGGTCTAAGTTAGGACAGACGACTCCAGAACGTAAGACTGAAAGGTTGTGTTTTTTGTTGTGAGTTAAAGAATATTATTACTAAAGTCTGCTACAGTTATTTTGTCTCATTTCAACGCCATTTCGTTTACATTACAAATAAAGTGTTATTTAGTTTTGTTCGCAAAAGGACGTGATTCAAGTTATTTGAAGTTCTATTGGTTAAGATACATAACGGTTTAGTTGTCTACCAGCAGTTTGGTGCTACAAGTCAACGAGCGGTAACAACAATGCGACGTTGCAACCTGTAGGCACTTCAGACCAATAGCTCGTTGCATCTTCATGTGTCTGTACGAGCTATTGGTCTCCACTTTACGTTTCGCTCCCATTACTGTGAAAGTGGAACATGGCTGTGCGTTGGAGGAGTATTTGTCTTTTTTTTTTCTTGGCTGAGATCATCACTACTTCCTGTCTCAATACGACTTCTCTCCACGTGGTGCACTACTTCCTGTCTCACTACGACTTCTCTCCACGTGGTGCGCTACTTCCTGTCTCACTACGACTTCTCTCCACGTGGTGCGCTACTTCCTGTCTCACTACGACTTCTCTCCACGTGGTGCGCTACTTCCTGTCTCACTACGACTTCTCTGCACCTGGTGCGCTACTTCCTGTCTCACTACGACTTCTCTCCACGTGGTGCACTACTTCCTGTCTTACTACGACTTCTCTCCACGTGGTGCGCTACTTCCTGTCTCACTACGACTTCTCTCCACGTGGTGCGCTACTTCCTGTCTCACTACGACTTCTCTCCACGTGGTGCGCTACTTCCTGTCTCACTACGACTTCTCTCCACGTGGTGCACTACTTCCTGTCTTACTACGACTTCTCTCCACGTGGTGCGAACTAAAGCCATGTCTTCCCCCAAGCACTTATGTCTATGTCGCCAGTGGGTCTACCTTGAGCGCTATCGTGGTCAAACCTTCTGGACAGTTCTGAGGTGAAACATAGGTGGGTAACAAATTATATTTAAAAAAACAAGATTACAAAGAGAGTTTGTGTTATCACACAAACTCAGAGTTTTTAATGTGAACAAAAAAAATCGGACTATTGTAATCTAACACCGCAATTATGAGATACTCAGTACCACCTGATAACGCTATGCGGACACCTGACACTTTTGGTCGCAATATGATTGGACTGAAGTTCATACTCTTGTTAGAAGGCGGAGTATACTATAACAGCAGACGCAAATTTGCATAAAGGGAAATAACTAGCACACATTACTGATCTTGACTAAAACGAAACATTTCTTAATCATTTCAAATTCAAACTCTCCCATTGGAATAGATGACGAGTTGTCTACTCCCATGGCAGTAATAGTCCATCGAAAAATGAACTATACTGCCCTGGAAAAAAAATGGTGGTGAGGGCGAGCCGCCCCGGGTAGCCACAAATGCTAATCTACACGATGCTGTTAAACGTGATCCAGCTCTATGAAACCTGAATAGACTATTGGATAGCGTCCCCCCCCCCCCCCCCGTTTTCACCGGGGGGGGGGGGGGGGGTCGGTTAAAGGATTATATAGGGAAGATGTAAAGAGGTGAGGGTGTTAAAGCACACAGTAAAATGACGTATTCACTCTCACTTTAGGCAGTTACACGACACACAGATCACGTGATCTTCACAGGTAGATACTACACTAAAACTCGTGGCTCACTTTTGGTTTTTAGAGCAAATGAACCAATAATTTGGTTTGTAGCACGCGTCGCTTCCAGAAAAAGGTCGCTTTGTACATTTAAAAAATTAGATAATTATAAGAACTAGCATAATATACTCTTGATGACTTCGATCCCTAAACACTACACAAAACTGTCCTGAAACAAGTTGTTGTATTGTAAAGTAATTATAGGTAGTAGGGTTGTTGTTGTTTTTTAAACCTAACCTATATAGCATATAATATGTATGATTTTGTGAATAGGGAAATAATTACTTCTAAGATGAATTTTTTTTTTATTTTGAAAACCAGATCTAGAACGATCTATTTAAATGTAAAATCTAAAATAATAAGGCACCAAATATTTAAATCTAGTATTGTCGAAATGGCGACATGGAAACTAAAAGGAAATAAGCTTTATATCATAGATATGCGTGAATATATAGTTCTGTGATTAATAGCTTCTTCCGCAACAAGGGATAGTATTTATTTTTAGACTTTGAAAACTAAAAAAAATAATTTTCTGAGACAGAAAGGCGAGTTACAAGATTCATCAGGCGATTTCCCTTACAGCTTGAACTAGAGTTACGCACATGAAAATCTGTCATGGTGTTTGGCTCTTTTCTAGTCTCTCTCTCTCTATATTTATATATAGGACTGTGATTCAAATTGAGTGTGCAAGAACCTGCCAACTAATAGAAACTTACACTTTCTGTACACCGCACGTAGCCAACTCGGGTTATTAAGGCGAATGTTCCGCTAATTGGCCTCCGTGCACAAGAAGGCAACAATTACTCAGCGGGTGCCCACGGGTTCCGCCGTTGGCCAACCGATGCCAGCACGGTCAGATACGTTATACCAAACAACAGAAGTCGTCCACGGCAAGTGACCTGGCCTACTCGTGTCAACACTGACACGTCAGTGACACGCTCCGACAGGGCGGGCCGGGCAAGGTGCCATTAGTTGGAAAGACCACCTTCCCACCCTTCCCCCCTCATAGCATGTTTATTTTAAATATGAGACAATGCTCGCCCGCCACCCGTACGCAGCCCACAAGCATTTGCTGTACAGAGCAAGATGACAAAGTCATAAATTATTGACACTGATACTCAATACATGGACACGACGGGGGACAATACGAGGAAGAAATAGCGCAGACTTACACGTTGCTACACATTACTTATAGATCGTAGTGACGCCGCGAAGCAGACAACGAAGCCACACGGTACCGTATCATACGCTGTGCTCAAAGTGGATTCAAAATCACGTAATAAAACGAGGCAGCGGTCGCTACTAATAACGGAGGTTGTTGTTGTTTTGACATAATTTAGTGAGCCCATCTGGCATGCGAGTAATATGACATCATTTCTCTTTAAATCAGGAAAGCTAAAAATAGTCCAGAAGGTTCAAATCTGGTTACTTCCCTTTTTTATTTAAATATTTATATTTTAAAAACAAAAGTAGTCTAGTAAGCTACATACAATCGGTGGGGATCGAATCCTAGTGGATTCACGTGTGATTATTTCTCTCGAAAGTAAGAAAAATGAAGTCGCTATGTCATTGTGATGACGACACGTTCCCTACTCGAGTGAGGGTGATACATTTATTTCTATTTCGACCCTGATTAAGTTTTTAAAATGATCTCAAAGTCGAAAGGGTTTCGTGAAAGCAGCCGATATCCACTAACGAGTTTCTCTCGCAGGTACAGGCAGATACACAGGGTTGTTTATGGTCCATATCAACGGGCTTGGACGCAGACCCAACGTTAGCTTGATATGTCCAGCTAATTCCGATCAGCGAATTCCCGGGCTGTTGCGTCACTAGATCTACACCTAGAGTCACAACAAAGTAATGGCTGTAGTAGCGCTGACACTATTCATCTATTCTAATTCACAGTTACGATAATTATTTGTATATCTGCAATAAATAAACTTCTTTATGCAGTCAGTGGTTGTGATCACATCGGCACAGGTCATGTCGGTCATGTCGTGCCTTTTAATCTTTCAAGGACTCCTCTTAATCAGTAAATGCAAACATGGCAATAAAAAAACTAACTTGTATTAGAAATATTAAAGCCAGCGTATTTATCACTCAAATATTAACAATTCTAGTTACTAACATAGTACCAATTTGTTGCAGTTATATGTATCGGTACTTTTTCCCTAAATTAGCTCTCTTTGACTGTGTTAGGAAACCTTCATGAGCTTTGAATAGTAGACATTTCACTTAAGCTGTGATCTGGTTCAAAGGTCAAGCAAAAGACTTCACAATGATCTTGAGCCTACGCCTAGCGGTCCATTACTATAATTATCTTTCAGAGTTCACCAACTATCTGGCAAACATTTTAAGATAGCATCAACTGCTTTGGATCGAGCCAATCGTTTGTACTTGCGACAATGTCACACACAAAAACTGACGTCTCTCGTGATCGTATTAAAACAATGAAAAAAAAACAAAAAACAACACACGATTGTCAAAATCGAAAACCGACAGACAAAAAATATTGTCAGTGGCAGAAGTTAATTTTCATCGTTTCCCCCCAAAGTGGATTGGGTCTTGGGTTAGTTCACAAAGACGGGGGGGGGGGGGGGGGGTGGAGGGTGCGTGCCGATTAACTTCCCTCGCCCCACTTTCCACACAAGGCATTACAGAAGTGTGGAACGTGTGGAGATGGAAGGGCAGAGGAATCACTCTGACTAATCTTGAGAGTCCTGGTGACAAACGGTTCTTGGTGGTGGTGGTGGTGGGTTGCGCGTGAGGGAGGAGGTTGGGGGGAAGGGGTTACACAGCGTCCCACAGTCCGAGCGTCTGCCTTTGTCCCGAACAATTAGTGTCTTTTGTAATCATGTGCTCCGAGTCTCAAGGGAGGCGACTCACTTCTTCGCGGTGACATTATATTCTGACGCCGCTCATTATCAAAAGGCAAAAAAAAAAAAAAGTCTTTTTCGTTTATTAAATAAACGAAATAAAAGAAAGCAAAAAGGTTCTATTAGTTTTTAAAACAACGTTTTGTAAGCATCGAACTCATTTTCTCTTCTAGTTTCTGAGATCTAAACGGGACAGACGGACAGACGGACTGACAGACATGCCACACAAAACTAATAGCGTCTTTTCCCCTTTCGAAAGCCGCTAAAAAAAAAGTGTTTCCCGTTTATTCAATGAACGAAACAAAAGAAAGCAACAAGTTCTGTTAGTTTTTTAGAACAACGTTTTGTTAGCATAGAACTCAATGATCACTGCCTTGAATTACTCTCTGACAGCATCATCTACTGCTCAATGGAGGCTCCATCGTGAAAGTGACCTACTTTGGTCAACAAAAAGTTGGATCGGCCCGTTCCAAGAAAAAGGGGGAGGGGCATATTGCAGACGAGTCTTCCCTCGCGAGTAATGGCATTTCAAAAGACTTTTTCAATTGTACGCACGAGGGAATCCTTACCGTGAACGAGGCAAATCATTCTGGAGAGATCAGATAGAAACAAATGGAGATGAGCAAAAATAAATAAATAATAAAACATGAGATTTGTTTCGTTAAAGTCTGGATGTGTGTGTAAGTTTTTAATATGAACTTTTAAAATACTTATCATAAACTAGTTCAGTTTTGTTTTTAAAAAGCTCAATTGAAATAGCATACATTATTTTGGTATGGTTTGGTTTGGTTTTGATTTTAGGCACATCGGCACAATTTAGGCCATGTCGCGCCTGCAGTCCCTTAAGGACTACTCTCTCTCTACATAACAAGGGCTAAATTCTATACAGTTAAATCATTAAAATCAAGGTCTATTCACAGTTAAAATAGTAAAGGTAGTAAAAATGTAATAATTTGGTAAAAATCTAATGTAACATTATTTTGAATCAATCAAGTAATTATTTTGTAATAGATCTAGACTAACAATAATAAAAATTTGAAAAATTTAAATTATTTTTGTATGGCGCAAATTTCATGCATAGAGCATGCTCAGTGCGCTATGGTCCAATCACATACGTGGACCAGTATTTGGTAGGTTCACCTGCTGCATTTTGAAAAGCGATTTTAAAAAAAGAAAAGTTTCCCGAGTCTGAACTCGAGCCTCCATGATGAAAGGCCGACATGTTTGCCACTGAGCTATTCAAGTACTTCTAAAATTAACTTTATAGTAAGTTTTAAATTGTTAGTGAACGACCTAAGTCTCTATACAATGCTTATCTCCCATTAGCTTAGTACATATTATATATGAAACACAACTAATTAAGTACGACTAATTAATCAACTAAATGGTTAATTTTTGTATTGATTCGCGTGTTGACATGAAGAATAAATAATTGTGCGAAGTTTCAACTTGATCCGAGAATGGGAAGTGGGATAAATGGCGTACACAAGAGTGTTACTATACAGACAGACAGACCAAGTGACATGATATAAGATTGGTTTTAAAAAAAAAAAGGCTCTCAAATAAGTATTGGCTACAATAGTAAGGTCGGTGATGTAGCAGTGCTGTTACATCTGCTCCTATCCCGAAAACCTTTTGACATTGACATCATTATAAAAACATAACCATTGTTAAAATAAAAACAAATGTATCACCCCTCTCCCCCCCCCCACACACACACACTTTTTTTTATAGGGAACGTGTCGCCACCACAGCGACCTAACGACTTCATTTTTCTTAGTTTCCAGAGAACAAACCAGGGTTCGAAACCCCCACCCCTCAACTGAAATGTTGACCACCCCGCTTCTTACGTCTTCAACAGTAAAATCTTGTCTTGGTCATCAGTTCTGTCGGGTGTGGCACACGTACAAGGGAGAAGGAAAGACACACACACACACAAAAAGGGAGGGGGGGGGGGGCGCGCTAGCGGTTGAGTGTAAATGTCAGATTAAGACGATAAATTGACGGCGGTGCTGCTAAGGAAGGAGTTTTTTTTTCTTTTTGGAGGGAGCACTGTGTTGAGAGCTATCGGGCATGGCTGGACTGTGGACACTGAATAAACAAATTCATTACTAAGCTTATAGAAGATGAGGATTTTCTTAAGGCTCCTTCAAGAAAACAGATGCAATGCTTCTTGTGGCCCTATCGCTGCTACAGATCTGCTGGAGGGGAGGGGGGATATCGGCAATTCGCATTCGAATGACGGACCAACCTGTCGACAGGGCTAAGCGAAAACGTCAAATCCAGACAGAAATATTTTCCAGCAAGCATGAAACGCCGTGAATGTGTGATCATAATCATCTTCAAAAAATGCAAGACAATAAGGGACAAACTCCAAGGCGGCCCGAGTGGGTCCGTTGTTTTGTTAGCAAAAGTAGGTCAACGTGTTGATAGTAAGACGACTCTAAGGATAAAATTAGATTTCAAGATTTGAAGACGTCCTCATTGTCTTTTTATAAAAGTTATTGTTAATTACAAGTGAAAGTAAATAAATAAACCTTTATGTGAGGCCATCAGAATTAATGATTTTCAAATATCACAAACCTGAAGATAATCAGGTACTCGTTATGTTGTTGTATTTTTTTTAACAGCTGTATCAAGCATGTTTTAATGTATTATTATTTTATAATAATCATATAAAATTTCAGGTCACATGCCTGTTACGGTTAGAGTGAACAGTCTAGTTTTGTTGTTGTTATTCATTTATAAATGAAATAGGAAATAGTTGCAATGTCTATGCGCGTATATATATAAATAATTGTTTTGTTTTCAGTACACACTTACACACTTTCTGGTAAAGTAATAGTAGCTGAATCCTCTTAGAATACATAACTTGTATATTTTAATTACATATTTTGATAATTAATACAATTCCATACATATAAATGTTATCTTCGCAAGTGATGTACTTGTAATCTATTTCTCGTGCTTAATTTAAAAACTGATTTCTTGGAATAAAAAAAGTTTCGCAAATTTAATTAAAATAATTAAAAGTTCACTTTGCGAAGAATATAAAGTAGCCGTCGCACTTTTTGTTTACAACACGCTAAACGGCTAAAGACTATGTCTAACTCGCTTTTTTTCAAAAGTGCTTCAGCTTTTTTTTTTCACATCTAAACAGTAAGACTTGGGGACTGTCATACTACACACATTTAATAGCGGATTTTTCCCTTTCGCGCCCCGCTAAAACACCAATGTATGCATTCTATAAAAACCTTAAGAGTAGAAAATGCACACAAAGCTATGAAGCTATGGGCTGAAGAGATGACAGAAATCCAGAGAAACTGGTCTTTAAACCCAAGTCGCATGTAAAAAGCCCAAGGGCACAAAACGCTGTTTTGAGCTTCGAGTGCAAGACGCCCGGGACAGCTCCCCAGACTTGAGCTAATCGTACGATCAAAAAACTGACTATAACCTGCAGCCTCGACCTCGGTATACTCTACTAATACCATCCCTACCACCACAACCCCTTTCCTTTTTTCTTCTTCTTCTAACCCTTTCTGCTTCCAATGCCAAGAGAGAAAAAGAAAATTCCATCATCGTCCCAAGCATTCTCTCAACTTCAATGTTTAGTCAGCGAACGGCGTAAAAAATGTCAAATTTGGCCGAGGAGAGTGAAGAGAATTGCCTGTAGCAATTTGTTGGAAGGCTTCTTGTGCAGGTAGCGAGGAAGGGGTGGGGGATATCAGGGGGCCAGGGGGGGGGGAGTAGTCTGGCAAAACATGGGGACCAGAGAGATGAAAGTTTCTCTCCCCCCCCCCCTTTAGCTTGTTTGTTTATTTTGCCCTCGTGGCGCCGAGGGTAGCGCGATGGAAGTGCGGGGTAAATTGGGGGGGGGGGGTTTAAGAAAAGGACTGTATCTAGGAAGAGGATCAGAAAAAAAAAAGGATGGGAAGGGGTGTGAGTCGACAAAACATACATGGGGGTCAAAGAAGAGTTGGTAAGAGTAGGGAAGTGTTTGAAGAGACAACGTTCAGCCTAACACCATCATCTACTGCTTAATGGATGCTCAATCGTGAAAGTGCCTTATTCAAGAAGGAGAAAAAAAAAAAGATTGGTCCGTTGGAAGGGAAAGGGGAGGGAGGACATTTGGGGGGGGGGGAGAGGTTATAGTGCAGACGAGTCTTCCCTCGCGAGTAATGACATTTCAAAAGACTTTTCAGATGTACGCACGAGGGAATCCTTACCGTGAACGAGGCCAATCATTCTGGAGAGATCAGATACAAACAAACAGTTCTACTCGGCGAAAGAAAAAAAAAAACAACATGAGATTTGTTTCGTTACAGTCTGGACAGCAACACAAGTTTTTAATATGGACTTTTTAAAATCCTTGCTATTTTAGGTTGGCCGCACTTGCTGGGCTGATAGTGAAAACATACAGATCTAGTTTTATAAGCGTAATACGCCAAGCTACAAAGTGAACAACTTTCTTTCTCTGAAAAAAAGAAAAGTATTTTACAATGTTTGGTGCTTTGAACACAACAGATGAGTAGATCCTTCCATGTCAAGGCTTAACGTCACAAGAACTGCAAATGTAGCATGTTTGACGGCCGAAGAATGTATGCACTAGTATGGTCAGGTAGGTCCAGGTGTATAATACTAATAGTATTAAGAACGCCAGTCCATTCCTGTCATTGAAAGAGATCCAATTCAAGGCAAAACACAGAGAGGAATGGAGAAAGACGTCACAGATCATGTGTGAAGCCCCAGTGGTTTAATAGACTAAGGACTAGGTTAAGTTGAAGGTGAAGTAAGAATGCCCAACAAGTGACATGGGCCTGTACACAACTTGAAACTCAGGATATAAGGCAACGGGCAACTTTATCGTTACCATCAACTATGGTAGCCATTTTATATATATATAATTTTCATTTTTACAAAGCTTATATAAACTCTGTCTGTTTGTTTGTCTGTCTAGTAAAAAGTATGTACGCGTTATTTCTCCCACATCCATTTTCGGATACAGTTACAACTCTGCACAATTATTCATTGGCATAAACAAGACAGGAATCACTAAAAACAAAATTAAACTGATTAGTCAATTAATTACGGATAATTAATTATTTTGTATGATACCAACAAGGGAAATTAATCCTTCAGTATACACAAATACAGTTAAATATGTAGGGTTTCGTCCCGTTAGATAATTGAACACGTTATTCCTAACACGCCCATTCTCAGTTGGAACTTTAAACAATTATTTTTGTGTACATGAATTTTAAAAAAATATTAGTCAATACATTTTTTTGGTAATTAATTATTTTGTTTGACATTGAATAAATGAAATAACTTCTACATTATTAAGATATATAGTTATAAGTGAGGAGTTCTTTCCCTTAGATAAGCATTGTTCTTTAAAAACGGATTATTTTTTCTTATTTTGCTTGTTATTTGTTACAATAGAAGTTAGCCAGAAGAAAAGCTGGGTTGGACAGCCTAAGGATAATTTTTCCTAGCCTAAAACTGGCGCTCTGAAAAAAAACGTCAATAAGAAGACATTGATAGCTAATAGACTTATATCCTGAGTATCAAGTAGTGTACATGTTTCTTTTTGCCTGAAATATATCTATCTATGCCTTCTTCAAAACATAAGTACGAAAAACGAAAACGCACAATACAGAGGCGTGAACAGGGGCGTGAACAGAGGCGTGAACATTTGGTGAAATATAGATGGCTAGAGTCATTTAGTTATAGTCAAAGTATCAAATAGGTTAAATACTAAACTAAACCGAGAAAAACGCAAAACTTATATTTAAAAAAAAACTTTTAAAAAATTAAAAAGCTTATATAAAGGAAAGAACTGCACATTTAAAGGCATATCTCTGAATATTGTAAAATTTATTTATCTTTTCCTATTTCCAAAAAAAAAAAACACTAATTAATTAAATAATTAGTTAATTTTTTTATTGATTCGTGTTTTGTCAAGGACAATAAATAATCGCACAAAGTTTTAACTTGACCGTAGACTGGAAAGTGGGAGAAATAACGTGTTCAAAATGTGTACCAGACAGACAGAAAGACAGAGTGAGTTGATACAAGCTTTGTTTAAAAAAATGTTTACAAACAATGGATGGCACTAACAAATTGGACTTAAGAGCGATGATACGAATAACTAAAGTACTACCTCACGACTGAGATCGATTCTAGTATCCGAACCCGGTGAGGTTCCCCCCCTCTCCCGCCTTCAATATGAAGGACCCCCCCCCCCGGCCTCCAATATGAAGACCCCCCCCCCCCCTCCAATATGAAGACCCCCCCCCACCACCACCACCACCACACCTTTATTATCCCTGGAGTGTACAACGTATTTCCCTAAAAACAAAAAATAACAGGCGAAGATCGGCTACGTTTTAATGAAGTGTGATGAACTATTCCTTGAAATCTGCCTTCTCTCTTGTTCTTTGTTCTCCACCTTGCTTCCAGAGGTGGCGTCTTTTTTTTTTTTCTGCTTCGGATTTGAAAGTAAGGCGCCCATTCCTGGAGGGAGGGTGTGGTGGGTAGGGGGCGTCCATTATATTATGTCCCCATATGGCGGTGGGCGGTGTCCGTGAGGCGGATAGGTTTCGAGTTTCAAGGCCCCGGTCACTATGATTTTGTCTAATGACATACCTGGTGTTGCATCTGGGGACGAGGGAAGGAATAGTTGGGGTGAGTGGTGGCAGCCGCGCTAATATGTCTGAGTGAGCCAGAGCTCGAGTAGGAGAGAAGAGGTGGGGGGAGAGGACAGGAAAGAGACAGAGAGAGAGAGAGAGGAGAGGAAATACAGAGAGAGGAGAGAGAAAAAGAAAGAGAGAAGAAATACAGAGAGAGAGACAGGAGAGGGAGAGAGTGAGAGTAGAGGAAATACATTTAGAGAGACAGAAGAGAGAAAGAGAGAGGAGAGGGCATGGAGAGAAGGGGAGAGAGAAAATGAGAGAAAGAAAGAAAAAAAGAGAAATGGGCTTTAGGAGGGGGGGGGGGAGAATTGAATATAGAGCCAGATTCTGTTGGAGCTGGTGACTGAGTGGTTAAGCGATTGGCTTCCAAACCTAGCGGTCCTGTGTTCGAATCTCGGTGAAGGCTGGGATTCTGAATTTCGGATTTTTTAGGGCGCCCCTGAGTCCACCCAAAGCGAATGGAAATCTGGCTTCCCTTGGGGAAAGTATAGGCGGTTGGTCGTTGTGCTGGCCACATAACACCCTGCTCTGTAAGCGTTAGCCAAAGGAACAGACGACCTTTACATCATTGGTCCTATAGATCGCAAGGTATGAAAGGGGAACATTACAATTTATTACATTACTAGATTCCGTTACGTTGACTACAACAGTATGGCTATTTACCAAATTATAAATTAAAATGTACAAAAAAAGATACTTGTCAAAACTTCAGGTGGGAATTAACACACTTCAGTGTCTTGACGCTTGCCTACACTCTTGTGTTGTTTGGAATTTTCGCACTAAATTTAACCGCAAAACTTTGCACTGCAAGATCCTGTTTACGTTCGTTAAGCGATAAAATTTAATGTGGTAGAAAAAGAAGATAAACCGATACAAAGAAACGTCGTGGTGATTTAATGGCCTAAACACACACAAAAGAAAAACTGTAAGAAAAAAAAAAGGAAGATTGGGAGAGATTCTGAAACAAATTGACAAAATAAACTATGTCATGGACGCCATATAGAAAGAGCACTGTTACCAACTACATAATAACAAGTATATTGCCTGGCGCTACAAGCGAAAACTGATTGTACAGCGCTGAAGAGTCCAAATAAAAATGACTATATGGTTTAATAAAATAAAAATACTTCGCTTATCAATGTTTAAGCAGAGAATGCTGACCATGTCCTTCAAAGCTGCATACTATATCAAGAGGCCCGAACAAGACTCTGGCCCCAAAACCTTCCTATAGAACAAAAACTATACGGAAAACTGCCTGATCTGTAAACCACTGCGCGGTTCATCTCAGATATAGGATTACTGATCTGAACCCTCCGACATGTAAAATGAGAACGAAGAAGAAGAAGAATGCTTCCGTATTCTGTACACCAGATACGCTGATAAAACTTGCTACCTATGGACTGCTGTCGATGTTTGTGCATCTCCAAAAATGACAAGTGTCCACGTAAGTACTGAATGGGAATCAAGAACAAAGAGAAGACCGGAAGTTAGTTTTCAAGTTTGATACTTCATACCCTGAATTACTCCCGCTACTTGAAGGAGATCGATGGAAGAGCTAGCTTGCTGTTGCTACTTGAGAGAGAGAGAGAGAGAGAAAGAGAGAGAGAGAGAGAGAGAGAGTTAAAGCTGAATGCACAGTAACAGTAGGTGTAATTGCGTTCATTTTGTACATAAGTAGACAAGGGATTGTTCGGATATTACGTAACGCACAAAAATCAACGCTTTTGTACACCCTCCACGCTTAAGTATTAATTATCGTTTGATGGGAAAACTATCGACTTCTTTCGGCACTTCGATGTTTTCAAGTTTGTTTCCCCCCATATACTGTACATAAACATTAAGTGTCCGCCAGAAAACCCGGTGTGTTAAAAAAAAAAAAAAAAAAAACAGCGGAGTATTTATTTCCATTTATAATTTTTTAAAACCCGTGGTATAGCCCTTCCGTGAAAGTCGAGCCCGCAAAAAAGCCAGGGTACCACTGCACATGCTATTTCTTTTAGCCACAGATATGGAAGAAAAGCAGACCATTCGAGAAAATGGCTGGTTATAAAACTTAAAAGTAGTGCCCGAAGTATTGGCATTATAAGAAACCCAACACAATTGACTACTACCAAGACAAAAGTCTTTTGTGCACAATGTTGTGTTTGCATAGTGGCGAAGAGTCAGGACATTGTCTACCGTATTCGTGGTGGTCACGGCGTGACAGTTTTATAGAATGCTAAGCTACACTGTAGTCAATCAAACAGAAGAAAATAAAAGAAAAAACTATAAAAGATAATATTGCTATCTCGAAGGGGCCTGGAGCGTACAATGGCTGTCACGGGTCATTAACTCCTGACCTTCTCTCAAAACACCTCTCTCCCAACGCCTGGATGTCATTTTTTTTTTTTAAATATTAATTTCCAGGTAACGATGCCAACCAGCGATACGATACATTCTCCTGACTTCCTCCAACGTAATAGTCCCCCACACGAACAAAAGCACAGGAGGGTGAGGCTTATTGTTCCGCGGAGACCGATTTCTCTGCCACCCCCCCCCCCCCCATTTTTTCCCCCCGAGCACAAGGCTCCAACGACACCCAGCGCATGGACCAGCCCAAACATTTTTTAGTACAGCTTCTATATACTAAAACGCTCGGTTGACATTTTCATGGGTGTCATGGACTTTACAAGGAGACATTCACCAGTCCCATAAGCTAGAGGATACAGGGAGAGAAAAAAAAAACAACAATAGTGGAATTCAAGAGAATAGAATGTTATGATGTTTGACTCCAAAACATTAGACAGGGAGGGGAGGCCAGCTGTAACGAAAACATACACATTGAACAAAGATGAAAAGTAGCACCAGGGACCAACTGATGCTGATGTTCATTTACGTTCCATATGTATGTATCTCTTCAGTAGTTTCAGCACCTAACTTAACGGTTATATAACGTGAACAGTGTTGGTCTCCTCCCCCCTCCCCTATTTTATGATTTCTTATAATGTGTGTTACCTTAGCGTGATAGTTGGGTTTTATTGGACGATTGTTATGTGTATATGTAGGCATGTTTGTATGGGTCTGTATGAACCGTGTTTAAATTGTGCTGTTAAGTGCACATTTAGATTTTCTTCTAAATAGACCACCGGCGGACAATGGATATGCATGCCTCAGCTGTGGTAAAATATGTAGGTTACAGCTGGGGCTGCGTCGCCACGGGAAACACTGCATTCCTCAATCTTGGGACTCGGAGAGAAGCCTCATTAAGTGCACATGTTTCATTAATTTTTGTTTATAACTCCGGACACAAAGGAATAAAAAAACACTTAATTAGGAAGATGAAAATTAGAACTAGTGAAATTTGTGCTTGTTTCGCATCGAGAGGCCCGAAAAATACACACTGGCACCAGAAAAACCCTATAGAACAGCGGTTCTCAATCTTTTCAGCTCGGCGACCCCTTTTTTACAATCCCCCACTCTGTCACGACCCCCTCCCCACGCACACACACACAGCAATAGAGGAATAGACAAAAACAATAAACTTTTTCGATGGTCTTTGGCGACCCCTGGCAAATCGTCAATCGACCCCCAAAGGGGTCGCGACCTACAGGTTGAGAACCCCTGCTATAGAAGGAAAAAAAATACATGGAGAGCTGACTGATCCAGAAACTACTGCGCAGTTCATCCCAGATTTTGGACAAGGCATCTGAACACTCAAACATAATAGTCCCGTGTTCGAATCCTGGTGAAGACTCTGGGTGGACCACTTGGGGGGGGGGGCGATTTTAAGTTTGTGTTTCCCCACAAACTGTCTTTGAAACCTTGTTTCTATTAAGGTCTCACACATCACAGCTACTGCAAACACAGCCAGTTCACAAGGTACCGTAGGACATTGAAGGAATTAAATTACTTTTTGCAGAGAGCATCTTTCATGCTAGATACACGCTCTGTGCGCAATGGCATGTGAACCCTTGGGGAGAGGGGGGATATGGAAGAACATCTCCGTGCTGCCTTTAGGTTCGAACTCAAGCCACCTAGTTAGATAACCAAGCGGAATATGCCGGTCAGTCAAGCATCCCACAGTTCAACCTTTGAAACGCAGCTGCTGAATAACGCACTACAAACACACGTCTTTTCACTCTGGCATTCCGGAGTCGTCTGTCGCCTTCCAAAGACAGCTGACGACAATACCACTTATCTTGCATCATTCACACTACATAGCCACCAACCAAACGCTCATTTCTCATGTCACCATAGAAACACACACACACACACACGCCACAACAGAGCATCGTAGATAATGCACAGCTTTACTACACCACAGCCTCTCAACAGCCCAGCTATTCCACGGCACAGCCGCTCTACAACAAACACTTAACCCGTCCAACGTCCGGTTTCCATAAACCAAGAAAGAAAAAAAAGTACCAGACATGAAATTTGATTTCATCACGCTCGTTAAGCTAAAACTTCAAAATAAGAAACAAGGAACACAAAACAAATATGAATTATATATATTATTTTTTAAACCAAGTAATTACAATCAACCTTGAAAATATCTCCACACCAAGAAAATGAATAGACTGTTGTCATCGAGCCCTCTGTTTTATATTTAAAAAATATTTCAGTCTACAAACATGACATTCGAAACGAAATATTAAATATCTGGACTTCTGTATTTAATTACAGATTCATAGTGATGGGAACTAAACTAAATTTTTTTAGTTCAACTAAAACTAAGTCTGAACTAAAAAAAAGGTAATTAAACTTTTAGTTAATCACAAATTGAAAAAATTAGTTAAACTAAACTAAGAAACTTTTGTTAAACTTTTACTAACTATTTTGACCTTTTTTAAGGACGAAACAGCCAAACATGAAAAATATAAAGCACAACCAATCTCTTTAGCAAAATGTAATAAACATTTATTTAGGCACATGAAAAAAATATATAAATGTCTTTATGGGATAGATGTAGATCTAAATAGAATCACTAGAATGATGATATTATAGAAAGAAATTAGAAGTAATTGTCCAAGTTCTAATATAAGTTACCGTTAGAAGTAATGATAAAACTGCATGTTGACTCTCTAACTAACTCTAGATTCTAGAATTTTCTGTATCTAATATCTTCTAACTACAAACGAAATGATCAGAAATATAATCTGGATCTAGAATTAGATCTAGCTACTTAACTAGACCTAGATCAAATAATTAATATTTTAATCTAAAAATAATCTAAGAAATACTAGTAACTTACTAGTAACTACTACTACTACTAGAACTAAAATCTAGATACAGTCTAGTAGATATCTTAGTAACTCTAGATCTAGAGATTTTAGATTATTATAATTATGATTATAACTAGATATGGGTATTTAGATCTATATACTCGAGTAGATAATACTAGATCTAGATTTGATAGATCTAGATAGTAGATATAAGTATAATTATAATAAAGTAGATTAGATTTAGATCTATATACAAGTCTAGATTAAGTTAATTTAGTATTAGATCTAGATCTAGTATAGTGGCGACTATTATTAGTATTATAGTCATTATAATTCTATCATCTATGCGTCGTAGTATAATAAGTAATCAAGATATATCTAGATCTAATCTAGGCTCTAATTCTAGAATAGTAGAATCTCTAAACTAATAGATCTAGTCTAATAAAGTAAAGTGATATAGATTTCAATTAATAGATCTATATTCTATGTCTATATTATTGACTTAACTTTAAATTTACATCTAGCTCTAAGACTAAGACTACTAAGAGTTAGACTCTACTTAAGACTAAGAGACTAAAATAATTAAATATTGATTATTATGACTATAGATCTAATAGTAGTAATAGACTAATACTAATAGACTAGATGTCACTAGACTCTAACTCTAGTAAAAAGTTTTAAAATAAAAGGAGTCGACAGCTATACAGGAACACACTGGTGTTTAATAAAAAGCAGCAAAATGTAGATCTATAGAAGCAAGGAATGATCAGGATTTATCAAGCAGCAAAATGTAGATCTATAGAAGCAAGGAATTATCAGGATTTACCAAGCATCAAAATGTAGATCTATAGAAGCAAGGAATGATCAGGATTTATCAAGCATCAAAATGTAGATCTATAGAAGCAAGGAATTATCAGGATTTATCAAGCAGCAAAATGTAGATCTATAGAAGCAAGGAATTATCAGGATTTATCAAGCAGCAAAATGTAGATCTATAGAAGCAAGGAATTATCAGGATTTACCAAGCAGCAAAATGTAGATCTATAGAAGCAAGGAATGATCAGGATTTATCAAGCAGTGAAATGTAGATCTATAGAAGCAAGGAATTATCAGGATTTATCAAGCAGTGAAACTTGATAGAAATATAATGAACACGTTTATTTTTCTCGCCTTTCAAATACCTTGAATTGGCGGGAATAGCGGCCATTATAGGGTAAAGGTCAAAAGGCTTCCTAGTGACCTGTGTACCCTCTAGTTTATTCTCCTCTCTATTATTCATTATATATATTCTCCAAATTACATAGATCTAAATATTTATTGCTATGTATGTTTAAAAAGTTTGTACAATTTGTAATTAAACTTTTTAGTTTGTAACTTAAAAAAAAATAATTAAACCAGGATTTTAACTAAACTTTTTTTTTAATTGATTGTTGAAAACGGCACTGGCGAAAATGGCACAGATCATGTCTAGAACTAAGCCACCATGTTATGTGATATGTAGCTGGGGGAAAAAAAAAGTTCATTTGGAAAACGGATCTAATAGCACGCGTTCTCGTGTCTATGTTTTTTTACGTTGAATTATTGTTTTTAATGTGTTTGTTTTATTTCATTACGGCGTCCCACTAATTGGAATTTTTTTTGTTTGTTCTCGATGGTAATTATAAATAGATAGGAACTGATGAGATTAACTGGCGCTAGAAATTGTTCAGCGTGAAGATAAATGTGCCACAGTGGCATCCATGTGGCCCTTTCGTGTCCCTAACAGCCCATTTGGATACCGGCCCACCGGGCATTTGCCCGAATGCCCTTATAGCCAGTCCGCCCCTGGTAGAAAGTGTCATCTGTTAGAAGTAATAGAAGAAGGAATACTTCTAATCCTTACTTAACATTGTAAGGCTGTTGAGACCCAAAGGAAACCCACCGTCGAAGACAACGCGCAGAAGGCGGAAAGAGAATTTCAGTTGACCCTTAGCGGACTAAGGTGTAAGATGTCACATACGTAGATCACGGTTGTGTCTTTACAGTCGCATTGAAAAAACTGGACTACTCCCTGACCTTTATACAGAAGAAAAAAAAAAAAGCCTTTTTAAGACATGGTAGGGCTAAAACTCAAATAGTGATGTTTTGTAACCTTACATACAGGATTTCATTTAGCAGGACGAAACCTGAGGAGACCAGGACAAGTTTTAATAGCATTCCGTTTGACGCAAAGCCGTTTTTTTTTGTGTTTTTTTAAAATATTTTTCAACAAACAAACAAACAAAAAAATAATTAATCATCTAACAGCGAAAGAGGCGGCAGAGAATGTAGTAGTGATTGGACAAAGATGAGGTCTTCAGCAACTGGTAATTTTAAATACAAGAACATATTTAAAAACTAAACAAAAAATGAGGGGAAAAAAAAACATGCGCTTTTGTTTGTTTGGCTTTTTTTAAATAGGTCAAATAGTATCATATGAACTAATTTCGCAGTCAAGTTAAAAAAAACAAAAAACTGTTAATATGTATATATGTGTGTGTGTGCTATGTCCTTTATTATTATATTCTAAAAAATTAATATTGTGCATGGATACCTATTCTAATCTGGATTCAAACCCAGTACTTTCAGTTGGATGGTTAGAAGTACTACATTACTTATATCACCACCGCTTTGAATGGTGAAATGTTTTTTTTAAGATATGTACAGGTTTAAACCCTTTCTCTTTTAGGTTTAACCATCTTCTCTTTCTGATTTATGACTCTTCTCATTCTGGTTAAAACTTCTTAAATTCTTTTATTTTAGCTTCAAACATCTTTCAGATTTAAACCTCTTCTTTTTCAGGTTTAAACCTCTTCTCTTTCAGGTTTGAACCTCTTCTCTTTCGGATATAGAATTATTCTCTTTCAAGTCTGACTCTCTTTTCTTTCAAGTTTAGAATTCTCCTTCAGGTTTGAACCTCTTCTCTTTAAGGTTTAGAATTCTTCTCTTTCAGGTGAAAACTTCTTTTATTTGAGGTTTAAACCTCCTTCATACTTACGCTTCTTCTCCTTCAGGTTTAGACTTGTTCAAGTTTCAAGCTCTTCTAGTTCAAGAATGACTTCTCTTTCACGTTTAAGCTTACTCCCTCCTACCACATCTCTCTTCACTTTTCTAGAACAGACTGGGTAATGCATCGTGAATCAGCCGGGATGACCAAGTTTTACTGAAGCGGTAAGTTAGTCTAGAGCTGAGCAGTGATATATTTACCTGAAGTCAGTTAACACAATATTAGCCGAGAGAATGACAGAGGTAGGAAAGGGAAGAACAAAAAAAAATTCTCAAGGAAAAGCTTACAGAGCTGTAGATATTACAAAACAATAGCAGGTAAGTCAGACAGATTCCGAGCAACTGTCGTCCAGGGAGCACATTCATTCTAACCATATAATACCAACAAAAAAAATAGAATGAAAACAAAATTTGCTCACAGCAGGAATTCAAGCCTGAAGTTAACGACGGAAAAATTGGTTGAGGTTGTGATGTGCGATAGACCACATTAGCGAGAGGACGGACCTGAGAGGGCTCGCACATCTTTCAGCGAGCAGCTTTGGACTGCGCGCATTTGATCTATCGTTTAGATACCGGATCGCAAGGGATGGGGGAAAAAAAAAGAAAGAAAAATCGCATCGCTGCAGATTGAAGGTGTGGCAGCTTTATAACGGGAGGGGGGGGGGACGCCAACGCCAAGCTCATGGAGCGCTGAAATAGTTTTCTGGGACCCCGGGGCCCAAGCATTTTGCGAATTTTCGAAGACATATTTATAGCTGAGTGCGCTCCCTTGTGTCGGCTAACGCGTCACCTGTTTATGTACAAGTACGTTTGTTAAATGATGAATCAGTCAGTCAGTATTGTGAGTTACAACATACAAACAGCGTAAGAAATATGAAAACGAAACAACAAAAAAAAAAGATTACAAAGACAGTTCTGTGGAAACAAACTCAAAATCGGCCCCAAAGTGGTCCGCAGAGGCAGTAAAAAATACAACAAAGAAGAGATGTGTAAGTTTTGAAAGTGTTGTCAATACAATTTTATTGTTAGTCAATGGTACCACAGGATACGGAGATGTATTAACGTTATTATTTGGGCATGGTTACTATTTCTGTGTATTGTATGAACTGATAGCTATGAAGATACGGCTCAATGTAAACCTGGCCTTACTGATGGCATCCAATTTTCAATATCTTTTCTAGTTTTTGAGATGTAAACGGAACGGACGGACAAACAGACCATACAAAACTGATAGCGCCTATTCACCTTTCATGGGCCGCTAAAATACAAAAACTAAATGATTTTCAGAAATCTTTTTAAAGAAGTCAAATTCAATTTTCTGTTGTTATTTCCGTTGTCACAAAGATCGAGCAATTTAGAACAATAATACATCAAGAGCTTTGTGTAATCAATTTTGAAGTCTTTTTGAAGTGGTGCTAGTAAGGTATATGACTTATTGTTTCCCAAAGGGCAAACGAAGAAATCGTCAAAAACTAATCGTCTTTCAATCGAGTACATTTAGGTCAGTTACAGCGACTATTTCAAACTAGAAAGATTTGGAGACAGGACATTTACAAATACGCAGACTTGGTAACATGATAAGTGGAGCTAGATAAATATGGTGGCATGATATTTAGGCCAGGTAGACTAGGTGATAGGTTCTTTGGAGCTAAATGGACTCAAAGGTAGAACCTTTGGCGTTAGGTAGACACGGCTGCGTGATATTTGGAGTTAGACTCGAAGAGAAGACAGTTCGTTTGGAGCGACAAACACGGCTGCATATTTGGAGGTAGATAAACTCGGTAACAGGACATTCTAGGGGCTAGATATAGACTCGGAGACTGTCCATTTTGAGCTAGATAGACTCGGTAATAGAACATTCTGGGGGCTAGATATAGACTCGCAGACTGTCCATTTGGAGCTAGACTCGGTAACAGAACTTTCTGGGGGCTAGACTGAATCGTGGACATCAATTTCTATCAAATTTAATCAAAGCACTTACACTTATATTGCTCAACGATATGAGCTAGCAGAAAAGAACAATAAAACTAAACAGGATATGGATTCTTTTGTACAGGTAAGTTGCATCCCGGTGTCCATACAGTCAAACAGAATCTTCGCTTAAGCACACAAACAATACGAACTCAGGTAGATGATCTACCGCTATTATGTACTTTTGATGACCTCCCTATAGACCGTCACCCCAGGTGATCCCCCGCGGAACCGACCGTTTAGCAGTCCGTTCTGCTACCACAGGCATGGCTGACAATGAAGTTCAACAAGCCCCCAGACCGATGATGTGGTCATTGTTCCGGGACTTTACGCCAGGCGGCCAACGCGGCCCGCCTCATTAAACGGCCATTAGAAGCCAATGGATGGTAAGGCTCAAGACTTGAGTTCCACATCAGGCTCACAAAAAAAAAAGAAGGTTTCTAATGGTTTCTGCAGAAGTGAACAGTTTACAGTGACGTATGGTTCACATGCTAGTGCGCATGCGCTTAAAGGTATTGTACTTGCTTCAAACATCAATGGTTAACAGTTATGCTTATATATATATATATATGCATGCGAAGGTTATCAACCAATTAACATGTAACTTTGTCAACAGCAAACATCATTTGCAGTAAACCTTAACTTGGACTAATAGTCTGACCTCAAGACAACATCGTTGACAATCGTGGTCTCATTTAAACAGATTCTCATCTGTCATTAGCTACTTTGAATTTTGAACCATTATCAAACTGCCCTTATTCCAAAGTCGTGCTCTCATTCTTTTAAGGCACAGTCCAGAAACAGGCATGGAACAGGTTGCCTGAATCAGCCAGGATAAACAACAATTATTTGGTAAGCGCTAACACGCTAACCGATGCTACAAAAGGATCCTAGGTATCACATTCAAAGACCGCATCACAAACCAAGAGATTAGAGACAGGGTTACTGCAGCGATTGGACCCATGATGACCTGCTAACTATCGTAACAAAAAATTAAAAAGCTAAAAATCTGTGGCAATATTACAAGATTATTTGGGGCTCGCCAAGACCTTCCTTCAGAGAACAGTACCAGGAAAAAAAAAAGAAGAGGCAGACAGAAAAAAAGCGGTAGGAGGACAACAT